>VRLP01000169.1:0-315500 GCA_009660295.1 Lophius piscatorius | reverse complement strand
ATCTATCTATCTATCTATCTATCTATCTATCTATCTATCTATCTATCTATCTATCTATCTATCTATCTATCTATCTATCTATCTATCTATCTATCTATCTATCCATCCATCCATCCATCCATCCATCCATCCATCCATCCCTGTCTGTCTGTCTGTCTCTCTGTCAGTCTCTCATCTGTCTGCAGTGACCTTGGCGGTGGCTTTGGACCTTTGAACCAATGACAGTGGAGGTTGAACTGACAGCGGCAGGGCTGGAGCCGTGATTGGACTACGGGCCTCTATATAAGATAGTCTGTAGAACACACTTGTGTACTACTGTATTAGTGCACACCTGAATGTATGCAGTTCACATATCCACACACAGTTACACGTAAAATAAAGGCCCATTTATGTGACAGCTCATTCTTTTTAAACCTGTAGAACAGCTGTAGGTAAAATATATATAATGTATTGAAAGTAAGCATATATTCATACACACAGACACACACACACACGCACACACATACACGCAAAACTCATGATGCACACATGCACAAACACTTATACATTACTGATCTACAGTATGCACTCACAAACTGATACACACACACTTAGACGCACACGTATTGCCTGTGGTTCTGACTCGGGTCCTGTGGTTATTACTGTAGTGCCGCTAGGCTGATGGTTTAGGGCTAGCCACCGCCCCCCTCAAAAAAAGAAAACCCTAACACAACCACATCTACACGTACACACACACACAGTCAGCCAGTGTGTGAGAGTGTGTGTGCACATGTGTTGCAAACACACACCCACTCTCAGGCGTGACGCTGACACTGGGTTTCTTCACGGAGTGCTGCAGGGGAAACCTGAGGAGAGAGATGGGTAAGCGGGAGAGAGCGGATGTGGGACGGGGGTGGGTTTGGTGGTTTGGTGGTTTGGTTTAGAGTTACTGTGAATAGGAGACACACCACAAGTGTGAACATTCACTCTCAGAAGCGTGAGAGGATTTTTCTCTCTACGGTTTGGTTACGTCTGGATTAGAAATGACGCAAAGAGACGCGGTTTTACCATCCTCCATCCCAGCGATCGTCCCTGAAAATAAACATTCATCGGCCTTTGTTTCAGTAATGATGGAGGTGGGTGTTATTTTGAAGGTGGTGAAGAAGCGGCTGATGATTTGATGATATACTCCATACACCTTTTTGGAATGTAGTATTATGCCGCCACATGATTTGGCGATGGTTCTGAGTTCATTTGGACCAGATGGAGTCACACCTCACACGTCAGAGATAGACATTGTTCTAGTTACGTGTCTGAGTGACACCTGTCCAGGTCACATCAACAGCAGGATTTTCCAACTCTGTTGTCAGCAAACCCCCCTCTTTGCAGCACATATGGTCACAGTTCTGGTCTGAATTCCACAGATTTCTGTCATGCTTTTTTAATAAGCAGCTTGATTGCTGCATTTTTTTCAGCAGCTACGATTCCTTGATGCAGCAATGGCACCAAATTCCTTAAATGTTAAAACATCAAAGGTGATATAATGATGATTTAAACCACACACTGGCAGATAAAGTGAAACAAACTATGGAGCAAAGGAATACTCCATTTATCTACAACTTTATAACCATTTACTTTATTTTAAACTAGGCCTGTTTTGTTTAGAAAAGTACGTTTTAAGCAGTAAAACTTGAGAGAATCACAAATGCTCCTCAATATTTCAGCCAATATTTTTTTTAAAAAGAAAAAAAAGGGTGTTCTTTCTTGAATACACTCCAGAACTTTATTTATCAGCTGCTCACAGCACACTTGTGTGTTATTGATGTCATAACTTCACGCCAATGGTAGTGGATCGATTGTTTTAGGGGTTTTTCACAGTGACACTACAGTTACGGGCTGCTGTCAGACTACATGAGATACCCATGTTCAAAGAGACAGTAACATTTATCTAGTGGAATGAAGTGGTTAAAACGAGGTGCAACATCTATGAAGGTTCAGGACCAGGGATCAGTCACGTTTACTCATTGCACCACCAAAAAAGCAAAAATGCCAAAAAATCTAAGTAAGCTTCAACAATGTTTCCTCCCAGAATCAAGCCAAGCTGCTGGGCATAAACGTAGGTGCCATCAGGCACACTGGCACCGCCAGACCACTCAATCTGTTACACAGTACAAATATATGAGTGTTTTTAAAAAATGTATATTTAATCGAGGATGACTATACTAAAGCTTATTTCACGGGATTTCCGTATATTTCTATAAGCATGAGCCTAGGAAGAAGTGAAAACACGAGTGTTACAAAAAATACTCACCCCCTCTTCAACGAGACATAACAGAACATTAAGTAGGAAAATGTTTTTGTAATTATATCTTTTTATTTATATATCTTTATGTATTTAAATGTAAAACATTGAAAACATTTATTATAAGTTATACAGTATAAGATTTTAAGGGGTTAAATATAATCATTGATTGAACCAGCTCGGTGCAGCTTTCATCTCTCTACTACCTGCTTCATTCACAGGAAAACTCAACTCTAAATCACATCCCTGAATTTATCTCCAGAACATCAAGAAACATCTTGCTGTCACTGCAGATACGCAAAACATTTTAAGGATATGCCAATTCTAATAAAGTTTCTCTTTTTTCCAACTTGTGAGAAGCAGGAAAATGCTATTTGAATGATAATATGAATTGAGAAGTTTGTTTTTGTCAGGCTGAAAATGTGACCACGCATTAGTGTGTGTTAACGTGTGTTCGTGTGTGTGTGTGTGTGTGTGTGGACCGGGGTCACCTTCTCCTGCTCAACACCTGGGAGTGTGTGTTCACAGGGTGACTGTGTTGAGGGGATCTGGGTGAATACAGAGTGGTGCCACACTGGGAATAAGCTGTCAGATGAAACGCAGAGGAACTACTGAGAGACATTAAAAGAGAGAGAGAGAGAGAGAGAGAGAGAGAGGATGTGTGTGTGCATGGGTGCGTGCAGACATGCGTCTGTGTTTGTGTGTATTTGGGTGTGTATGAATGCGTAGTGCTCTTCTGTGTGTAGTTCTGTCAGTGTGTAACATCCACGTTCTCGTGTCCCCAGTGTGTGTGCGTGTGTGTGTGTGTGTGTGTGTGAGTGTGTGTGTGTCTATGTGTTGGTTTCTATGCTTATGTCAAGATGTATGTATTTTTATGTGTCTGTGCATGGATCGAGGCAAAAGGCTGTGTTTCTGTATGTTTTGGAAATTGTGTGTGTGTGTGTGTGTGTGTGTGTGTGTGTGTGTGTGAATTTTGCGTGTGCAGAGTCCAGGGGAGCTCTAGTTAAAAGGGAAAACCCTGGTTCTCTCCACAGACTGACTTAGGATTTTCTCTGCCTTCCCCAGAGTTCACTGCAGCAGCCTGCATGCTGGACTTTCTCCAAACCCACACACACCCACACACACACACACACACACCCACACACACTTACACTCATGTAATATCTACCTCTTAAGCGACTCCTTTTCACACACGTACTTTCAGCCTCTCCAGTCAAGACGTGCACTCTTGAACTTTGTTACTTTGAGTTTGTGCAAGTTCTGAGGATGGTGATGCTCTTATGTGCAGCGTATAGACACACATACACACACGAACACACACACACACATACACACACACTACAAACTTGTAGAGGACCATCCTTCACATTAAAGTAGAAACAAGGAGAAGAAGGAGGTGAATTAGGTTGTAGCTGCGGCTGGAACACACTTTGAAATAAAACAATGGTCCTAAAATTCTTCTGTCTGACATCAGTTTGCAAAAAAATCTTTACAGAATCAAAAGAATCTTTTTCATGCTTTCAGTGAGGAACTTATGTATATATAAATACTCAATACTTAAAGTATTATAAGGATGTATTGTATAAGAAATTCACTACACTTAACCACTTTACAATAAAACTACTCTTATAAATGAGTCATAAATGGGTTATAATAGGGGTAATAACTAGGTAATAAACAATATAAATCATTAATAAGCTATTATAATGAACTTATAATACATGTTTGAGCAATCAATACTGGTTCACTATTTTTAATCCAATAAATTATGGCGGCTTATTAATGATGTATAGTGTTCATTCATTCATTATCTACCGCTTATCCTTTTCAGGGTCATGGGGGGGCGGAGCCTATCCCAGCTAGCATCGGGCGAGAGGCAGGGCATACCCTGGACAAGTCGCCAGTTGATCACAGGGCAGAAACACATAGAGACACACAACCACACACTCACAGTCACACTTACTCCTGCGGGTAGTCTTACTGTCAAATCTAAGGGGTATTAAGTGTGACTCTTTGAATAAATGGAATATAATATTCAAAACTCTGTCTTTTGTACTTTCCGCTGAAAGTTAAAATATATTTTTAAATGTTTGTTTGCAAACAGCCCTTTTGTATCTCCAGCTCCACATGGAGGCCGCCGTGTTCGTACAAACGTCTGGAGAAGGATTCCACATTTCAAGTTGTGACCGTGTTTGGAAAAAGGGAGGATCACACTTGTTGTTTAGAACAAGAAAAATCAACGGAGCGCAAATCCTCGCCGTCAAAGCAAACATGACGAAACTACAAGCGGTGGGTCCTTGAGCTAGACCCATTTTATTCCTCTTATAACCGTTTGACAGAAGCTATATAGCAGAAAGAACCACTTTCTGCATACTGATGCGGACTATTACGATCAATGTGTTACGGTGCCCGGATTCTTCTGACCAAGAGAAGTAGTTCCGGCCGGTACCAGATTCTGCTAACAAGGCCATTTCTTCCTTTCCTAACAATAAAAATACATTTTCCCCCACATTTAAAAATCAATCTTTTAATAGGAAAACAGATTCTAGAAGTGAAAACCTGGGATCGTAAGTATCGATAATCCTCGAGTGGATCGGGACACCACTGACAATCAAGACTAATTTTCCCGTGCGTACAACGTTTGCATGTGCGATGTGAAAACCACACCATCTCTTCCGTGTCAGCGCGTCAGTGTTTCTGCAGCGCTCTGCGTAAACGAGGCACAGCGTGAGCCGCACTGTGAGGAAGTTGTTGGTTATTATCGGCAGGCAGATGTGAGAGGAGGAGAGGAGTATGGTAATGTTACGGCAATGAGAAAACGTGTGCATGTGTCCCCCAGGTAAAAACAGGGGAACATGGAATCAAATCTGAGCCAACATCCTGAGATTGTTCCTGTTGATAAATTGATATCATTAAATATAAATGCCGAGTGTTTCATTGGCTGCCGCCGCGGGCTTGGAGCAGCGAACAGGATCGCTTTGAATTCAAGGCTGGAAATTTCCCCCAAATCATCAAATCTGACAACAAAGGAAAACTCAAATAGACTCCCTTAATGAGTTAAACACACATGTGCGCACACACTCACACGCCTACACACACTGGTGTTCTTGATCTAATGAGTCTTTAAACCGTCTTCCTTATCATGTGTCTCCTCCTGACACACGACGCAGTCACACACACACACACTTTTTGTATGATCAATCCACATCAAACAGGAGCTCATTTAAATATTCATATAAGGTGTTAGAAGATGGTTGGTCAACCTCTCTGTCTCTCCCGCCGCCGTCTCTCTTTCTCTCTCCAGGTATATTAATAATTCCCCCTGTCTCTCCACCATACAGAGTTGGAGGTTTTTCCCTTCAGACAAAGTTTCTAGAAGTTTCTATAAATTAATAAGAGTGTGTTCTGTGTGAAGCCGGCAGCTTTGAACCGGGCGTATTGATCTTGCAGGTGAGTCGGCCGTGCCGGATCACGACTTCAAACAGAATCCGATGTTCTCGTGGAGAGGCTGGCCCAGCCCAGAACAATACCTTTATTACCCCTCCGTATGACTGGTCCAATCTGATGGTGAAGCAGGGGGTGGGGGTGGGACGGAGAGGAAGGACCTACTCGTGGTTGAGGGGGTTAAGATGGCTGAGGTTGGATTTTTTGATCATAGTGATGATGAGGTGAAGAGTGGGATGTGACCGAGATGCTGAATCCATCGCTGGAAGCTTCTCAGGCTGGATCAACGCATCATCATGGCCTCCGCCTCCGCCTCCGCGGCTGCAGATCTTTCATGTTAACACAATCAAACTTTCTCATGGATCATTATCAAATTTTAAACCTCACGTGCGAGGAAGAACTGGATTGATTTGGGGAAATATCGAGTGTATTTTCTCTGACAATTTTCTGAGCTTTAGATCCTAGAGTTTTAGGGCAACAATTTCGTAACCGTCGGTCCGACTTATTCCAGATTTATTCCACAGGAATCATTTTAGGGACAGCGATCTTGTACAAATCATATTTTATTTTATTCTAAAAGTTTCTATTTCACTCACTAGAGGGAGGGGGAGCTTTTTTTTCTTTTCTTTTTTACAAAAAAAGTACTTTTTGGGAAATTTGAAAAGTTCAATCAGGGGGATTACTTGTACAATGCAGTGGATTGGAGTCTTTAACCCAGGGGAGTCTCAGTTGTCTGCCTTACATACATGTGCTCATTACAGACAGACAGAGAAGATCCCGACAGGCTCAGGTGCGAGTCTCATCCCTTCATGCATCTGAAGAAACATTTGTATGATGCATTTTGGGTTTATTTCCAGTCGCCACACTGGAAATAAAATGCTGTAAAATCTACAGTAATTTAAGTTTATTGGAACAGTACATTACTGTAAACTGTTTTAAAGCAATTAACTGTGTATTAAAATTAGAAGTAACAGTAATTCACAGTTCACAGAAATAAAATAACGACTGTAAAATATCATAATTATTCTGATTTATTTTACAGTCACTTACTGGCTACCTGCTTCCAGTTAATAACAGTATGTTTTTTTACAGTGTATGTGGTAATTGTGAGGTTAATAAATCCATCTGCTGAAACACTTGAGGGAAGTTACAAAATTTTCAAAGGAATAAAATGACCAAATTTGGAATAAAAATGTACATTAAAATGATTCTCAGTGTTAAAAGCTAGTTTTTAACAGTGCTTAAGGTTATAAACAACTTACTGTACAAGCGAAAGTAAACATGTGAAGCTACAGAAGTGTGAACCCGTGAAAATAATGAAACATCAAATCAACTGAAAAATGAAAAAAATAAAAAGATTAAATGGATTTTAAATAACTTTGTTAAGAAACAAGCAAGTAGGTATGTTAGTATCTCATTTAAATTGTAAACACAGCGTGACTCAATACCTTTTATAGACAAAATTAGATGAAAAATTTAAAAAAGTAAATCATAAAATATAGAAATTAGAGAAATAAAGAAGTAAATAACATTAAAATGTTAAGATATGTGAGAGGTACAGTTGGAATATAGATCATCTTCTGAATGTTTTCTATAAAAGCTGTCAGTTTTGTCAAGAACGTGGCAATTAGTGACCTCATTCCATCTAGGAAGCGTTTAAAGGTAACTGATTGGATCACGTCGTTGCAAACTTCTGGATACAGTTTACGGTAAATATAGAAGAGAAAGACTCAAAGTAGACTCAGAGGGAAGATGGATCATATAACTAAAACCATTTTGTTTGTAGTAGTTTGTCACTACTTAACCTGTGTGTGTGTGTGTGTGTGTGTGTGTGTGTTTGTGAATGTCTGAATGTGTGTGTGTGTGAGTGTGTATAAGCCTGTGTGAGTCAGACAGAGGCTGTGTAAGTGCTGATTAGCGATTAGCAGGTCTCGACGCTGACAGCGGAGCTGATCAGTATTTCCTCTGTGTTGGAGCTTTAGGGAACAAATCCCAACATTAACCCAGCTCTCATCTGCCTGGCAGAACGCTTGCAGCTGCCTGCCAGCCATAGGTCGTACATCCAGCAACAACCGCCAGCTAAAGACTGAGAATCCTCCTCTGACGGCGCCTCATTGTTGTCTCATTTCAAATCAGAGGCCCATTTGATCATTTCAGAGCTTCTAATGTTGATCTCAACATCAAGGTCGCTGGGCTGTGACATGTGATATTTACTACTAGAAAAAAATAGTCTCAAATTTGTCATACTCAACTTGACAGAAATGACATTTAAGTGGTACCCCTCGAGGGAGAAATATGTGGGTTCTTATAGTTCTATAAAAAAAAAGTCTAATCCCATTGAAGAGCAATAAGTGGAGTAAAATGTTCTTTTTAAGAGATGAGGTGTCGCTCAGCAGACACCAGAGGAATAGTGACAGATAATTGTTCGGAGTTTAATTCTTAAAAAGGGCACCACTGAATGCAAGTGGGTGTTGAACCCAAGACCTGAATATTGTCTCCAGAGCGCTCAAACCAGTTCGCCTTCATAAATCTCTCACTGAGAACGGTCGCTTCTTCGGACATCATTTGCATTGCAGATTCATTTACTGAAGTAAAGAAATGTAGCTGAGAGACACCGGACCACCAGAGGAAACCTCCGTGAAGGTTTTAACAGGTTCTTTGACGGGTCGGAGACCATCAGTCTCCACATGGGACACATTAACTGTAAGTAATAAAATGACCCTCTGACCTCCGTCTGTAGTCCTCAAGCATTTGTCCAGGAAACTCACTGACACCACCGCCGCTACACTCAAGACACTTTAAAACAATTTAACATCTGCATGGGTGAAAAAGGAACTCCTTCCTTTTCCACAGTTTTTTTCGAGGACCTCATCCTTCGATGGTTATAAGGCCGTGGACCCCTAAGGTCCCAGAAGAGCACCGCTAAAGGAGAAGAATTTAAAATGACTTTGCTGTTCATGTCACTAACTCTTCCTTATTCCCACGTCACCGAGGGTGGTTCCTGTTGCCAAGCAACATCGACAGCTGGAGTTGTAGTCTTAAGGCCTTTTTGCACCGGACTAGTTTTACCCGAGGACGTCATGTGACTTACAGATCACACCTTCACTTTCATTTACTGACTGTATCCCACTGAATATGAGGTCAAGGCTTTGCGCAAAGTTGGGCTTACACCGTTCAGCTCCTGCTGCCCGTTGTCGTTATTGACAATTGTTAAAGTTTTGTTTGTAAGCTCCGAGGCAGGAAGAAGTTTGTTGGCTAGTGTAGCGGTTGTGTACTCTTGCTCTCTTGTGTTGTGCATAAAAGACAGCCAGTAAGGAAAAGTTGTGCTCCACTAGACGTTTATTTGTCCCGGCAAGAACACACAGTGTAAAGTTCTCCTCAGCCTCTTACAGCAGAAAAATGTACAATGAAACCAAAGAAAAAAAGCATTGCTGCTAGCTAGCCAGCCACACAAAGGTTAGCTTCTAGCTAGTTTTAGCATAAAAAAATCAACTCCACAGTATAAAACAATATTTACCTTACATTAAATAAGTGTTCAATCGTTTGATGCAAATAAATGTTATGTCCTTTTAATATAGTGATCACGCCTTTTCTTACTAACTCATTCCATCAGGACTGCAGAGTCCTTTTTGCATAACCCCTTGCATTTTTAGGATTCATTATAGCCTCTTAGTTGAAACTTCTTTTTCTATCCATACAGGTGTTGTAGGTATTAGGGGATTTTTTTCAATATATATTTAATCCTTGCCCTTTTATTTTTCCAAAAAAATGACTTTGAATCATGTTCTACTGAGAGAATTTTAATGGTAATAAAGTTTTGTCAGCGGAGTCTTCCCAGAGGTTCCCCAGTGGGGTTTGAAAGGTGACAGGCTGGATTCTTATTGGTGGTGACATGCGTCAATCTTTGGAAGAAGCCCCGCCCATTGTGGCCAGACCAAGCTGAGGCAGTGGAGCTGCTGTCAGCCACTCATCACTCAGTCCTTTTCATGTTTGCCTTTTTTCTGAGCTTGTGTATGATCAAGAAAAGATATTCTAGTATGGTACGCACACACACACACACACACACACAAACTCGCGCACACACACACACACAAACACACACACACACACACACACAACTTCTTCATCTTATAGCAGCTGTGCATGTGTGTTTCCATTTCGTGTTTGTGCGTGGGTGCAAATGTGTGTTTGCTCCACACAGACACACCGATCCATCCAGCAGCCCCTATGTTGTCTGCCAGGAGGGCAACTTCAAAGAGACTCTAGCTGTGGGCATTAGGAGCCTGGAGAGCGAGGGCCTGTGGAGTGAGAGCTGGGCCTGCGGAGACAGCCGGAAAACCAATCGGCCACAGGGAGTCTGGAGAACGAGGTATGCCTGGAGAACGAGGGGAGTCTGGCGCGCAAGGTTGTGTCATCCTGTAGCGACAGGTACAGGGCCATCAAACGAGGCTGAAGGTGGTCCTGGTGACGATGGTGAGGCCTGCAATGTTAAAAAAAAACAAGAATCTAAAGACTTGAACTCAAGTGAGACTGGAGACGCGAAGTCTCTGTGTTTGGTGAAGTTTCCCTGAGCTCTACAGTCGTCAGAGTGAGGCTCTTAAATCAGGAGTCGTTCTCAGTGACAAGGTGATGTTTGTTGCTCTTTCTTGTCTAACACTGATGTTTTTTAAAATCAGACAAACAGAGAGCATTCTGGTCCCTGCAAACAACACATTTCCTCCATGAAACGATGTCCACTTTTTACTGGCTGCAGGCAGAGGAAGGAGGAGAGCCCGCAGGAGGCGGTGAGAGGCGTGCAGGAGAGCAGAAGGAGGTGGTGCGAGGTGGGCAGGAGAACACAGGACTGCCGCTGTTGCCTCTGAGGCAAAGATCGGCTTCTTGCTCTCATCTGCCCGTCAGCGCCCTCCTCTGAGCCGCCAATCAAAATGATGGACAGCTGCGAGTGGCTGGAGGAGAGAAGTTGGAAGGGGAACGGCTCATTTGCACAGAGTCTGTGATTTCTCTCTGTGTCTAAAAGGCAAACCGCTGTTTGTATCCATTACCTCTGCAGCCTTTCAAAACTCTGATTGAATCATAATGGATCAGCATGGAAGTTTCCCCAAAGTGTTGCTAAAACAGGTGTAAGTTCACAGGCGCTCGTTCAAAGTTCATTTCACACAGATCGAAATCAAATAGTACAAATTTGAAGTCAGAAATTAACAGTTTTTTCATGTGCTGCACCTACCAAGTGCAATATTTCAACTGCAATCTGTTTTTTTTTCTGTTTTCTTTTGCAGGATTACCCAAAAACTTCTTGATGGACTTTCCTGAAACTTGTTATATAGGTGTCAGGCATCAGGCTCAGAAGAACCAACAGGATTTCATTCTTAAGTGCCTCCAGATAAATGGCTGAATCCAGGTTTCCTTTTTTCTTTTCAGTTTTTTGAAAATTGTAAGATGATTTGTAACTTAATGGAGCCGTGTTAAATGTGCTAGGTGGGTGGGTGGGTGGGCACGGCACGTGTATCATAGAGGAAATCATCAACTCTTGGAATGGATTTAGATAAATAATGTTTTCAGCCTTTCTATTAAATTAAGCTCTAGAGTTGAGTTCAGGAAGACTATTCCCTTGCACACTCGGGCCTAGTCTTCATGCCACTCACTCATTCACACATACTCAGTCTCAGTTAACTGATAAACAGTCTGGTGCGTCCGCTGTAATCAGCTGATATACAATATCACACTTGATCATTAGCCTTTCAACTTGTTTCCGTGTTTTTGAGTAAGATTATTTCCATTCATCTAGTTCCCTCATACTGCTTACACATCCATCCTCCTCCTCCTCCCAATCTCCGCCCAGTCCTTCTTTTCTGTCCTGGTGTGACCCATTTATTATGATTTCTAATATGACATCAGAAATCAGATCTTTCAACCCAAGATCCATTGATTGATTTTCCAGTTTGAGCCTAATTTCTGATACTGAGCAAGAAGCAGGATGGACCCAGAAAAAAAATATCACCAGCTGATCACATCACGTGAAGAAAAACAACTCATTCACGCTCTCATTCATACCTGCAGGCAATTTTAGAGTCATCGTTTCACCTGTTTTAGTTTTATGACGTGGGAGGAAGGGAGCAATAACAGGAGGCATCTTCTACAGACACCACGAGAGAACATGCAAACCCCTCAGAGAGGGTTTGAAAGCAGAACCCTCCAGGTGTGCCCACCACCTTTGAACTCCTCCCTGAAGAGATGAGCGTTTCTACTTGATTCCTCTCATCCAATTATCACGATTTAGGTAAGAATGTGGGATTTTCCCAGAAGAATCTGGTCTGATTTGTTCATAAAACACCTTCCAATAACCACATGACCTGGTGTAAGCGCGGATACACGACAGGTAAGACAGGATACAGCATTTTAGAAAGTTGTTTTCTAAACACAGCGCCTGAATGTTTTTTTTTATCCTTTTCAGACATTGACGTGTTCACGTTCTGTGGACACGTTCATGCACAACACTACCTAAAAAATGTTCAAATATGAATGTTTTTCAAACATTCTTTACGTTACATAGCTAATAACTGTTAAGTAATAGACTGGTTTCCGTTTTTATGCAACTGTAAGATGGAATAAGTCAGGGATTGCAGGTTCATAACTTGCTGGATCCTCCACATCCAGCCTCTGGGGGCGCAAACCTGTGCCGGTTTAAAAATGTGGACCAGCCGCCACTTTACTGACCCAAAGCCAAAACAAGAGAGAGGCATAAATATTTGAAATTCATTTATGGCATTATTTCTTTATTTCTGTATGTAAATCAGAATTATTTGATATTAATTATGACAAATTGTTTATTTTTCACATTGCTGCTAAGGTCAATGTGTTTCTTAATATGTATTACATGGGATTTTCAAAATAAGATGCCGATATCTCCTTCTACATCAGCAAATACCTCCAAAATTACTACTCTTACATGTATTAATCTTACGGTATGAATAACAAAAAAATAAGATTTTTTTTATATATTTCAGTCCACATTTTATAATTATTAGCACAAAGTTGCTGATAATGAACTTGTTTGAATTCTCTGCCGGCCCAACAACACGTGTGGTTTTATTCTCGTAAACAGGGCTGAAGATAATTATTTAGCTCATCACAAATTTCTCCATATCAAAAAACACTTAAAGCTTTTTTTTACATTTATTAAATAAGGTCCCTAAATAAATTTTAGACAAACCGAGCAGTTAAGTGACTATACATTTATCTTAATGTATCCTTAGTGTGTCAGTAGCTAGTAGTAGTTATTAAAAGAAACCCTTTCAATTCAAGTAACTTTTTCTGTTGTTCTACAGACTTGATTTTATTATATAGAATAAAAACATGTGTGAAATGATTCACTCTTTCATGGTTTGCTTTCCAAATTCCTTTGTTTACCATCTGGCTTGCAATGGATCGACTAATGATACTGTAATTAGTGAAAAATGAGTGTGTGTGTGTGTGTGTGTGTGTGTGTGTGTGTGTGTGTGTGTGTGCGTGTGTGTGTGTGTGTGTGTGTAGGATCAGTATTCTAATGAGGACAGACAATAGAAGTCTGTAGCTCAGAGCCACTTGAACAGAGAGGAGCACAGCATCAGAGAAAGGAAACGAGAGAGGGGAGTCATCTAGTTGGGGGTTAGGGAGGGTTCAGCCTGGTGGCAGTCAGTGCCTCAGGCAGGGTTTTGGGGTCAGGCCCCCCCAGACAGCCACACTGGCCCCGTGGGCCCCGAGAAGGGGTACACCAGGACCATATCGGCCAAGGGAGGGGTTCTCAATTAGGGCAGCATTCAAAATTTTAGCCTGGTGCTTCAGAAGAGAAGGCCACCTGATACCTATACACCTCAAAGATCCTCCTCCACCCACTCCGCCCGGCTGAACGCACAAATGCCGCTGATTGACACGCTCAAAGGTTTAAAGAGTTCCTGAAGGATTAAAACATGCTCATATTTAGTTCATGAAGCATCATTAAACCCCCGAAAAGTCAGGGACGTTATGGATTTTGGGAAAGGTCGGTTTTATATTTCTGATGGTAGGGGGAGTTTTATCTCTAAAAGTTTTCGGGCCAGAGGTTATCACCGTTGGTTCGATTCACTCATAATGTGGTGCATATGGAGAGAGAAGGCGAGCCCGTATTGTCTGATCTGGAAAAAAAAGGATGCTAGTTCTGAGAGAAAGCTCAAAACAATCCTTCAAAGAGATGTTTTAACGGGAGATACACAATATTAGGTGGGTGAGTTTAATGTTATGGCTGATCGGGGTGTATTTCCACAAATCATCACCGATCCTGAAAAACGAAATAATTTAGCAGATTTAGCTTAAATGTGCCACATCAATTAATCAATCAATTAAACTTTATTAATATAGCGCATTTGAAAACAAATCAAATGTTATTCAAAGTTCTTTTACAGGTGACTGAGAACGGAAACGCTTTACTGTCCTGCCAGAAAAACAGAAAAATAATCAGAATCATGTTATAACCTGATAATTTTAACGTTCTTACCAGATCATATTTACGTTGTTACATGAAAATGTTCACGTTATAACGTAATAGATAGATAGATAGATAGAGAGATACTTTTCACGTTATAACTTGATAAGTTTAACTTTTCTATATGATAAGTTTCATGTTATAACGTGATAAATTTTGACTTTTTTACATAATATGAAAAATGATCAGGTAAAAACAGGAAAATGATCATATAAATCTGACATACAGGAAAACAGAAAGAGTAAAAGGAAGTAGTTGAAATAGTCAACACAATAATTAGTTAAAATAATTAAAATAAGAATACTATTACTACTAATAATAAATTATTTCGTCAAAATGAAATATTACATTAACTGCTTATAAATAAATGTTAAAATGTTAAAAGAGTTTAACAAAGAAAAGGGAAAAAAAGACGAACTAAATGAAATATAACTGACACGTAAATAAAAATGAATAATAAATAACAATCGGGATCAAAACATTATAAAATCAATTAAAAATGAAAACAGAATAATAAATAATGAACATGTAATTATAAAACACTACATTAAGTGAGTTTTTGATCCTCTGGATGTTTGTTGCTGGCCGGTTTCACACAGTTGAATAATTACCGCTAGCATTAGCATGCTAAACGTGCCAGTCGCTGCTGCACAATACTCCCAGGAAGACTCTCTGTTGGAAATCCTCCCAGCATCTGTCCAATCTCTCTCTCAGACACGTATATATACTGTATGTCTCTGTCTCTTCACCCCCCCCCCCACCACCCACCACCCCTCGCTCTGCTTGTTTGCGCAACATTACCTGCGTCACAGGAAAATGCACCTAATTGACAGAAAGCAAATACTTCAACTTCCTGCTCGTCCTCTGGATTCAAACTGATCCACGGAGATACTCAAGGGGGCTGTATGGTGGAGGAGGGGGGCTAGCGTTGGATCTGGCCATTCCTGGCTGATCTGCCACGGTGGAGCTGTTTGGAGTTTCACTGTTGCAGGAGATTTTGAGTAATTAATTGGTTCTTCTGGGGGTCAAGTGGTTTCATCTCATTTCAGTCGCGTTGTACATCAAGCAGCCATGTCTGCACCTGTTTCCTGCTCTGAGCAGCTGCCAACTGGGCCTCCCAAACAACTATTGATCCCATCAGATCACGCACACACCCACGCACACACACACACGCTCTCAAGCTTCTACACATTTGATATGCTTTATTTGTACCTGTTAATTAAACTTGCCAGAGCGAGCCTGGAATGTTACTGAAATTCAACGGGCTTCATTTTTAATTTGTTATTTGGTCATCTGCAATCAGCCTCCGTATCCGATGTCAGTAAATTCAATATACATCTGAGACTTTTTTGTCGGGTTAGTTATTATAAATCAATGACCTGTGATACAGGTTATGGACCCATAGCAACATTCAGAAGTAATAGACGGAGTATTTACCTCAACTTAGTGGGACCTATTTCCCATTCCCTGATGTTTTTGAATATGGATATGCATTTTTCTTTTCCCCAGCAGCATGTCTTAAATATTTGCAGACATGTCAATCATTCATCCTCTTATCTCATTTATTTTTGCTGCTTATGAGCGGATAATGATCTGAATTTTCAAGAAAGTTGCATAACTATTGTTTTCTGTAAGTAAAATTATTAAGAATATTTTTGACAGAGGTTGTAATATATAAAGTATAGCGAAATCACTTTCTGTCATTTAAATTCTATGTCACATTTAAATAAATAACTTTGTTCAGGAAAAGCCCTTTTATCTTTTCTCTTCTTTTGGCAGATTCCTGACAGATGAAACATCCACAGGAAGTGTGACGCGCGTCGTTAACAGTCACTTTGTAAAGACAGAGCAGGTAAACTTGTGGTTGTGGATGATTCAGAATTCTCTCTACCCTTCACATCTGCGCAACTAACCTTTTATACTTTTTTTCCTTCCTATTCCTAATTACTACGTAGGTAAAGTGTTTACAGTGATTCATTTTAGGGTAAAACAACAACAACACACAAATGCACACACACACACACTCCCGACCCACATCTGTATGCACATCTGAGGCACCCTCGACAAAAGGGGGGAGGCGGGGGAGGGAGGGGGAGTTGGGCCACAGCAGATTCTGGAGCTCAGGACTCCTCATGCTGAAGAGAAGCTTTTGTTGAGCACTTGACTAAACTCACCCTGGAGGTTAAAGGTCAAGAGAGGCCACTTCCGACCGACCCGTCACTTTCCAGCATTCCACAGTTTGCAGGCATTCCTGCGGGACGACTGATTCAGGACTCGGTCTTGGACCTGGTTTCATGACTAGACTTTGAAAGTTACACCGAATGTCAGGAAAGCATTTACATGAATGTTGGATATTTTCACGTAGAAGTAATGAGTCCTCTCCATAATTCAGATCTGATTCCAATATTACTGAGAAAAATGAATTCCCTTGGAGCCGAGTTTTCTCCCAACAGCTAGAAAATGAACTGGCATTAAGAGGAATAACATGGAGGAGAGAATCCAGAAGAGGAAGTTAATTTAACCCCAAAGGCAAAGCTGCCTGTAATGATAGAAATAATAAAACAAACACCAAAAGATGTAGTCTGATCAGGTTAAAGACTCCTGAAGGCCAAACACGGTGAGTTTCAGTCTTTCAAACTTCCATCTACACTGTTAAACTTTGCAGAAACTTTCCGGTGAAGTCTGAAGAGAAATGGGACCCATTAGTGACGTAAGGTCATAAACAATCCAGGAGTCTTCTGTGAACAGACTTGTAGTGCAGCTTCGTCCTGATCCGTCCAGATTGACCAGGAGCCACATCGAGAAGGTTTGTTGCAGAGAGTCCGATCTATACTCTAAGGCAAGACTCCGCTTGTTGCGTCTCCCCCGGTGGCGCCACAGAAGACCCTGATCAATGTGTCCACCTGGTTTTTACATGGACTTAAACGGAGACACTTTATTCATATGGATTCATCCAAGTACCCTTGATAGCGTGGTGGTCTCAACCTGGAGTGTTTGTGCTTTTGACTCTTCGTAAACCAGAACCAGCCGATTCTCATAAGTGTGATAGTGACTTAGTTAGTTTGTAGTGCTGTTTGCTGTGTAGCGATAGTGTTGAAGAGGTTTTCACGCCGTGGGTTTAAAGAAGGCTTAAAATAGAATCTCCCCCGCTGTAATTACCCTGCCAAAATGTATTTTTGGTATTTGGCATATTTGTGTTATTTTTATGGGTTCAGAGAAACTTTTAGTTAAAAAAAAAAGAAGTTATTACTTATTTTTACTATTACTATCTACTATTGTCGAATAAATATCACAACTTTACCTATTGCCTGTGAGTTTCTGTAGCAGAATAGCATTTGCCATTCTCTATAGATTGTTGGTTACACGAGTCTCTCGCCAAAAAAATAACATTTTACGAGATGACATTGGAACACATCTTGATGACGTTACAATTCTGCTGAGCCCCAAAAAGTAGTTGTTGCTGAAAAGGCATTATGCTGTAGGTCTCAATAAAATGTTATCAGAGTCGCTAGTTGCTTTTTGTAAATAAAAGATGAGGGTCTGAAAAGTCGCTAATAAATCGGATCGAGATCATGAACACTCAGCCGAGCCTGAACGCCTCTCTCTGCCCCATACTCTGGGTTTTTTCTTTTCCTAACTGCACCAAAAACTTCCTGTTGGCACTTTATTCCTTTTATAATGAACTTTAATCGTATCGCCTGTGATAGCTTTCGCTTTGCACTGTAAAAAAGATCGACGTATGTGGATTCGAACCCGGATCTCCACCGCGCCACCGGTTCTCCAGCTTCCCCAAATAGTCCAGAAGCATTTAATATAGAGTGAATCCACTGTCAGTCCCTCCTGCACACTCTAAGTGCCACCAATCACTCTCAAAGCAGCTGTTTCCTTCATGATTGGACCAAACCACTGGGCTAATATGTGGGATTGGGGACAAAAACCTTCATCTTTTGTTTGCATTGATTATTATTCTTAATTGCATTCAATACAAATACTTATGCTATTGACAATTCGACAATATTATAAATCTATCTATTACAATTATTCTAAAAGGTGGGACTCTCTGTGGAAGGGGGGGGGGGGCGTGCCCCATATCCCACCTGCAATTTCCGCCCCTGCCATGCAGAGGGTCTCCCAATTTGATTATAAGTTTGCTTGATTGCTTGCTTTTTACAGTTTTGTAAGTGTTTTTAACTTTACATTGTTATTGTTATATTGTTATTACGCCTGTAAAACATTTATACAGAGTGATTAGGATCTATGAAGATAATAGAGTTTTCTCTTTGAGCAAACTAAGTGACTAACGGAGGCTTTAATACACTGTAAAAAGAGAATTGTTGGATGAACTCAAAAAAATACTTCCACCAGTAACACTTCATTTAGTTTAGTATTTCCAACTTAAATTAATAAGTTGGACTAAAAAATACATCATTTAATTTAGGCTCCTATGTAATGTTCTTTAAGTTCATCAACAATTTAATTTTTTTTACACATATGATTAGACCCCAAAAAAGCTTATAGAAAAATTGTTCATTGTCAAAAAACTATTTTAACAGTTTTACCTTCAGAAAACCTCAAATATATAACATATCAATTATTATAGGTTTATTATTGATTGATGATTCTGACATTATTTTAATCCTGCAGTGTTTTAAGACCAATATTTCACACTGTAAAAAGATATATATATATATATATATATATATATAAATATATATCAGTTGGATCAGTTGTCCCACCGAATCCTGATCCTGATATTATAGCGTTCAGAAATCTCTTTTTATCTAGTAGTTTTATTCATAGTATCATTATCTTAACTTCATGTTTTATTGTCTTGACTTTTCTCTGTGAGCATTGGTCTCAAAAACCATCTAATTATTTATAACTTCAACTACTTCGTTTTACATTTTCTCTTCTCCTCTGTCAATCATCTATAAAGCATATAAGTTTTTTATTTGTTTTGAAATGTGCTTTATAGACAAAGTTTGATTGATTGATTAAATGATTGATTGATTGATTTTTTTTTGGTGGGGGGGGCCAAGTGTTGCACCTGAATGGCCTGCAATGGAATGTGAGCTCAAGAGCAAAGCATGCTGGGATACCATGCAAGTCTCTCTGTGGAGAAACTCTTAAATTAGACATTTTCAGGACACACTCTCATAAACACACACACGCCTACACACAAACATGCAGGACGGGAAACGGAGCAGGCGTCTTAAAGCTCATCTGCAAACTGATTCTGTCAGGGAGACTTAGTGACGTGCGGCTGCTTCCTACAGCTTTCCTCCATAACGGCGGCGGTTGGCGTCGGCATTGTGCCGTCCACCGGGGAGGAGGAGAGGCGGGGAGGGGGGGGGGGGTTCTAAATAGAGCCTCCCTCGGTTAAATATTAACACTTGCCTTCCTCTGACAGAGAGCAGCCCGCCATGTCGCCTTCCATCTCCACCGCAGGGAGATGCAACACAGCATAGCACTCAGCGCGGCGCCCGACAAATGGACACAACACAGGAGTATGGACACAACACAACCACCGACGGGAAGTTATGCATCCGCTCTGAGAGGATGATGATGTTTCTCTAACGGTATACAAACTTTTCACATCTCTTCTCCCAATCAGACTGTAGAAATCTCTGAAATACTGGCAGATGAGATGAGCAGAACTTCCCCGCCAGAAACACAGTCCAAAAGTCAAGACAACACCGTCTGCTGTTTTGGCAACGGCACATTTCACAATTGAGAACTCTTGTTTGTTAACAGGAAATAGTTGTTTTTTTTAAAAACACATATTTCTGAGAATTATGCTCCCCCATAAGTCGGAGATATTACGGAATCTATGTCCGCTGCGTGGCGGCGCGCGGTTGCTGTGCGACGACCCGTCCCGCTCCTGCAACCTTTGACGATTGTCAATAAAGTTCGTTTGAATGCTCCAAGGCAGAAAAAAGTCTGTTTTCTAGCAACATGCTAGCTGTAATTTTGCAGAGAGATTTGGAGGTAGGCGAGCTACGTTTGAGTGTTAGCTTGATGGCTAGCACCGTTCCTGCAGCTATGAACTCGTCTTATAACGTCTTTGCTCTTCAGTTTCAACCAGCAACAAACTGCAAACTTTCAAACTGCACTTTCAACTTCAACAATACTTATTATGTATTATCCACATGATGCATCGTGTCGCCATGGCAACTCAGACCCAAAGCAACCTCTCACGGGCGCAGTGAGTGAAGAAGGCGCTGACGTCAGCTGATCGAGACGAGACCCTGACAAAATTTCTGTCCCGCCAGAAAACCATCCGATCATCCAGGAGCTTTAAATCGACAAAAGTAAAGTAGTAAAGTAAACGCTGTTGATTTTAAAGTAGCAGCATTCTCCTCAGCTGATAATAGATGACAAGATATGACCATAATGTTCCATGCAAATCTGAAAATATAACAATAATAACAATAATTAACAATATTAAAGTGGCATTTATTTTGGTGTTTGCCCCAACTGTATATGATAAATCACTTTTCTCCTCTCTCTACACCTTTATTATTGAAATCAAAGGCTTTAAACGATTTGGGGAGGAGATCTTAATACAGCAATGACTAATGACTTTCCCAAATCCTCATTTAATCACTCGTGCTCTAAAATATTTAAAATCTGATTACTACCTTCATCGTCACGCACAGGACGTCACATTTTATTGCGCTACACATAAATCTTTCTCAAGAATAGTTAACACCAAGTTAGGAGTATGATTTTAAAGGCAGAAATAGTATTTATGCCATCATCATCATCATCATCATCATCATTTGCCCGTAATAAAACACAATCACGCAACCCTCCTGCAGAATGCTAAGTTTCGTGATCAATGTAGTTAAGCTTTAAAATCATTTTTTATTAAAGATTGTGTTTCAGATGCTGGAATGCTGTGGGATGGTGTTAAAGGATTTATTAGAAAGGATTCAATATCATTTGCATCTGGACAAAATAGAGCACAGTTTAAAGAAACAAACAGTTTGGAGCTTACCCTCGCACTTACCCTCCAACTTTATGTCCAAACGTTTTTTGGCGATAATTAATCAACCGTTGGTCCAATGTAAAGCAAATTTGGTGCATAGGATTCGACTCAAGGAGATCTGTCTTACATTTATTCTAGTTCACTCTAATAGTTCATATTTAACTCACTAGGTGGAGTATAATTAATGAAAAAGACTGAACGTAACTTCACACTTAATCTGATGAGTTCAATCAGGGGAATGCTTGTACGACGCAGGGGATTGGGGACTTTTAGGGGATACATCCTTGTCTCACGTATTGAAACCGTGCCTCACTTTCTCTTTAAGGATTGGAGGAAAGATTTCCTGAAGCAGCTGTCCAACAATCATGCAACGACAAACATCTCCTTTCATTAAACATCCAGACGTAATGAATGTGACGGGTTAGCGTAGCGCACCGTTTCACTTCAGGTTTAGTAGGGACCTGAAATATCAGTGTGTTAGCGCTCACAAACATAAAACACACACACACACACAAACACACACACTTAGCATACCCAGAGAGACGGGTGGCCTTGAGCAGGCAGAATGTGTGTGAAAGTGAAAGATGATCTCCCTCATTAGTGGAAAGGTGTTGGAGGGGAAAAGAAAAAGGAGGCATTGACTTATCTGACAAGTACAGGAAAAGCGGTGTGTTCAATATGACCCTCCTCACTAGAGACCTATTGGATATTCTGTCTTTTTTAAAAATGATGAGGATCCATAAGTAGAGGGAGGAACGCCATTGTAATATGAATGTGTCAGCTCGGGATCCCCTGGTACCACCATCGTATCGGACCATCCAGTGGTGCATTATTTCTACACCTCGTATAATTGCAGGAAACCATTTGTATGTTACAAACAAATCAGCCAGAAAATAATAACCTTTAGTCAACACGTTGAACTCGTTGTTGTCCTCAAACTAATCCGGAACCATTTTTGGATATGGTAAGGCGTGTTATCCTGCTGAAGGAGGCTGCTGCCATTAGGGAATGTTGTTTCCGTGAAACCGTTGGACTCGGTGTGAAAGAACTTTTGGGTTTGGGTTGGTGGTATGTTCCATCGTAACATCCACATGAATGGCAGAAGCTCCAGCATCCAGTTGTTTAGCCATCATAACTTGGCTCTCATCAAAGTCGCTCAGATCTTTGTGTCGCCCATTTTTACAGCTTCCAACTCGTCAACTGTCGGGGAAAATGTTCACTTGTCCACCAACTTGCAGGTGCCTATCAAAAACAAGATAATCAATTTTTTTACTACAGTGTTTATATTACTAGACTGATGCTGTCGTCACCACCAGCAAGTTCATATCCCCAAAAAAGTCCCCAACCCCCTGCGTTGTACAAGTAATCCCCCTGATTGAAGTCCTCCAATTAAATGTGTGTCCACAGTATTTTTGGTATCTATTAAATCTAAAATCTATTAGATCTTTAATGTTAAGATGATTTAATCAAAATGCATGGAAATGTTTACATGTAATTGAAATATATAAATATTAAAGCTTAAGCATAAAACATTTTCACATATGAAGAGCTTATATGTGTGTAAGGAACAAATTTGATTTTATATGATATGATTGATTTTTATATGATTTAAGATCCAGTTCAAAAAAGGAAAATGATTTTTCATCTGTTTCTAAAACTTCATCTCCATCCACTCGAGGAAAAGCGCCAAAAGAGTTGCTAAATGGAGCTAATGGTGGGAATGTATCACAACTTACTGTTTCCAATGTAAACAACAACATGAACAAGGATGAGAGGAAGTGAGAGCGTCTATAGAGGAACGTTCATTTGAGCATTTACACTTTTGTTATTTACGTTATCACAGGCTTTATTCCTGCTAAATGAAAATGAGATGGGAAAAGTACCAAGATGCTGATGGACCCGCGTCCTGGTGTGATTACACGAGGTTTGGTCCCGACTGAAACCAACCTGTTAGCCTCACATATTAACACAACCTGTTAGTTTTCGCCATCGGTGAGCTGCAGAGAGTAAGACTGGAAGCATTTAGGGAGACGTTCCAGAGTATCCTGATGACGAAGAGCAGAGAATCATTAAAAAGAAATCTTCAAAAAGCATTGTTGGAAACTATCTGTGCACACACACACACACACACACACACACCCACACACACACACACACACACACACACACACACACACACATAGACTTTGAGCAGTAAGGTATGGATTTGGCAGTGGTAATAAACCAGCATGTTTAATTCATAACTGTTTTCCTTCTTTCTGATCAGGAACATGAAAGGGAGAGTTTTGCCCGCAGAAAAAAACAAAATCGCTGAACTCATCAATACGCTGACAACACGCGTCTGTCAATTCAGCAGGAAAACGCCGAGAGACAAGACAGACGGGACCAACTTCATGCGGACATTTTATTTTAATGGCAACCCCTGCAATATTGTTCTGCCGCTATTATTTGAGTTGTTTTTATTGTTTTGTGTGAAGTTTATGTTATTTCTTATGTCCTGCCCCCCTAGGAGAAAAAAATGTAAATAGCTTTTTTTTTTTTTAAAACGTGGATTCTCCGCATGTGATCATCTGAAAAAGTACAAGAGGAGCAGAGTAGATACAAAGTAAAACCCAAATAATGATGACGGACAAGCGGCGGTTTGGGTGTTATATTCCTAACCAGCATGCACCTGTTTTCATGTCTGACGTTTCCTCTTGATCGGGACTTCCAAATGATTAAAAACAAATTAATCACTAAAAACTGAGCTTCTGCTTATATGCCATCAATCAATAGTATGTGCTTCAGCGAAAAAATGTCACAAATATTATTCAGAGTAGTAAACAAACCCAACTGAGGCGCTCTAAAAACATCAGATCCTTCCTTCATGATACGTTTTATCGAAGCTGTTTGAGAGAGGCGTTCATCATTTGATGCCGTTGGTGGTGTTGATGAACGGCACTGAGTTATACTGACAGATGTTTGTCTTAATTTTGTGCACGTTGGTAGAGCCCGTAAAACTAGACCCTATGCTAACGTCCCTGACAGCGAGGGCATGTCCCCGAAAAGTCCCCCTTTCCCTGCGTTTTACAAACAATTCCCCTGACTGACTGAGTGTTGAAGTATTTTTCGTTTAAAAAAAAACCCTGAAGTGAGCATAATATGAGCTTTTACAGTGAAATGTGATTTAGTTATGACAGATGTTGTTGAGTCGTTTCATCCGCATCCAAATGGGCCAAAGGAGAAGAAGAAGTTCTGTCCGAAAAACAGAAGAAAAAGAAGCTCGAAGAAGCTAGTGTGAAAAATATGAACTATAATGGAAAAATATATATATATAGATATATATATATATATAAATTAAAATTTTAAACAACTCCAAGACAAGTCCTTAATGAGTCCAAGCAAAGTTGCTTCCAATATTTATAAAGCTCCTGGAGCCTTCTCATCACACTCTTCCTCAGACAGCGCCTTTTATTTGATGCCTCCTGGTTGTTAGAACATCTTTCAAAATCTGGCTTCCTGTTGATTATTTGTTGTTTCTGAAGTTAACCCCAGACACTATGGTGAGACTCAGATCTACAGAAAAACATAGTGCAACCGTTTTAACGGTGCAGCACGCACCGGGATTCCTGAATTCCCTTCGACCTGAGAAGTTGATGGTGTTATGTAAATGTCTCATGTTTAAAGTCATGCGGCTCGGCTATAATCTAATATAAATTCAGGTCAGCAGGTCGTCAGAAATGAGCAGTAAAATGAGGGGTTCAGATCTATTAGAAGATCTCGGTCATGCTGGGGCAGCTCCTTGAGCCCTGTTGCCCATTTATCATGCATTCCACCAGTCTGCAGCCCTTCGTCCAATCTGATATCTGAAATGTATTACAGACTATTAGCACGGCAGAGCCAAAGTGCAAACTTCTTGGTGGATTCATAGTGCAAGTATCTCCAGCGAGCTTTGGCCTCCATGTGTGGGTCTGGCTGTTAGAGTGAGGTCATTAAAAGTTAATCAGAGATGCACCATTGCAGCAGAGTGGCGAAGAATTGCCTCTGTCAGTAGCTCCAGGCCCAGGAAATCATACCAGAGAGAGAGAGAGAGAGAGAGAGAGAAGAAGGGAGAGGCGGTGATAGAGACAGAAAAACACAATGAAGCAGACAGGCTGAAAGAGAGAGAGAGAGAGAGAGAGAGGGCGAGAGACTCTCATACTAATGAACCATCACTTCCTTGTCTCGACCGATGCCCTCCGAATCCCAACATCTGTCCCACCAAACCAAGCCATGCTCATTATGGCACCCCTCAACTAACCCCACCCCACCGCTGGTGTGCACCCACACTCGCTCTCACACTCGCGGTCACATCCCGTTGAAACACAGGCTGATGGTGGGAAAGCCTTCCCCACTGTAGTTGTCACATCAGATCTACAGCACAACGGCCGAAGGCATATGCATGTACGTGAGTGTGTGTGTGAGTGTGTGTGTGTGTGTGTGTGTGTGTGGATGAGATGTGAATGTGTGGGTGGGTGGTGGTGGGGGGGATCTAGGTCTGGGGCTGTGCCTGAGGGCCTCGCCTGCGCTACAAAAGACTCCACTCAACTCCGGTTAGTCCCCTCACCAGCATATCTGCACTGACGGACTGCACACACACAAAAACACTCACACTCACACACTCATACTGCACTTTGGCGATAGTAGCTCTGATTAGCACTTTCCACCTCGTAAATGATAAACAGCTTGATGCAAGCGTGGACAGGAGCTCCACGCCACCATGGATCATCAGCATCAAGCGAGGAGTCATCCTCTTGTATGGGCGTTACTTCACACGCGTCAGTGTTTTCAACTTTACCCTCATGAACACACGGGAACCCAGTGATTGATGAATGTGTGTAAATGTGTTTAGTAGCATGAGTGTGTGCGTGTAATATTGTGTGTGCGCGGTGTTTGCTATCAGTCTCTTGCTAGGGGTGACAGGTTGGTTAGGGACTAATGCAGTGCGACGGAACTGAATGTGGCCTCGAGCTAAGCAGCTGCCTGCAGCCAGTCCTCATCGGAGCTGTCAGACACACACACACACACACACACACACACACGCAGGAAACCATTCCAATGGAGGTAGAGTTTAGAATCCACACACACTTCTAAACACACTCATGAGCATTATAAACCCCGTCACCCCTACTTTTCTGCCTGTGTGGCTCCCAGACGGTGATGGCTGTGCCTGGATGAGGTGGTGGACATGATGGCTTTGGTTTCTACCACTCCACATTCAGTTGTTTGTTGTTTTTAGATGGATAGCATTTTTTTTTTTTTACATGATCTCACCATAAGCTTGAAAGAATAATATTTATGAAAACCGATATATTGGGCTCATAATGTGGTTTTCATCTGTGGATTAATAAAGGTCTTTTTTTTTCTCAGTATTATTGTGGCTGAGCAAAATTTGAGCCACTATTTCTTATTGAAAATGTGACTGAACTTGTTTATAATATGAACCAGTGGCGGTATGTACATGCTGAAGAGTAAGGTGCCAAGGATGGAGCCCTGTGGGACACCACAGATCAAAGGGGCCAGTGAGGAGGAGGCATTAACCATAGCTATTAAGAAAAGTCGCATTTGTATTTTCTCTTACCTAGTCAAGCATGTGAGGACTTACTAAATATACTTATGTAACTTGATACAACCCTATTAAGTCTAATAAGGGTCAATGGGTCAATGCTGCTGTTACTTATTTAAACAATTAGTTGGGGGACTTATTGTAATTATTTAATTTTTAAGAAATGAACATGATCCATTTTCTTTAGTCACTTAGGACTAAAGGGTCACAGGGGGGCTGGAGCTGATCCCAGCTGACATTGGTGGAGAGGAATCCTGGTTAAGTCCCCATCTAATTCATCAATGTGGAGAAACACAACCTGTGTGGACTAACAACCACTCATGCTCACATATTGTAAATTTAGAGTCACCAACTCACCCATATTGCATGTTTTTGGACTGTTGGAGGACAAACCAGGAATACATCAACTGATCTGATAACCAAAGAGACATGGTGGGAAGTTTTACATATGAATCAAACAGTTTTTTTTAATCAACAAAACAACATGCCATCTCTACTCGTCTCTGTTCCACGGTCTTTGATCTCGTCCTCTGTTCCCAGGGTAATGAGGCCCATGTCCTCTCTTCCGGTTCTGTGTAAACTAGACGCTCCAGACAGAACAGGTGTGATGTTTAGACCTCTTATTACTGTATGTGTGTGGCTCACAACAAGAAGTCTTAAAAACAGCTAGTAGCGGTTGGCAGCTAACTAAAATTTGGTGAAAATGTCTTGAAATTGAAGACAAACTTCAACATCTGGGTAATGTCTGTAATACATCATGACATTTTATCATGACATCATGTAACCCTGACGAGCCATCTGAAGAATGTTTTTAAGACTTAAGAGAGTCCGATTTCAGGCCTTCTAAATCAACTCAATGGTATTTGGACACAGGAGCACAGAGTTTGACGCTCCGGTCAATTAGTTTAAGGATGTTGAACGGCTGAAATCGTTTGTACGGAGGAGTATCAGGACCAGACATAAGAAGAAATACCGTTGTAATACAAAGAAATAGTCTAAACGTAAAGAATAAAGTTGGAATGTCGAGAAAAAAGTCAAAACGTTGTGAATAAAGTCCAAGTAAATCAGAGGAGAAATCTTTTTTTATTTTATTCTGTATTAAAGTCAAAATATGTTTTAGTATGGCATTGCAATTAATGGCTACATTGATGGTTGTGTGGATGGAGGCCTACGAGCAACGAGCCCAAAGTAATAGACTACTTCATCACATCCATCCGTAAATAAAAAAAAAAAGATTTAGTTCGACTTTATTCTCGATATTTCGACTTTTTTTTCTTTTTTTTTCTCAAAATGAAATATGAAAATTTTTCTCTCATTTTTTTTTTAATGCCTGGCCCTGATCCTCCTTCGCAGGTTTGTGTTTTATTGACTCAATTCATAAATATGATGCCAAACCGGCGCCGTGATGCTCCACTATTGTTTTTACTCAGTCAAGATGGGAAAAGGCGTTTCCACTGGTGTAAAGTTCCATGAACAGGTTTTCATCTTCCCTCGTAGCTTTCAGACAGAAGGGGTGAGGTGCATGTAGGGAAGAGAGTCCTGCCTTGAACAGGCGGTGTAGAATGGACTTCAGGTTCTCTTGGAGAAACACTCTCTTCTGATACCAGATATGATGAATAAGGCACGATAAACGATACAAAATGGTTCAGTCAAATACAAACGCCCCAAAATCATACCAAGTTGTATGATTTAACTGAGTATGATGGGGTAATGTGAATAGATGGCACGGTACCATTAAATATTCATTTACCTTTTTTCCTCCACAAGAGAATAAAAGCTGCTCTTTTCCTGCAGAAGGACCCGATTACACTTAAATAGGAGTTAGCTGTAAATGAATCGTAGAGAAGTAAATGCACAAGTTAAGAATTTTCACGGTTTCTTTCCATCTCCAGGATGATTTGCTTCTTTTAAGATTACCTACACCACTTCTTGGTTTTGGGTCAAACGGCAGTAATCTGTTGAAGAAGTCAGCGTTGTGTTTAACTTACATGTTTTAAGAAACGTTTCCCTTCAGTTGAGTGAATTTGAGACATATTCAGTAACATCAGTGGCGGCCTGAAAGGAAAGATGCAACATTGCCTCAAAATGTTGCCCCATGGCCACCACCACCACCACCACCTTCTCCACTCCTTACTACGACTCCCTGCCTCGACCTATATTTAGCCCTGGTGGGAAACCAGTGATTATACTAATCTCTCCAGAAATCCACCATTCTCTCCACGGGCTGCTGAAACTTGGCAGCCGTCTAAATTGTATAACAAAGAGGGTTCCCTCACATGTTAACCACGAACTAAGTGGCTTTGATGGTTTGTTTTGAATCCAGGCTTAAAGATTGAGGTTTCCAGGATGCGAAGAACAAACTCCCTGTTAACCAAGCTTACAGTAAAAGAAGAATGTATGTGTGTTTATCTTTTGAAGACCGCACTCACAGAGCTGAGGTTTGATGGAAATGAGGAGAAAGTGTTACACCAATGTGAAAAAATACTGCACTATCATAACTACGCACTTGACCTTCATTTTACCAAAACTAACCTCATACACACAAGCATACACACACACACACGCACACACACACACACACTATCCTCACACGCTCTTAAAATGTGCTTCTTCTTTTTTTTAATTATTGTCTTTTATTGTCTGTAATCAGGGGGTAAATCTTCCACTTTATTGGGGTTGACTTTCAGCTACCCCCATGTTTACATCATAGTCGGGGTGGTTGCCATGGAGACGGAGTGCCCCTCTTAACTGGTGCACTCAGGAATAATGCATTGTTGAACAGTGCCTGAGGCTATGCACGCACACACCCATACACACACACTAATCCTTAACATCTGCTGTAGCGTATGTGTATGTCTGCGTGTGTGTGTGTGTGTGTCTGTGCGTCTGTGAGTGAGTTCATGTGCATGTGTGTGTGATTGTGCACGTGCATAAAATACACATCAGTGCTTCACCCGGCAATTCATTGATAATCAGAGTCAAGGTGGACTCCATTAGGTTCATTGGTATTTGCCTACAGCAGAATGTATAGTGTACAGTATGTGTGTGTGTATGTGTGTGTGTGTGTGAGAGAGAGAGAGAGAGAGAGAGAGAGAGAGAGAGAGAGAGATGACCAACAGTCTTACATTGGTCTTACATTGGTTCACACTACTGGTGCTCCCTCTAGTGGCTGGTGTCCTACACTGCTCAAACGCACACACACATTCACACACACAAACACACACACTAACAAAACAAAAATTGCCTAACATATTATAAAATCGAGAACAATGGCTGATCATGGGTGTGTTTGATTACAAATGTTACTGTTTAGAGCAGGTAAGAGACTTTCAGAAGTTACAGTTTGACTTGGAAATGGAAAAAATAGAGTTCCCGCAGGTGAAGATCTCGCTGCAGACCAGAAGTGTGGAGAAGATCTTAAGTATAGGCTTATTCAGGAGTCCAGACCCTTTGGGGAATCAGGTACTCATCCTGAGGCACTGCACCTGCGATAATTACCCTACACCGGAAATAAGTTCATAAGGGACTCACAGGCCGGGCTACAAGAAGCCCTCGTCGTTCAGGCGGGCTCCAAGGACAGAGTCAACACCATTAGTAAGTTTCAACTTGCTTCTGAAGAGCGAAAGTTTTTCCTCATCTGAATGCAGAGTTACTAACTGAAGTGTGGAGCTAGACAAATATCAGCAATGAAAATCTGCTTAAAGTAAAGTGCGATGTTTTGAAAGTATAATTCGAGCATCTTGAGTTGTTAAAGTCTGAGGTGACGGAGGAAATAACAAACCCGAGTCAACCTCATCTTCTGGAATCAGACGAAAACAGAACGAGATCCCTGCACAACAAAAGCTTTTAACACGGGTAATTGCCGCTTGAAATTTGCAAAAAAAAAATACGCTATTTTATGCATGCATGCTACATTTGGGTGATGCCTTCCTCGTTCGCAGCCGCTCGGAATCAACAAAACTACTTTCTTTTGTGTGCGGTTGCTGCTTTGCCAACATTAGGTTTCTGCTTTCATGGCAATGAACCTTGTTTAAATTTGAATGTGAATTTGAATTTTAGAGGATAAATGAGGGAGGAGAAGAGGGGTGAGAGAAAAAAGAAAGTGGGGAGAGATAGGGAGGTTGTCAGTTGCCTGTCTGTGTTTAATGGAGGTCCCTGGTGTCGCCCTCAGGCTTCTTCACTTCACAATTAATGGAGGATCTCTCTGGGGAAAGCCATGCTCCTCAATAACACCTACACACACACACGCACTCACATACACACACACACGCACACACTCACATGAACACACCTAGTAAAAGACCTTCTGCTTTAGCTGAACTCTGCACTGGAGCGCTGCCTCGATGTGAGCTGGTGCTCCGGGTCCTGAGCAACACTGGCTACCCGGTTATATCTACTCAGGCCCCAAATTGGGTCTGTCTGCAGCCTTCTAACAGAACTCTAGTTCCACGGGAGGGGGGGATGGAGGACAGAGTGGTGGTCGTGATGGAAGATGAGATGAGAGGAGGTAATGGAGGACTGCAAGGAAGGAGCGAAATGCTTTCCCCCTCAGAACTCAGGGTTGATTATATCTCCGCTCTGATCTGTCCTCTTTGCTTTTTCTCCCAGATCTGCAGCGCAGCAGCTCCCGGTGTGTGTGTCTGTGTGATTATATGTTTGAACCGTTCAAAACAGCAAAAAAAACAAAAAACACTTTCATATCATAGCATAAATAACAAGAAAAATACTGAGACAGAGCTCAGATTTATCCACAAATAATCCTGTGCTCATCCTCCAACGATTAAACTTTGGTGGCTTACACCAACAAGAGGCTGAAATTGACTAAAACTATATATATTATGCCCTAATGTGTCAAACTCTCATCTCCTCGGTTCATTACGGTGAGTCTGATTTATTCCCTCTGACAGGAGCGTCTTAGGACTTAAAGTCTTCGAATCTATTAGTTTTATAGTTTCGCAAGACAAAAATATTGCAAAATAGTTGAAAGTCTCGATTAAGTTCCTCGCCACTAATAAATCCACTGTTCACCGCCTTGTTACTCAAATTCTAAGGAACTCAGCTGTCCAAATATCTTGTAAAAATCACACACACACAAGAACACATTTTTATCACCCTGCCTTTAAAGACGATTCTGAGGACTTCTTTGACGAAGGTCAAAACTTCAACTGAGCATCAAGGTTGTCAATATCCTGGAAATCTAAAGAAAATTCAACGGCTCTCTCCTTTAAAACAACTAATATGCCTTCCCAGCATGGGCATTTTACGCCTAGAAAAAAGCTCAAGCCCTCAGCCTGACACGAAATGCCTTGGAGTTCATGTTTCATAGGTTAAAAATGAGGCACTCTGATTGGTTTAAAGGAGAGTGTTGGAAAGATTTCCATGTAGATTTGTATCCCTATGACAAAAACCACCTAAAACAATTCATGACATGATTATAATTTGTGTTCATAATGTCTTTCTGACTCTGAGGGAAGGTGATGTAGGTAGAGTCAGCAGATATGTGCTGCAAAAAAATGCAAAGTAAAGAAAAACCTCTTTAGATAAGTTCAACAACCCAAACTTAAGGTCTGTGTTCCCGTCTTCTTCTTTCTGGAGAGGCTGAAACCCTACTGGTTACATAGATTATTCAATGCACACCTTAAAAAGCTTCAGCCAATACCACAATCACAAACGTTACTTATAAAAGGGAATCAATCTTTGTGAATTAATTACACATTCGCAAATGAATCCGAATTCACATTCTGCTGAAAAGAAAAAAATCCTCCACTTGATTTGGCCCCTGTGATGTCATCGATGACATCATGAACACCACATCAATCAGGAGATGCTGAGGAGAAACAACACCATTGTAACAATCGAGTCTGTAATAAAAGAAAAAGGAAAAAGGTAGAGAAAGGTTAGTAGGAGGTCACCATTACTTCCTACTACCTTTACTAACAAACATAATGCATATATAACATGCAACGTCACTTTCACGCTCATCTACATTCTGAACGACGTAAATACCCGACAGTATTTATTCTCTTGCGTTATTGCATTTCTTACACCGTCTGAACGCGCAAACATCCCAACACTTGACCTGAATACAGACCATAATGTATTTTCCTGCCCTTACAGTATGTCGTCGCCTCTGTAAGCACTTAGTTAATGGAAATTAAAAAAAATGGAGTCTAATTCCTTAAATGTGAACGCATATATGTTCAATAAAGCTGATTCCGATTTGAATTAGTGACATCAGCCGATGTTATCATTTATTACCATTAAACCATGTTTAAGTACAGAATCAGCTTTATTAGCTAAAAGACTGAGGTTAGGACTAAATTGAAATTCATGAGGTTAAAATAAATAAATGTATGTATATATAAATTTATATACAAAAGAAAGAATTTGTTATTGAGATTAACAGATTAAAAAACTAAAAACTGAATTAATTACGGCTCTGATTTTGCATCATTTACGATATCACTGTGTCGTAATTTGATGTTTATGATCAAGATTACTCACATCCATTCATACTCATCATGGCGTTGTCTTTGATGCCCCTGGATTCCATTTCATGCCATGTCTCCCACCCCTGGGTGCAGAGTGTGCATGGCAGCCTCCGATTGGTGAGCTGCAGTTCTTCACCTGGACACCACTGCTATTTCTTCATTTGCATATTCATCGCTCATGAATATTGATGAACTGGCTGCGGGCGCAGTGGGTGCCCAGTGGCTGCAGGGCATTGTGGGAAATTAGCGCCATACCTAATTGTGATCCGCTGCCCCTCGAGTGTGTCAATCAAAATCCGGAAGGATGATACTTTTGGGGGCACCTGTAGCTCCATGCATGGAGAGATGAAGAGAGATCTAGGGAGAGAAAGAGTGTAAGAGTGTGTTTGTGCGTGTGTTTGTGTGTACACGTGTGTGTGTGCCTGTGTGTGTGCGTGAGTGTACATCCATGGCCATAAGACTACCCCGTTTCCATGGTAACCTTTACCATCCGAACAGATGAGGCTAAGGCCTCGATATCTCAGAGACTGATGGAGAGAGTGAATGAAATAAGCCATTCAGACAAATCTATCTATCCATCTATCTAACCATCTATCTATCTATCTATCTATCTATCTATCTATCTATCTATCTATCTATCTATCTATCTATCTATCTATCTATCTATCTATCTATCTATCTATCTATCTATCTGTCTGTCTGTCTGTCTGTCTGTCTGTCTGTCTGTCTGTCTGTCTGTCTGTCTGTCTGTCTATCTATCTATCTATCTATCTATCTGTCTGTCTGTCTGTCTGTCTGTCTGTCTGTCTGTCTGTCTGTCTGTCTGTCTATCTATCTATCTATCTATCCATCTATCTATCTATCTAACAGGACAATATATCTAAAAGGAAAGGACTGAACATTTCCTTTTTTGCAGAGTGTACCCTCCAACGGAGTAAGAAAAGAAAGACGATCCAACAATTCTAATAGTTATGCGATCTGTTCTCTGGCCCAACGTTCAGTGATGTCATCACGATGTGCTGCTGGTCAAATATACTGTACAACATTTTCACGTGTGGATTCACTTCACATTGGTGTGCAAACCCCCAACAACGATTTCATCAGGCTGAACTGGTTGTGTTGTAAGACGCTGGTGATCACACCTTAAGGATATTTGAACCTGTTTTGAAGTATTTGTTTTCAAGAATTCCATTTTCAAAGACGGAAAAGCTGTTGGTTTTTTTCTTTTTTCTTTGATTTTTTGACAAATATCCCAAGTTTATTTTTATTATTGTATAAGCACAGAATCATTTTTTTTATATTGTTTAAATTGTGCTTTAAAATCCCTCGTTCATCTGAATTAACCATTTAATTTCCTACACAACTGTTCCGTTGATCACATTTTGAGTCTCTATTTCTTATTGAAACATGTGACTGAACCTGTTTATAATATGAACCAGTGGCAGCATGTAGATGCTAAAGAGTAAGGGGCCAGGGATGGAGCCCTGGGGGACACCACAGGTCAAAGGGGCCTTTAATAACCATGACTATTAAGAAAGTCCCTATTCGTTTTATATTTTTTGGTACATTTATAGCATGTGAGGACTTACTAACATAATTATGTAATTTGGAAGGAAAAAGGACCAAATAGTTTTCTAAAAGATCTTTTTGCCCAAAACGGTTCCATAATTAATTTATTCTAATTTATTTTACTTTTTAAAATCAAGCTTGACCAAATGATTTGACATTTGATGTGAAATCAATTGAGAGTGTCTAAGAAATGAAATAAACAAAGAAATATTTTTTAAGATTAGGAATGTTAAGATTAATGAAGGTAAAGAATAAAAGCCCACTGTTACGAATTCCTTGGTATTTATTGAGGGACGCGTCTGGCGGCACAGGAGTCCATGTGTAGAGCAGAACGCAACACTTGAGTTAAGAGCGGATATGGCATACAAACAACACTCTTAAATATACATGTGACAATCCAACAAGGATTCAACAGCACTGACTAATTCAATACTACCATGATATATTCAAACCTCTCCTTCGTTTATATCCCCGATGATTTTACCGTAATATTTACTCCTGCATAGCAACATCTGCGATTGAACCTTTTCAACATATACGTATGCCAAAATGTTAAAAACAGTACGACATGTGTTAAAGACGTCGTAAAATAACCCGCCATCTTGCATTTTTATCGCTTGATGTGACGCTCCTTGACAAGCGTGTGTGTGCGTGTGTGTTCACAGACAAAGCATTTCACCACTTCTTCCTTTTTTTGAGTGGAAGTTTCCACAACTGCGTCTTGATGAATTGCATGGCCCGGTGTTGGAAGTGCAAGATGCAACAGCGTATTGCAGGTGAGTGAAGCCATTAATATTTCCTCTGTATCAATATCATTGCTGGAATGATGTGTGCAAAAAATGTGTGTGTGTTTGCGTGTGCGTGTGTGTGTGTGTGTGTTTCAGATTGACAGGTGGATGATCTCAGTGAGTAGCGCACCCTGGGATAGACTGCATAATCAGGGAGACAAAGGAGCAGAGGAAGAGACGATGAGAGAGAGAGAGAACGAGAGAGAGAGTTCGTGTGTGCATGAGAGAGAGAGAGAGAGAGAGGGAGAGAGAGGGATGAGAGAAGCGAAGAAGTGCAGAATAGTAAAATTCCCAGAGGGGTGAAGGGGTTGTGTGCTCTCGTCTCTGTTTATTTCCCTGCATTCGTTTGAAATCGTTTGTGTGCATCCGTTTCTCTAGGCCTGTGCGCATGTGTGTGTGTGTGTGTGTGTGTGTGTGTGTGTGGATGCTTGTATATGTAAACCACCAGGCCATGCGTGTGTGTGTGTGTGTGTGTGTGTGTGTGTGTGTGTTTGTCAGGTGTTTGATGGTTTTCAGCGGTAAATGGGTTCATTGTGAGAACGGCAAAGGTTCCACATCAGGAGACTTCCCCGGTAATTATACTGGAGAAGTCAAGTAACCACACACACACTTACACACACACACCTTTATGCTTCTATCGGTTGTGTTGTGGTGTGATTCCTGTGTATTGTGGCGTGTGTGTGTGTGTGTGAGTGTGTGTAATGCGCTTGTTTGTCATGCCATAAAGTAGCAGGCCTGTGATCTCAGGTGCATGCGTATGTGCTGCAGTTGACATCCGCGCCGGTTGTTACAGAGTAAACAGGATTTCTAAGGCGCCAGATGACTTAAGAAACAGCGTACGAGCTTATGGCCGACCAAAGGCTCAAAGCCGGAGGAGTCTGTTATAATTGACCAACTCTGCTTTCAACTTTTTACAGCGTCTGTCTGAGTCCTCGCTGCTCGATTTGGGTATTGTTTCATCTGCACTTTTTCCGTCTCAGATCCGCTGCTGTTGTGTTTGAGGATGAACCAAAGCATTAGAGGCTCAAAAGGCAACACAGTGATGCCGTTTGACAGAAGGGGGAAATCAATAAGGCGAATGGTGGCCTGTGAGAGACAGAATGGAAATCCTTGGTTATGTAGGAGAAGAGGAGGCATGTCATTTTTTTTTTTTTTTACATCAGGCCTCTAGTATACATTTTTTGTTCTCCTCACATCGTCAGGTCTGACAGTAGTAAGAAAGTAAGAGTCATACATTTTATGATTATATTTCCGAAAAGTCGGGGATATTATGGAATCAACATTGCCGCCGCTGCGTCCGCAGCAGATTGTTCGTGTTAACGGTGACAACACAAAAACTATTTCATGGATCCTTTTCAAATCTTAGACCTTAGACTAAACGCTTTTCAAACATAAATTCCTAAGCGTCCGTTAGATTTTTTTCCAAATTCAGTTCATATGAATCGACTCAAGGATACCTATTCTTGTTTATATCATATTTAACTCACCACTGAAAGATTGTTTTCCAGATATACCTCAATCTATTTTGTGGATCATTGTTAAAGGGGGTATTTAGACTTTAGTACATGGAAGAACTGGATTGATTGTGGGAAAGATCTTTTGTATATTTTTGAAAAATGGTGGACTTTCACCTCCAAATGTTTTTGGGCAATAATTTCTCCACCATTTATCCGATTTTTTCCAGATCTGGTTCATGTGCAGATCCATCTTGTTTACATGAAATTTTACCCATATTATCACACCTTTATGAGAATTTTTACCGAAAATACTATGGAAAGAACTTCACAATTCATCTGAGGGGTTCAATCAGTGGGATTATTTGTACAATGAAGGCGATTGGGGACTTTTCTGGGATATACCTTTGCTGGTGTGGACGACAGCGTGGGTCTAGTTTTAATATGTTCTCTGTTTGGGATGTTAATGTGTCTTATGCTTATTTTGTTGGTTATCCAACATGATGCCTTCAGGGGTGTCTGAATCATGGTGTGTCAAGTATCGCCTTTAACATGTTTTTCCTCCAACATGAGTTAAAGAAATAGTTTGACGTCATGGAACATTCCATCTGTGACTCACATCAAACCCTTCACATATTTGGCAGTCTGGGCTGAGACTTAAGCCTCCACTTCTGCCTCTTTTGCATCTCCATTTTCACCATTTCCAAATAGATCGAGGTATATCTGGAAATATAACTTGGCGTTATAACCATCAATCCTGTTATCCTGTAACCATCCATTTCCTGTTAGCTGTGTAGGGTCGCAGGTATCAGGAGCCTTTCCCAGCTGATGTTTGGAGAGGGGTGGGTGGCGTGCACCTAGGACATATAATTCTGTCATTATCTTAAAACCATCTGCCTGTGTGACTATTGTGCAGGTCCTATTTTCTTACACCAAACAGATCTGCTAGTCGCTGTTGCCCTGCTGTTTCAGAACCAGCATTACCTTTTTCAGCAACTCCTTTAGTTGGACCAGCTTGTTGATGTACTAGTCTATCCAACCCCATCCTTGGGTCCTTTGCTGGTCATGATCCCTCCTCTAGTTTATCAGTAAGCTCTTTCTGCGTCGGCAGGCACCACACTGGTGGAACCGAACAAAACTGATTCTTTCTGGAGAAAGTCAAGAGCTATGCTGACTCTGAGGTTGAAGGTAATACAATTCTGTTTATATGTGTCTCATATGACAATAGACCAAAAAGAGACCGGCCGATCGATCTGTGCTGGAAGGCCCAGTTCAGCCGAGATCCAGCCACAAGCCCTGAAGTCCCTGAACAAAGCCAAAATATGACATATAATGGACTGAACGAGGCTTACAACGTTTTATTTTCACTTCGAAATGTCATACAATTGGTTTCAGAAACGCACGGCAGGGAGGACGCAGCGTACATTAATTTCAACAGGTCAGAACACATACACAATGCTGACCAGCTTTACTTCCACTGTTGTCCTGATATTCAAACAGAAATGGACATTAGTTAATGAATGGATCAGCTGTTCACGAGCAGATTGGGAACAGCAAACATTCTGCATTGTTCTTTCTATCCTTCCTCTCTGGTTGTTCTGTGTCCCCTTACTAGCAACACTGACTGATGACTTCAGCTCTAAGATGTGAGAACTTCAATGCGACTGTTTGCAACCATGACGCATTGCCAGGAATTGGATATGCGTCTGATCTATACTTTTCATATTAAATGATGTGTATATTTTTTTTTCTTGACTTCCTGACATCAGTTTTATTCACAAATACTGTTAGAGAATGACTTCAAACTGTTTTTTTTCACATGAGTGATCGATGGAAGTTGGTCATATTTCAAAGTCGGCACACCCACAAATGTTTAAATGATCTACAAAAAACAAGATATCAGAGAAAATCTAATATATTAGCTGCCAGAAGATATAGATCCATACTGTGAGAATCCAACTGGTGTGCAATGCATCATGGGAATAAATAGAGGTTCAGGTCTCATAGTCTCACCTGCATTTATACGCTTCTAACAGATAATGACTTTCTATTTGGTTGAAATACATAATTGCATCATATAAGTCTGATTTCGTGTTTTTTTTTACTGTTTAAAAACATGCTTGATTACATGATTTTTCTTCTTATGGTTCATTTAGTGTGTCCCAAAGAATTGAATTTCTTTCCATAGTTTTTTTTATTCTTGGTGAGGACATTAAAGGGTTAAAAATGTGTCACAATATGGGGCAAAAATAATTGGGTTAACATGGATTTGTGTGAGTTCTCTGTGTGAATGCAGTTACTCGAGAAAAGACAACACTCAAAGTTGAAGTTCTCATAATCAGGATTTATTTAGCCTTCATTTCCGTACATACAGATAGTATTATATTATGATATATTATTATACCACAAACAGAAGGACACATACTGGAGAAGATTCCTCTGACCGAACTTCCAAAGTGTGAATATGGAGGATCCAGCTCGGCCCAAGCAGGACACACATGGCCCACAGCTTCCGAGAACAAAACCCCGGGCCGTACCTGCAGCTCATCAGAGAATTGGGCGTGGAGCGACTGGCCTTTAGTTTGTTTGATTTATAATGATTTTCCTTTAGCAGTATTCCCGTCTTCCACTTCATCTTGTTAATCCAGTGTACATTATGTACATCGTCACTCTCACACAGACTCACACCCATACAACATGCATTCAAACAGCTCAGCTTTAAAAGATTACAGAGATTACGCAGGAATTACACGATCAAAGTCTTTGAACCTGTGTGTCGCCCCCACTTGTGTGTGTGAACTTACCAGCTTTGAAAGTGTGCGTGTGTGTGTGTTTATGCGTGTGTTTGAATGTGTGTGTGTGGGAATGTGTGTGTGTTCTTCCTTTTCTCAGAAACCTGCAGGTTAATCTCCCCTCAGGCTGCACTGCCAACGCGGCGCACTCTGCTGGCCGGGACAAGAACAGCAGAAAAGGGACATTTGAAAGCCTGTGAAGAACAAGAAAACAGAAGTTTTTCATTTCAAAGAGAATGATTACAGTTAAAGATGTATTCATTATGTTTGTCGTCCGCTGATGTTGTGTAGTTTTCAATACACTGTACATGTTGAATTGTCAACTCATACCAGGTGTTATGTCGAGTTCCAAAGTATCAAAATCTAAATGTCGAGTGACAGAAAATTTTTTAATTGCTACAGATTCTGATTCTGATTCAATAAGTCAGTCCAATCCGACAAAAGTCGAGGTAATGTATTTGTACGGCCAGTTTACACAGAGTTGACCAAAGTGAACTAGTGGGTATAAGAAATAAAACCCAGAGAGCTCAGTGAAAACGATCGAAACATTCAAACATTTGTTTTAAGTCATGAAAGCAAATAAACAAAATATTTCAACACAAATGAAAATATCTGATCCAGAAAGGTGTGGTCCTTAATGCTGAACACAAAGAAGGATAAAAATGGTGAAAGATGTAGAAACACTGATGATTTGAAAGGGCGGTTCAATCCAAAGTGGAGGGTCTGCCTCTGAGAAGGCCCAGTCAGCCCAAAGTACCAGTCCGGTTCTAGACAAGGCTAAAAGCTGCTGGTCCGCTCAGCAGAGGATAGGGAACATAAGGGTGATTAAAAACAATCAACAAAACTTTGTAAATAAAACAAATATGTAGACAATGTAGACAAAAGACGCCAAAATGGGTCGGATATGCTTACGAAAGCCCGTCACAACCCAACAGCTTCATATCGGAACTGTGACCCAGCTGTGATCTGCATTCATGCAGAGACGCTCCTGGCTCATTCCATCGTACGATGAGATGCAGCAGTGCAGCCTAGAGGTGATAAATACATGTGTGACCTTCTCTTTAAAAGAAAGAAGAATTCTTGCTTTCACAACTGAATTAATCTGCATGTCTAATATAAAAGAACAATCAAGAATACAGTCGGTTAACGTAGGAGAGAGAAACGAGATAAGATCTCCAGGAGGCGCTGGTAGAAGGTGGGAGGGATGGACTACTAAAGTGTTTTATTTTCACTGAGGTAGAGGGAAATTTTGGTTGAACGTTGTTAAACCGAACAAAAAACTAATAAGGAATGAATGCGTGAGTTTTGCGTAAAGTTTCAGCGTGAAGTAAATCGGAATATCATCAGCATAAAAGTGATAGGCAACATTAGTTTGTTTTTTAATATATACGTCTATCTGAAAACAATATGCAGAACGAGATGATCCGCTGTGGCGAATCCTAAACGGAAGGGCCAGAAGAAGAAGAAGAAGAAGAAGAAGAAGAAGAAGAAGAAGAAGATACATTTCAAAAGCAGGGTGGGTTTGGCAGCTCTACTTTTCCTTCCATACTGTCATCAAAGTGTTCATGAAAGGCGTAGTTTCAAGTAAATAACAACCAGTTTGTATTTTTTTGTGCAAAAGTAAATGTTTTCTTGACTTTTTAACCCTTTGATGTCCTGCACAACAGTTTGGTTGAGCCCTTTTTGAATCACTGTGACTGAAGATTTTTATAACGTGACCCAGTGCTAGCATGTATATGTGAAACTGTAAAGAGACTTTTAGTATTAATCAAAAGTGTCTATAAATGAAATGTCTTATTATTATTTTAAACATAATTATGTCACTGGATGCAACAAAAAAATTGAAAAAAGGTTGAATAATCTTCAAAAATCACGCTTGAACAAATGAGTTGTCATTTTAGTGCAAAAAAGTACAATTAATAAATGAAAGAAGAACAAAAACAGGCAAAGAATTTTTCTTTTTTTTCTGGATTAATACATCAGAGTGTTAAAGGATTTTTTATTTTTTATTTTTGAATGACTGAAAGCCTATATTTTAAATAGTAGTTATGAAGAATTATTTGACCAAGTAAGTGTATCCATTAAACTTGAAGCACCTTAATGTCTCACTGTTTTCAGGCCTCAGCCATGGATTTGGTGAACTGAGACTTTAGAGGTTTTTTTAATACATATATTCAGCAGGTAGTGACGAGATGATGGATGGTGGGTTAATACGCGCTTGGAAACAAAAGTCTAAAACTCCACGATAAGGACGGTGAAGACAGTTTCATCGAAGGCAGACTTGTGAGCAATACTTATATTATACGTATCCCCCCACAGTTTACTTGAAACAATAGTGAGTTTGAACCCAGCTCCAAATACACAAATCTGTGTTCAGCGTTAGTGTTGGGCTCATATGTTTATTTTCACGTTGAATAATGTTTGTATTAAACTCATATTATACCCTCTACTGGATGGTGAAGTCTGACAGAAATTGAAACTGACTAGAGTGAGAACACAGACAAAAAGGTCAAAGACTCTCTTGACTCGTGTCATTGAACTCACCATGGAGAAGAAAGCCTGGAGCCCTTTTCTTAAGAATCACATGTACTTTACCAAAGCGCTATAGAATCTAAATAACTCTGGTTTGTATTTGAAACCCCATGGAGTGTGATAACTGATTATATCATAATTTAATAAGTATTATTGTTTGTGTGAGCTGCATCTGACGTTTATGATGTATTTCGGGGGGAAAAAAAGATGACAATAAGTATAAAGTAGTATAAACAAAAACAATTACTGGAGGAGAAACAGTCGTAGGACTTTGAGCTTTCGTGCGATCTTAAGGAGCACTTGAGAAACTCTTGAAAAGAGAAGTTAATTGCCATCGATCGTCGCGCGCACAGACACGCACGAACACACGCGCGCGCGCATAGGCGCACTAATCCAACAGCTGCTGAAGTTAAGTTTTAGGGATCAATTTTATAGCATCGGCCGTGGCCTTGATTGTCTGTTTAAAATATTGAATGAGAGGAAACCCCTCAACAGTGTAACAGCCATTCCCCTCACGTCTCTTTTCACTCATTTCTCTTTAGTAATTATAATTAATAACTCAGGATAAATCAAAAGATAGTAGTACATGTTCGCATTTCTTCCACAATAACACACCAGAAAGGTCACGATCTGAAAAAAGGCAGGGCTTGTTGTTTGTAGGTCTGTAAGGATTAAAAATATCCAATATGTCGGTGAGTGACTGTCCGTTGGCAGCAGATTGGCCTTTTCTTTCCTGGTTTGGCAGCAGCTGACACGTGTCTGCCCCGAATTGAACTTCTGAATTGACTTCGGGAGTAATTAAAGCAACAAAGAACAACTATTAAAAGCGCTAATTGACAACACAAACCGACAATGATACCCACAGAGACTGAGATATAGCCTGAATATCCACTATTTGAAGACTTTTGTTCAAAGATATCGCCTCCTGGAGAGATCTTAAAAGTCCTGGAAGTAACATAAAACATCCTGCGTGTGCAGTGGGAGGTTTTTTGTTTTTTTTCTTATATATATTTTAATAACTAATAGGGTGGATATGTAAAAGTAAATCCGCCAATAGTCCAAAGTTTTTGGTGTTTCAGTCTGGATGGTCTGATCTATATCCTGTCCATTAAACGGCGACCACCTGTTTCCTGCCTCCTCTGCTCTCCTCACCTCACGCACTGCATGGGGAAAAATTAATTTGCTGCAAATCTTGAAGGCTTAAACGAGTCAGTGACGCCCCCCAGCCCCTCCCTTCCTCAAACTGACAAGTAAATCCCCACAATTAGCAGATCCATATTAGCATATTAACCTGTGCTTCCTTCCGAGGCGCATCCTGTATGTAGGTCAGACACCATTTTCTTAATTACTTTTGCTGTTGGTGGAGGACAAACATCTTCTGGGGCGTTTGTTATGGTTTGCCTTCATTATGCCAGTCGTTATTTTGGCTGGAACGGTGCAGGCCAATACATTAAGATGGTCTCCAGGACCGAGATAACGGACGCTCTTGGCCATATGAGCTCGGTGTCTGACCGGGTTTGATTAAAAAAAAAAAAAAAGAAGCCACAATAGACTCATGAACAAGGCCAACAGACTGGAGGCAGACAGTATTGTGAGTTTGTGCTTTTTTTCCTTTAACTGCACGAATATTCAGATCACACATGGTTGGACGCTGATGAAAAAATCAGCTTAGCCCTGCAGAAAACGGTTTATATTTGCCTGTTGAAGCTTGCAAAACGTGGAAAGGAAAAAAAGGCATTGGTCTGTAGGCCTATTATAACTCAGCATGACTCCCTGCATTCACTAAATGCACAATCACTTCTTGTAAGTCTTACAATGTGACACATTGTAGTTAAAGACGCTTACAGTTTACTGGAATAGTCTATATGTCTGCAGGCTATATACAGTGATCTATTATAAATAAGTTGTTGCTCGCTAATAAAGCATTCATGGCAATCAGGGCTGAGGAGGGCAACGACAAGATGGGTCACATCCCCTTATAGCAACACTTTACACTTTCTTTACTTCATGAGTTTTGTGTTTGCGTTGACAGTTTAGTGGATTTTGGATCGTAATATCTTAAACTACTTAGACTAAAGACCCTGAACTACATTTAAACACGTTTATTTCATATCACGCATCGTCATAAGTGCCAGAAATGATATGTTGAATGAGATAATAGTCGCTTTTGGAGCTTAATTGAGATTCTATCTCTTTTCTCTTTCTCATCTCTTTTATTTTCGACTGGTAAATGACTATAATAAAGATCACTGCTCCTTTGTGTCTCCTGCTCCAAAGATGACCACAGAGGCGCCCTAATCTCTGCAGCGGTCCATCCAAACACCTTGGGGCTGATATAAATTCTTGCCTCTGGGTTGCACTATAAACGAGATTTGGGGCCTTTCCCTGCCTCGTCAGGCGGCAGATGGGATGGCTCCTGTCCGGAGATCAGTGCGCATCTGGTGCTGCGCTCCCAGCCCCCGGTAAAAGCGGGGCCACTCGTCGGCGTTAAGCCCTATTAGGACCGTCTACCGAGCAACTGGTGCCTGAGGTTGGCTTCGACTGTCGCTGCATCCACCACCAAAAAAACCTCCAGACATGAACAACCCGAACTAGATGTGATTAAATGATCTCTGAAGACTGAGGGCTCCAAGACCATCACCGCACTGACTGAATGGCTTTTAAAATCTAAACTGACAGCTTCAACTTTCTGGGTGAATTCTTAATTCAGACTATATAGGCACTTTTAAAAAATGAATAAAAAATACATTTTCAGGCATATTGTTATCCTTTAAGTCAATCTTGACGATAATATCAGAGGAAACAAGTTTTGCTGGAGGTACTGGTGTGTCTGCAAATATAACGTGTCACGTTTATCTTCATATTGTTGTCCCAAAAAATACAAATAAATATTAAATAATGATCATATAGTCACTTTTGAATCACGTCTCATACCTTACTAGACACCAAAGCTCTCTCACTCTCTGTATCTCTCTTTGCCCGGTGGCCTTCCCATTAATACCTCCTCCTCCTCTTTTTTTCTCTCCTTCCTCTCCCCACCCAGTCCTCCTCTCCTTCGTCTGTTAATGCGCGCGACAACCGGCCTTCACCGGTCTGGTCGTGCAGAGGTTTCACGTCGAGCCCCGAGGCGAAACAATCGGTAACGGTTAATTAAAATATAAAAGGCCTTGAGAATTTTTCAAAGGAGGCTGTTTAAGGAACCGCCAGTCTCCGGGCGGGCCGTTTGTATTTCTTATGAGGTCTTTATTTCAGATGTGACTGCAGGATAATATTCTTCATCGAAGAGGAAAGAATCTTATAGAGTTTATTCGAGGGTATTCTCTTTTAGTCTTAGAGAGATGGCACCATATAGAAAAACATCAATCAGGATATCACCTTAGGAAAAAACAGTCAAATTATATCCTAATTCATATTGTACATCAGTTTAATGTTCTAATGAACTAGATTAGTATACTATTTTATAGTTTTATTTTATTCTGTATTATTATTATTATTATGATTATTATTATTGTTATTATTATTATTATTATTATTATTATTATTATTATTATCGTTGCCAGTGAAGAGGTCTGAGAGAAACACATGCAGGAACAGATGGGAGGGGAAGTAGTGTCTTAATTAAAGTGCAGAGTCAATCCTGGCGTCCCGGCGTCAGCACGGTCACAGTCTGCACCGAATAATATCAGGGAGTCGCTTTAGTTACAGTTACAGCTGAGTAGTAGTAGAAAAAAACCATCCAAAACAAGACTTATTAGAGAGCGCTCTCCCTCTCTCTCCCCCCCTCCCCTCCCCCCTCCCTCTCTCTCTCCCTCTCTCTCTCTAGCTGTGGTTTGTTTTGAGCAGCTAATCTGACAGACTCTCCTCTCCTCATCCCGTTTCCTCTCCTCCCCTCTCCTTTATTTCCCCTTTGCTCCTCTTCAGGCTGTGACCACAAGCTCTCGGCTTCTGCTTTTACGTTTTGTATTCCTGTTTCTTCCCGGGTGGCCTAAGGGCAAGGCAGCAATCGGCTTTGCTGTGTGCTCATTCTAATAGAATACAGCCTCGATGCTCATTGTGTGTCTCTTTACACCTGTTACTGTTTCCATATGGGTTTGTTGGTATCCTGTTACAAAATAATTTAACTGGTTTTATATATATATATATATATATATATATATATTTTTTTTTTTTTTCTTTAAGCCTGTAAGCCTTCGTATAAAAGGAAATAATAAAAAAACAAACTCTATTATTTTCTTCCTCTACATCACCACAACAGCTCAGTTAAGCTGGGCAGGACCACCCCGAGGGCGCGTGCTCAGGTGAGTTGCAGCACGAGGACAACGGCAGAAAGAAAGAGAGGGTGAGAGAGAGAGGAAGGAGAGAGAGGTCACGAGGCTGACCGAAAAAATAGTCCCAGTCTTTAGCTGCCAATTCGAACACAATAATAATGATAATAATAATAATAATAATAATAATAATAATAATATTAATAATATTAATAATATTAATAATAATAATAATGATAATTATTATTATTATAAGTATAATAATAATTATTATTAAAATAATTATAATAATTATTATAATAATAATAATTTTTCGTCCATGTTGCCAATCTGAAATAAATAATGTCCCGTGCTTCTTCACAAAAGCATCATAGTAACCCTCCTACCTACCCTCCCTACTACTACTACTACTACTACTACTACTACTACCAGAAAAAGAAAAAAAAAACGTTAATCGAACCTGTTTTCTATGGACGAGTAAAAATAACTGAAAAAAATAAAATAAATAGGATGTAAATCATCATTTTTGCATATAAAAAGAAAATAATTTAAGCCATAATAGCATCAAAGATTGATTTATTTTTTCGTTGTAGCTATTTTTTAAATCATGAGCTTTAAAAAAAACAACCAAAAAACACAGATTTGTATCGATTGCATCGAAGGCATAACTGAAAATGTTCGCACAAATGTATTTACTTCATTCTGAGACTGATAACACAGCATTCAAAATGTCTCATACAGAAACAATGAAAAATCATCGAAATACACGCGAGCCATGCAGAAAGCACCGGGGAAAAAAAAAAAAACCTCGTTCCTCATCGAATGCTAAGCAAACCCTATATAAAAACAAACCAGGTTATTCCGTTAATAATTGTCCAAATTAACTGAATAATATTTCCAAAGCAGAACTTACATTTCCGTTGAAAAAAAATCCGTGCATTTATGCAAAAACGACTCATGCAACGTGAATTAAAACGAAAAATAACAAACCCAAACCGACCTTGTGAAAATACAAACGGCTGAAAAAGGAAAATGTCCACAAAAAGTGAGGAAAATGTTGAAAGAAGCATTTGGTTCCTTATTAAGGCGAAGATACAATATTTATTCCTCGTCTCCTGGGATGCTCCGCTCCGTCTATTGTCCTCCCATTCCTCAGTGCTGATGCTTAATTTTCAAAACTTCTATATTACCAAGGGACCTACGACATCAGCCGAGAAATACCCTGCAAGTACAAAATCCGTGAGCCAGCCCCGTCCGTGCAGAGGGGAGACGCTCGCGTTCCGCCAGCTTTCTACCGCTACCGAGAGCGCGCGAAGGGGACTTTTCCGTTTCTCTTGCTTTTTGAGGATTTTAACAGAATTTTTATTCTCATTCAATCGGGCCAGAGAGCGGAGGGATAAAAAAGAAAAGAAAAAAAAAAGGGTTATTTTGGAGAAAGCACAATGTCAGCGACCTTCCCCGGACTTGTCCACGACGCAGAGGTAGGCTGATTTATTTACTCAACATCCTTTTAATTCACAGAATTACCACATGCTGCACGGAGGAATAAATATAGTTGGGTTGGAGATGAAGTGAGGAAGGCTTTTTAGGAGACGCTCTCGTGGAGTCTAACTGGAATAATAGTCCACAGTAATAAGAATAGTAGGCATGGAGGGAGATTTGAGTCTGGTGCTGCCGGTAAAACCGGGCTTTTTATGAATGTGTGGAAGCAAACAGGGCTCGTGCGTGAGCCGGTAACAGTGTGATTAGAACATTTTCAGGGCGGAAACGCTCCGCGGTGTCTCTCTGCTTACCTCCCATCCGGAATGAGCGAGGGAGCTAGGACAGTAAATTTGCCAGCAGCTCAGTAATAATAATAATATATAACAGCACGCCTCTTAAAAACGCTGCGAGGGGAATGACAGGCATGCCGAAGGGAGGGGGAAAAAAAATACCGATGGCTCCTGCTGCCGCGCGTTCGTTCCCCTCCCGGGCTTGTGGAGATGACATCTCCTTCAGGTGGTTAAAAGTGGAAAAGGCTTTGAGTGTGTGAGTTGTGTTTAGTGTTTGGGAGGCAGAGAGAGGAGACTCCGGCTGATGCTAAATGACACGGCTCATATATTTTCCCCATCTCTTTATTATCTCCTAGATACGTCACGACGGATCAAACAGCTACCGGCTCATGCAGCTCGGCTGCCTGGAGTCCGTGGCCAACTCCTCGGTCGCCTACTCCTCCTCCTCCCCGCTCACCTACCCGGCACCGGCAGGGACGGAGTTCGCCTCGCCTTATTTCTCGGCCAACCACCAGTACACGCCCCTCCACCACCAGTCCTTCCACTATGAGTTCCAGCACTCCCACCCGGCCGTGGCCCCGGAGGCCTACGGGCTGAACTCGCTGCACTCGGGCCAGTACTACCAGCAGATCCATCACGGGGAGCCCGCCGACTTCATCAACCTGCACAGCGCGCGCTCGGCCCTCAAGTCCTCCTGCCTGGACGAGCAGCAGCGGCGCGAGCTCGGATGCCTCGACGCTTACCGGCGCCATGATTTATCGTTGATGACGTCACACGGCTCTCAGGCCTACGGCGTCGGTATGCACCACCCAGACCAGAGGCTGCTGCCCGGCGCCGGCCTGGGTCTCTCCACGACTGCGTCAGACGACCTGCAGGTACCGGTGGTCTCCTCCGCTTCTCCCTGTTCCCCCAGACCCCCCCCCCCCTTTTTTTTTTTTTGCCTTCTCCTCTCTGCTTTATAAGACCCGCTAGGACCAACATCCCTGCCCCACTGGCCTACTCTTGAACCCCCCTCCCTCCCCATCTATTGTACCAGTAACACAACAATTCCAAAATATTGAACAGAAAGACGGCGCCAGATGTCTGAACGTCTGCCTGTCTGCCTCGTCAGTCTGCTGTCTGATGCGGCCTTACATTTGGCCTGTGCCCTACTTTCATCTAAAGAATATTGGAGATCATCATGAGAGAATATTGTTGCCAAACGAAACGTGACTGTACAGCCAGTAAATGTCAGGTCCACCCGGCGCTCGGCGTCTGAAAGGCAGGCCCGTTTTCTAAAGGTTAATTGACTGGCAGTCTATTCAGCTCTATTGTGAAATCCGCCCTTTATTTTCCCACAAACACACGTGACCCATATTTTACATAATTCTTTAAGATGTAAAGAAATGGTTGAGATGAAAATCGCGTGGGTGTGTGTGTGTGTCTGTATGTGTGTGTGGGAGTGTGTGTATGTCCGGCTGTCTGCTGAAGAAAAGAAAAGCCGCTGGTTGCTCTATTCTCCGGTTAAGGGCGGATTAACGGATCGGGGTTCAGGGCACAATGGCCAGCTCGAGCACCATAAAGCACCGTAGTTTATCCAATTACCGACTTAACGTCAATCAGCTTTGTTAATTATGCAGCGACATCTGAGCTGGTTAAAACCCGTCTCAGGTTTAACACAATTGTTGGACACTTAATTTCAGTCCCGTTAACGAGACCTATTACCGCTCAAGTTGATGAAGTGGCGCTCTTATCGACACTTTTAGAAGTCATTGCGCCATTTAAGCTTGAATGTGACATTCCCTCTAAAAAGGCTACGATTTCTACTATAATTATGATAATAACATTTAATTTTATACGCATAAGGAGTTATCATTTATTAGGTTTTAACAATAATAATTCTGTTATACTGTAATTTATTTATTTGGCTGTATTAAAAGGGTGTGGCTCCGGATGTTCACGTGAGTAATCATTAAATCAAAATAACATGTCAATGCCATCATTAATTATCAAATAAGTCTAATTGGCTTTTGATTTTAGATACATATTTTTTATCATTATATTATTTTATGACAGCGTAAAATAAAATTGGAATATTTAAAATATTTTTTCATTAACTATATTTTATAATAATTCATAAATGAGCACAAAATAAATCCGCGATGTTAAAAAATGGGTGTCATTTAGTATGTGTTGTATTTCTAACTTACATTACTCCAACGTTAGTAGTGCGTTATTAAATCACGTTGCCTTATTTTGTGTTTTCTTTTTCTTTATCTTTGAATTTTTATCTATATTTTTAATCCACTTCCGTGTGGTTAATGTGTATTATATGAGTTTTTGTTTGAGTCTAGTTAAGTTTAGTTGGTTAATTTTTACTTTATTTTGTTTTACTCTATTTTATTTTGATCTATTTGAGTTATTCTTCAAACCTACAGACTCATAGCTGGTCATTGTTGGAACAAATGGTCATAGGCTACATTCATCTAAAGCGCCGTGCACATAAAAAGAGCACAGGTTTGACCTTTTATTGAGGGGAAGAAAGGAGCGGCCCGTGAACCTGAGCTCGCGCGAGGCGGATGCGTGAACCGAACAGATGCGCCTATGGTCTCGTGCAGCCCGGTCGCATCTTTGAGCGACTTAAAGAGATTTTCATGCTGAACAAAAGCAGCTGCCACACCTTTCTCCCGTCACTAAGCTAATTCATGCAAGACCTCTGCGTTTTGTATATTGATTTTATAATCACTTTAGCTTCGCAGTAGAAGAAAAGGAACAGAGCAGGAGCTGGTTAAGAAAGAGCTCCAACAAGCTCCTCTTTTCAGGTTTATTTTAATCAGGGGGTTCCGCGTGGGCCTTGGCCTCGAGGCTCGCGAGGGGGATTAAGTGTTTTCTGAATAAAAAAGCGCGTGTTTTCCTTTCTTGATGACATCGTTGATAGCGCAAGGGTACGATCTAGACCCCAACAAAAATGGCGGCGGTTACAGGTTCCCATCCACACATGTTGTTTTCCTGCTTGGTGTGCGTGGAGCCACATGATCTGCTCAGATCCCCAACAGGTTGGTGGCTGCAAACTCTGGACCCTTGTGCTCATTTCTCAGTCTGGATGAGTTGTGCTGTCCTCGCTCGTAGCCTGCAGCCTTTCACATTAGGCTCGTTTCTGGTTCAACCGTGAGCTGCATATTTATTCTATAGGCTGGCCCCAATGTCACTCAAAGCATATTAAGTCAGGTTTAACGCTTTAACAGAAAGGTTTGTTGAACAAACACACAAAATAAACTGAAAAGAAGGTGAATCAGGAACTATAAGGTGTTTGGGGTCGTTGTTTTATAGACCTTCTGTGTTTTTTAGATAAATAATATATTCACTATGCGATATGACAACCTTTAATGCAAAAGGGTCACGTGATGCAGAGATAGATAGATATGTAGATGTATATATAGATGTATAGATAGATGTATAGATACATGGATAGATAGATAGATAGATAGATAGATAGATAGATAGATAGATAGATAGATAGATAGATAGATAGATAGATTTGATATGCTGTGTGTGATGCTGCTTAAACACTTTGGTTCTATGTCTATAGGAAACACCTGAAATCCTCTCATTAAACGGTTTAAACTGCATTAGTTCCTCGCGTGTCTGCAGCCTAGCAGCCAGATGAAGTGTGCATCAGTGGTGTGGAAATGTAGGTGAAGTGATTTCACCTCCGTGCTCGTGCTAATGAGTGCGTGTCTCCGCAGGGCTCCGTGGAAGCGCAGTGTGGGCTCGTGCTGAACGGCCAAGGGGGCGTCATCCGCAGAGGTAAGGCTCCCTTTACTCTCCATTGTTGTACCGGAGGCCGTGAACACACCACGGCTCGACACGACAAGACAGCGAGCAGGCAGGCAGACAAACAGGCGGAACACTCCCCTCTTGTCTGCTGTCAACATGTTACAGCAGCAGCGGCCCCGTTTCTCGCCTGTTTAAACGCTCGCGCACTGCACACGCGCGCAGAGGTTGCTTCCCATTTCCAGTTGGAAATGGATTGTCAATCAACATGAGACTTGTGTTTTTCCACCAGTCGCTCTAAACATTTTTCTCTCTGTTTTGTTTTGGGGGGCGTTTTTCCCAATAAAGAATTGTCAACAAAGTCATGAATAAATATTTCAGACTAACTACATGTTACCCTGACATTTATTATAACCTGTCACACAGTAAATAGTTAAATGCTTCCTTTTTAAGTCAAACCTGTCGGCTGCGTTTTCCCAGTGTAGGCATGACGACAAACCTTTGTTTTTCATGAAATATTTAAAGTATCTAACATTCATGTTCATCATATTTTCAAACGTTCCTGATGATGATCTTATCTCATCTCTGCATTCTGATAAAAAAGGAAACCTCAAATCCTAGAGGAGGAAAAGTCCAAATTTATTTATGCTTGCCCACACAAAAAACTATTTACATAATAATACTATAAAGTATTTTTTAAAGGTGGAACAGCTTTGAAATCTTTTGAAAGGAATACGGCATGCTAACAGAAATTAGCACATATATTAAAAATAATATAAGAAGTGTAGGATTTGATTTTTTAAAATTATAAACACACGTCAATTGTCCTTTCTTCATTTGTTTGTGCAGTAGATGGTGATTTTCAGAAATAATAAATTTCATTATATTAATAACATGATATATTTTGACTGCATTACCTGTTTTTGCAACTTATATGTTTTATCAGAGACAGTACAATAATAGTAATTAACTTTTAAAAGTCGTGTTCATGAAGGGTTAGGGTTAGTGTCTTTTATAAGTGTGAAAACTATAGCCTGTTCATTTAGTTTGGCTGAATTTCTAGATGATACACTGTAAAAAAAAATTGTTCACTGGTAACACACAATTCAATTAGGTGTTTTTTTGTCTAAAATTTAAGTTGAAAATACTTGATTCCATTGTGTCACTAATGGAAATACTCTTTACTCTTTTTTTTAAAACCACCAGCAATTATAACATTTGTCTTAAAAGGCTGCAGGAATAAAATTAAGTTGGTTTTGCGCACCAATAATGACGAAAATATTTATTTGCTTTTTTATATTTTTATATTTTTTTAAGGGATATGAAGAATATTCTAAACCATAAATTTCTCCTTTTTAATGCTTTCCGTGTCTTATCGTGCACTGTAAAAAGACAATACATCCATTAGTAACCTAAATTAAATTAAGCTTTTTTTAATCTAACTTGTTAAATGATGTTGTAAATACTTAATTTGATTTAATTTTATAGTTCATCAAATAACTTTCTTTTTACAGTGTAGCATGTGCAAACTGCCTGTGGTGAGGTAAACATTTTATCATGTAATTGCAACACTGAATTTATACACGCTTTTCAACCCAAACGCAGATTTTTCAGATTTCAGGTTGTTTTGTGGTTATAGAGAAGATCAGATTTTACTGTTATTTAGGACATAAAAAGAGGAGGGGAAAAAAATCCAACTGAAGACAAAAACTCCTTCAGTATTTCTCTGCAGACTCCACTCGATCAAGGAGCTGAAATGAGCAAGAACAGTTTGTGTGTTTTACCAACGACATCCAACATTTAAGAAGAAACTAAGAAAGGGGCAATTAAATATTTTCAAATCAAAAATTATTTTAATATTACAATATAAAGTTTTAATTTTTTACAGTGCAATATTTTTGTGAGTCTGGCTGTAACACATTCTAAACAGAAATATTTAGAATCAATGAAAAGAATAACTCAACAGATGTAATTGATTTCTTTCATCTATCAAATCTTCTAACTTGGGTTCAACCAAGAAATTATATTGAGTTTGAGAATTAGATTTTCCTTTACAATGAAAACAACCTTCTTCTTTTTCTTTAATAAGTTGTTGACTTTTTAAAATTCTTGCTAATTTCTCCACTTGAAAAAAAATGAAATTACATTATTTTACATTTATTGATTACGTTTACATTATAACTATAATAATGAGAAGAAGTTTTTACGTTTCCATGAATAAAGAGATAAATTGCTTCAACAAAATTTTTTTCAGAAGTGTTCAGCCTTAATATGTATTGTTCATGATGGAGGAATATTTTTTTAAATATGACTAATTAATGTAAAAGATTATATTAGTTTATAGCGGGTGTATCTTCAAAGTCTACCATGCACGACGGAAGTAGTAGTAGTAACGTAGTGGCAAAAAAATTATTTCTAATTCTGAAGATTGATTGGAAAAAAAGTCAATTTCATTATTTTTCATCAATTTAGAATTTATAAAACTACTTAACGTACTTATTTGAATTTAAATGACACACAATATTAAGCTGCTGAAATTGTCTTTAACATTATCATGTGACAAAACAAATAAAAAAAATAACACATATAACAAAACAGTTTGCATGGCACCACAGGAAATCAATATAGTAAGCTAATAAGCTAAATGAGTGATATATATATATATGAAACAGTAGGGGTAATGCAGGAAGAAAAATCAATAGATCACATTTTTATCTTTCAGCCACGTGTTTGTTTAACTGGTGGCTTTTTTTCCCTCTTATTTTTATTATTATTATTTTTTACAGTGTAGCAACCTAGTCAGTTTCCAGATCAGTCTGACTGTGGATCTGTTTTGGTGCATGTTGCTGTTTTCTTGTCGGGGCTGGTTCTGCACACAGAAAAGGACGGACGTCTGGGTTTCGGGTTTAATTTTTCATCAGCTCGGCCGAGGTGTTGGGGCTTTTCTCTCGCATTGACGCGGGAATCCCTTCGCTATCACTTTCGGTTAATGCTGCACCGTATTTGGCCCTGAGCTCAGCCGCTTCAACCATCACAACCAATAATCTTTGCTTTACCTCCCGCTCCCGTATCGATAGCTTCTCTCGCCTCGGGCGCACACTTTGATATGCTAATGCCGCGCGGGGCCCCGGATTCAGCCGAGATCATATTAATGTTGTTCGTTCTGACTGCGGCTTTGGCGGCATGAATATTCACGTAACCTTTTTCAAAAGAAAATCACTCAAGAAACGCGGATCCTACTTAGGAGGAGTCCTCTGTGTTTCTAATCACCCTGCTCTCCATTTTCCAGTTCGGCTCTAACAGCAGCCTCACAAATCAACACGCTGTCTGCGCGTGCCCGCCACTGCAGCCAGCGCGCGCCTCTCTCTCCTTTCAAGACATCGGCGGGCTCCTTTTTTTTTCTTTCTTAGCTATAAACATTGTTGTCAAAATAAGAGGAGAATGACATTTGGCCCGTGTCTCTTTTCCTTTAATTTTCGCGGCAAACTCGTAAAAGGCGCTTGATTCCGCGTGTGATCCCGCCCGCCGCTCGCGCCGCAGCCCGAGGCTACTCTCCGCTGCTTAAATACCGTTATCGCCCCTGGGCCCGCGCGCTCCACCGACTGCACTACCGGCAATAGCTCTTTTCGATTGCCCTTGGCAACGTAAAATACAAACTACTTTGAATCAAAACATTTTTAGGGGAATTAATATGATGTGAACTCGCAGCTTTCAAACACGCGCGCCCCTGTCAGAGCGAGTGAGGTCTCTACCCGCTTTTGTCACATATAGACGCGGATAAGGCGGACTTCACAGGTATACACACACACAGTCACAGGCATGGACACACACTGGAGTCCATCTTTAACAAATCAGTTCTATTAATTCTCTGGACCTGCAATTGTCCATGTCTTACAGTCCCTGTAACAAAGCGAGCCCGCTGGTTACTCTAGGCTTTGGTCACCAAACGATTCTAAAGTCCCAGATATTCTGCTGCCACTGACTGCTGTCCATGGCGCTGAAATGAAAGGTGAAATTACAGGTGGTGAAATTACAGGTAGAGGTCACTGGCCTGATTCTGAAATAAAAGGTGGAGGACACTGTTCAGGTGCTGAAATCAAAAGTGGAGGATGCCTATCTTGTTGAAATTTAAGCTGGAGGCCGCTGTCTATGGCACTTAGATGAAAGGTGGAGGTGTTGCCCATTGGTCTTAAATGAAAGGTAGAGGCTGCTGTCCATAGTGCTGAAATGAAAGGTGGAGGCATCTATACAGATGGTGAAATGACAAGTGGATGCTTCTGTCCATAACCCTTAAATGAAAGGTGGATGTCTCTAGCCAGGTCCTTGAAATGAGAGGTGAAAAACGTGGTCCAGGCGCTGAAATGAAAGGTGGAGGCCCCTGTCCATGACAATAAAATGAGAGATAAAGGCTTTTGCCAATAGCACACATTTGAAAAGGTGGCGGTTGCGGTCCAGATGCTGAAAAGTAAGATCTAGGTTGCTGTCCATAGTACTGAAACAAAGGCTGGAGTATACTGTCCTTGCTCTGAAATGAAAGTTGGAGGTCTCTGTGCAAGGCACCAAAATGAAAGGTGCAGGATATTGTCAAGGTTCTGAAATAAAATGGTGGAAGCAACTGTCATGGCATCAAAATGACTGGTGATGGACAATACCGAGGTGCTGACCCGAAGAAAAGAAGAAGAAGAAGAAGAAGAAGAAGAAGAAGCCTTTATTTGTCAAATACAATCCTAAAAGTAGTAAAACGTAGCAAAATTGGTTCTCTGCTTTTAACACATCCCACATGAGCAGTGGACCGCTATATGCAAAAAGTTGAGGCAGCTGTCCCTGGCAACAAAACGAAAGCTGGAAGAAACAGTCGAGGTGCTGAAATGAAAGATGGAGGCCATTGTCCATGAAATCAAAATTAATGGTGGAAGGCGCTGTTTTGGTGATGAAATGAGAAGTGGGAGGCCGTTGTCAATGGCATCAAAATGAATGGTGGACAATGCTGGCGAGGTTCTGAAATGAAAGGTGGAGGCCGTTGTCCATGGCATCAAAATGAAAGGTGGTGGACGCTGTCCAGGTGCTGAAATGAAAGGTGGAGGATGCAGTCCATGGTACTGTAACAAAAGTCGGCGGCTGCTGTCCAGGTGCTGAAATGAGAGCTGTCCATGGTGTTGAACTATAGGGTGTTTTTGGATGATTCAGGTCCAAATTTCTTCCTGCGACTAGAAAGATGATATGAAAACCAGTTGGCTGATTGTGAATAACAGGTTTTCAGAGTAATTATGTAGGTTTCCGTTGGTAAAGCTTACATACTACGAAGCTTAGCTGGTGGCCAAATTGTCCACATTGCCCAGAAAAGATTGGCATGTGTAGCCAATTCTCGCCTGCAGCATTGTTCTATTCGGCCTAAGTGGCTTCCGCTTCTTCATATCATCATATGCAGTGTGGCTTAATAACAAAGCGTCACACCCTGCTGTTAGATTTGATAATGAGGCGGATGAATAATAGAATATAGCCTACAGTACATCAGACAGAAACCTTGCGTTTCAGCTGCTTGGGACGTTAGTTCAAGTGAAAGTTTAATAATAATAGGCCTACTCAGAGCAGTCGATATGTTCCGGGAGGACCCGGCTTCACTGATTCAGATGCAATTAATAATGTGGAACAGTCTTCAATTTCACAACCACAATCATTTATTCAGACACTCAGGAGCCTCAGGTCCATGCTGGAACCAGCTGGGTGGTTGTTGGAGGCTGGATGTTCTCCCATCCTGGGGTTACAGCTCACTCTTTATTACATACAGACAAATATTGAGCTGAAAGATAAATATGTACATAAAAAAAATACACACAGAATGATGTTTAACTGGGAATTCAACATGAAGAGTCTGATGAAGAGGTATTTGTATGGACTGAGTGTATTTTCTCCTTCATCAAATGATGATGATAAAATATTGACGTTACAATATTTATAACTGTTCTATAAAGGCTACAAATCAGCAAAACTGGACTGAATTTAAGTTATTCTGAAATGATGAACAAAAGGAACGATTAAAGGATTAAGTGATAAAATCTCTAACCTTTAAAACTTTGGATTATCTTAAAAAAATAAAGTCCGTTGCCACAAATCTAAGAAGCAGCTTTGAAATGCATGATTTCATAGGAGAGGAAAAAAATATATTTTTGTTTTATTTTGATTTTACAACAAACAAAAGGACATTTCCAATCACTGTAAATTCTACTGAACACTCACTCCCCATGCAGACTATTTAGATATATAAAAGATATTAAAGGTATTGAAACTCAGGACCTGCTGAATGCGATTACAAACACGAGCAAAGGGAGACCCATAACAAGTTTGGACATGTTGAAAAACCTGCTTCCCAAAACAAATTTGCTAATTTATGAAGTAAACATCCATAATTTTCTAGGTTTAGAGTCATACCGTATTTAACATGCAGTTCTTTTCCTGACAGAAATATAGATATATGTTGTATAGTCAAGGTTATCAAAGTCTACCGGGGTTTTATTTGATTCATTCAGTTCAGACCTGAACCTGCAGTGAGGGTTAAAACAAAGGTTCAAACAGCTATTTAACGGTTTAAACACCCAGAATCTTCTCTTTACTTACAGTTTTTACAGCAAACTCAGTTATTCCCGTGACAAAAAAGGAGCATTCAGTTAAATTTATTTATTTTCTTGTTTTCACACAGCATGCTTTTTTATTGTCTTATTTGTGTCTTATTTTCTTGAAATTCTGACTTATGTTTTTTTTTTAGATCGCTAATTGATTTCTATTGTATATTAGGAGGTAATAATATTCAAGCTAGTTTGACAATGGCAGAATTGTCGTTAACGTCTTGTTGTTTGCAAGTTCAAACGCAAAAACTGTGGAATTTAACAACCTAAGCACCTGTTATCTATTTGGATACAGCTAAAATACTCAACTTTGTTTTCACACCCAGTTTGTTTGTATGAACTGCATTTCTAGAATTTCTGTTAAATTATGTTTTTTGACATGAATGAAACCCCTGCAATACAAAGGAGGACAAATGGTGCCACGTGTTGCACAGATACTTAAATCTAATAATAATAATAATAATAATACATTTAATTTATAACGCACTTTACATTTGGATCAAATCGCAAAGTGCTACAAGGTAAAAGCAGATAAAAGCTTCAATAAAAAATATAATAATAATTATATAAAAATATGACCAAAAAGCAGCAATGTTAATTAAAAGGTATAGGTTCTGCTAAAAAGGAAAGTTTTAAGTCCTTTTCTAAATGTCTCAGTCGTCTGTGGAGCCCTCAGATGGTCAGGGAGAGCATTCCACAGATGAGGGGCAGCAGAACAGAAGGCCCGATCACCCAAATCTTGTCAAGAAAATGTCTTAGTCAGCATTATAGGAGATGACTTACTCTGTATTCTCTCCTGTAAAAGCTTGATTACAGGAGAGGCTTTGTTGTTCGCTGTTAATACACAGCTGGTTAATACACAGCTGGTTAATACACAGCTGGTTAATACACCGCTGGTTAATACACCGCTGGTTAATACACAGCTGGTTAACACACAGCTGGTTAACACACCGCTGGTTAACCACAACAGCTCCTCATCTGTCACCTGCAAATTTAACCAAAGTCAGCAGGAAATGTTTTTTTAGTGATACTGATTTATTAGCCATTAGATTTTTTTTTTTTTCTTAAACAGAGCTCTTTTTTTGCAGATAAAGAAAAAGGTGCCATAGTATAAGAAATGTGGGCTTTATAACACGGGGCTGCATTTTTACTTTGTTCACACAAATGAATTATACAGCACGAGCCATCTGGAGTCTTTTTTTTTTTTTTTTGCAAGTCTAAAGACTTTTTAAAGCCTGATTCTGGAGTTTTTAAGATGATAATATACCTTATTATACCCTATTCTGTGTTTTGGACACCCAGTGTCTCAACTCATGATGGCGAGCCTTGTTCCATATCAAAACTCTTTCTAAAAAGTTATTTTGTGATTGTGTGCAGGAGGAACATGCGTGGTGAATCCCACAGATTTGTTCTGTTCGGTACCAGGCCGACTGTCGCTGCTCAGCTCCACCTCCAAGTACAAAGTCACTATTGCCGAGGTGAAAAGAAGACTGTCCCCACCAGAGTGCCTCAACGCCTCCCTACTGGGCGGTATCCTGCGCAGGTCAGTACAAATACACACAAGCCGGAACCCCGTGTGTAATCCTGGAGGCGGAAAAAATGTCTTTTTTAATGAATATCAAAGCAATTTCAATGATTCAAGGGAGATTTGTGAACGTAAAACCAAAGATTCCTCCTGACATTGAACATTATAAAAAAATTCATATAGCCTCATTTCAGCATTACACAGCCATGGAGAATGTAACTCTATAATCTTCTCACTGCTGAGAGTGAGTACAAAAAGTGACGTATGAAATATTTTACTTTGTCCACTCTTAGCATATTCGGTAACATAGTATTACTGAAATAAAGAGGCCGGCGTAGTGGAGAAAAATATTGTTTTCAAAGCATAAATCTGGCTGGTGAACGTTGGCGAGCGCCGCCTGAGCTTGAGTCACCCCTTAGATGAAACAGAGGATATGGAGCAGCGTCCACAAAGACTATTGTAGGCGAACTAGGGGCCGGGCTGCACGCGCAGCCATGCCCAGGGTGCCAGAGGGAGGTGAGACCAGGCCAAAGCATGCCAGGATCAGAGGAACCAGAGGAAGGCAAGAGTTGCCAGCACTGTAATATTGATGAGGCAGAGAGAAAGAGGGAAGGGGGGAGGAGATAGAGCGAGCAGAGAGAATATGGCTGATCCAACAAGATGAGGCATCAACAAAATAGAAACAAATTTAAAAAAAAAAGTTAGCTGATAATCATCTGAAGTGTAATTAATCACATCTAAATAACAGATATTCTTATATCAGATGAAATATTCTGTCATTTGAGCCACAATCCCTTCAACAGACAGACCTTTATCCTGACTGAAACTCTGTATGTGCCTCCAGTCGTCCACTGTTTTATGACGGAATGATAGAAAACTCTCAGTCGTTTCAATCCAAATATCCCAAAAGGAATAAAGTTTGATCAGATACAAAGTAAAAACATTTGTTTTCTGCGTTTTAATTTAAAAAAAAGACATTAAAAAAAAAGAGCATTTTTCCTTTGTTTTCCAAAATAGAGCTTATCATTTTGGGTATAGAAGGAAACAAATGACAGAGGAAACACAAGGGGACATGCAGCCGTATCTATGTATAAATAAAGAATATTTAATCTACAACAACTTGACATGTTTTAATTTTCTTGTCTTTGATGTTATCAGTCGGTCAAATCAAAGAAAATCTATATTCTTTTCCATAATTACATGAAAGAATAGTTAAACACTAATTATTTTGAAAAGCTGTCTATGAAAAACGATCAGGTGATAAATGATGGTGAAGTAAGGGATATGAAAAATGTTATTTTACTCTTCCACAGAGCGAAGTCTAAGAATGGAGGCCGGTGTCTTCGTGAGAAATTGGACCGTCTGGGCCTCAACCTGCCAGCAGGACGGAGGAAAGCCGCAAACGTCACACTGCTCACCTCCCTGGTGGAAGGTGAGTTGGATCCTGCTCCCCGGTTCCCTGCGTCATAGTGCCCTTCTAATCCTTTGAGAGCATCCTTTATCAGTCTTTTCTCCTGATTTTGTGCTCAGGTGAGGCGCTCCATCTGGCGAGGGACTTCGGCTACACCTGCGAGACAGAGTTTCCCAGTAAGGCAGTAGGGGAACATTTGGCACGGCAGCACAGTGAGCCAAAAGAAACCAGCGCACGCAAGAAAATGGTCCTGGCTACAAAGTGAGAATACAAACACGCACACGTTCACCGTTAAGAGTTAGGAGTTCATTTGTTGTATTACTTCTCGGAATAATACTTTTTTGATGTAAGTGTTATTATTTTTTGGCAGCCCACATTAAGGTGTTTTCTAAAGTGTAGATTAAAGTCCAAATCCACACTTGAAACAGAACTATTGTAATCATCGTTTTAGTTCTTTGACAAAGCTGGTTTAAAGTATACAGAGAGTGCAGAACTCCAATAAGGTGCCTCCCCGTTATGTCATTGAACCTACAAACCTTTTTATCAGGAGAGAAGGTTGAATGAAGTAAAGATGATTTTTGGATGAGATGTGATAATTAGCTCCGTCAGAAAGTCTTTGGTGTTTCGACTCTTCAGAGAGATAGGGATGGAACAGAATCTACAGCGGGATAAAACCCGGATAGGAGACAATGGTGGTGGTGGTGGCTGATGACTCTACTGGGAATGATGAATGATGAATTTGATGAATCTGTCAAGAGTGGACGATGATGATGGTCCTAAGACCTAAATGAGATGGCAGCCTAACAATGACGGCGTATCTCCGAACTACTGGACTGATGTGAACAGCTTGTACCCGTTAACAGTCCCAGAACATGAGAGAAATTAACTCTCTGTGAACGGCAGAAGTGGCAGAGTGGTGATTAAAAATAACCTGTGGCCCGAGTGTGAAAAGGAATGTTCCACCTGAGCTTAATTTGTCCCATAATAGTTTGTCCCTCATGATTTGACCCACACCAGGAATGTTGACTCACCTTTGTATCGTTTATAGTTCAACTTTAATGGGTTCATCCATGCTTTATGCCCAACCCCGGTTTATCAAGTTTACTTAAACTCTGCCGGGTAGTTTAAGCATGATCTAAATTCAATAAATGCTGAAGAAAGCCCGGTTTTGCAACATTCTTGGATCGATTCCTTTATCTGGATCCACTCCATCATTTAATGGACGCTCCCTTTTTGTGTGTCCAACCCTCCAACCAAGTATGTTTTAAATGATCTTACTAAGAAACAGAAAAGCCAACACCATCAAATACATTACCTCCAAAAGAATAGGACCAACGAAAGAATGCCAGTGCTTTTATATTAGGATCTGTTGAACGATGACATCCTTATACAAAGGGTAAAATTCATTCTGCGAACACATTTGATGTTGTAAGGTTTTTGTTCAGGCGCTGAGTTTACAGTAAACTCTTGTCTCGCGTCCATCACTGAATCTACCGAGAGGAAACAGCTTCACACACTTCTAGCTGAGTTCGTATCTCTTCCCAATAAAATCATCCCAACAGTAATCTCAACAACAAATGAAACATTCTGTATATAAAAACTGTAAACGGACACTGACGTTATGTTGAGAAAAATGTCTTTTTTTGACTGTTGATTGGTTGAAGTTGAGCTGCTTCTGCTCATTCTTCTTCCAGGGCGGTTTCTTCTCAGTGTGGGTTGTTTTAAAAAGATGAGAATAATCAGAAGAAAGAAACAGAATGAACTGAGCAGGTTGTGTTGGAGACAGATGGTAAACCCTCATTCCCTCCCTTCCTCCTTCCTTCCATCAGGCAAATCTGTAAGGAGTTCCAGGACTTATTGAGCCAAGATCGGTCTCCTTTGGGCTCTTCCAGACCGACCCCCATCCTGGACCTTGACATCCAGAGACACCTCACACACTTCAGGTAACATGAACACACTCTTTGTAGAAACTTAAAGGACGTTTCTGTAACGATGCTCTCAATCTGACGTCTCCATAAAGTGACAGTCGTCATGTGGAGCCCGGCTGCTGTCCGTTTTTGGATCGGATCAGTTTGCCATTTTCCCAAGTTGCAGCTGCTGTTGTTATTTGGCACAAATGAGAGTGGAGGAGGCAACGGCAGCTTGTTAGCAGAAATGTCACATTTATGGCACTAGAGTTTTATCTAACCTCCAAATGGAGGGATGTGCTGAAGAGTGCTGAGCAGGGAAATAAGGTTTGGGCTCGGTTGTATAATCACAGCTATGACAGAATAAACAGCGGCATCATTCTGGCAGCTACAAGCTCTGAGCTGAGAGGCAACCAGACTTTCACCTGCCTGAGGATATTATGGGGCGGATGATACGCCGGTATCATTCTGTAGGACTAAATTAATCTTTTACACTTCCTCATATACACTACCAATTACTATCATGCATTCTGGTGGCGCTTTAAAACTTGTATTTACGATACACGGAGAAACTGAAAAAACAGAACGTAAATTGTGTTCTGGCAAAGTTTAATTTTGGGATAAAAACTTTCTTTTACCTTATGCTTTGAAGCCACCATTCATAATAATATTGATGTAGTCCAGGTTATGTTAGGTTCATATTACCAGGCTGAAGTGTGTGAAGCTTGTTTTTAGTTGTATCAGTCATCCCATTTGAGTTACTTTCATATATGGTCCTAGATTATGACTACATGGATAAACTCTTCCTACACTTGTACGCCTGTATCATCTGCTGTGAGGATAATTTGTATAGTTTGTTGTTTTTTTCTTCATATTATGCTCTTCTATGTGTGTTAATCTCCATCATTCACAGTTCTTATATTCTTCCATGTTTTTTCTAATATATTAGGCTTATATTTCACCGTTTTTCTCACGTCTGCTGCTGTGGCTCTAGATTAAGTCCTATCTGTTAATCTATATATTTATCCATCGACACCCACTGGTCATGTGACATCAATTAGGTGATATTGGTCGGATTGGTATTAATGCCACTTTTTGCCAACGCTGATGGCGCTATAGAACAAAATAAACAGAGACGACAACAAAAATGCTAATTTTAAGCCGTTCACCATCTGCTCGTGAACAGCTGACAAAGTGTTTGCCATTTTCCAAAATGTCATACATACATTTGCTACTAGAGCGTGTATTTCAGGCTGAATACCACAAGTCTCACAAACATGACGTCTCTTGTTGCTGGTGAGGCAGAAACCTCCATTTTGGTAGGATGAATACATCTAGATAAGAGGTACAGGTCAGGTTTATTATGATTGGGAATCATCAGGATAACCAAATCTGACCTGAATATTGTATACACATTATTTTAATTGATGTATTTGCTTGATTACTTTTAAAGCCCTGAAGGAAGACTTTAGGTGTCCTAAAACATAAAAAAGAAGGAAAAAAATTCAGTTTACTATCATATCAAAAAAGAAAGACATCAAATACTCACATACAAAAGGAAACATTTGAATATTTGGTTCTGATATGGAGCTTAAACAGTTGATGAACTGATTGATCAGCACATGTCTGTATGTTATATGCTGGAACCTGACAATATTCAGATGGAGAACTTGCCGCATCAGCGATTCCCCATAAATAAACTGTTAGAAACGGGGTGGAAGCAGCGTCTAGAACATCACAGGAGATTAAAACTCTGTTCTTACAGGGTTTAGCCTGACTAAAGAGACACTTTGAGGGAGGATTAGAAGCTCGATGATGCAGCTCGAGGAGAGGAATCACAACCACTAGGATGCCTTACAAACACTGATTTCTGTCTTGTTTTTTCTTTCTGAGAGGAAAAAAGGTTTTTATAAGGTTGTCTCTGTTTCTTTACAGTCTGATCACTCATGGGTTTGGCACACCGGCGGTCTGCGCGGCACTCAGTACCTTCCAGACGGTTCTGAGTGAGATGCTCAACTACCTGGACAAAAACACGAGTGGCAAAACAAGCGGACCCACCGACCAACAGATCAACAACAGCTCGGAAAAGACGCAGCTCCGGAAAACAGCAGAGCCTCAGAGCAAAGACGGGAAAATAGAAAAGACTGAGTAGCCCCCACCAACCTGGTCCCCGTGCCTTGGAGCGGTGCATTTAGGAGTGTGTGTGTGTGTGTGTGTGTGTGTGTGTGTGCGTGTGTGTGTGTGTGTGTGGGTGTGTGTGTGCGTGTGTGTGTGTGTGGGTGCACTCTCAGAAAGGATTTGTGAATGTGTGCTTCTTTTGGGACAATTCATATTTATTGTCATTTATTTATCTTATGTTCTAACCTGAGTTGTCCGAAACGAGGCGTCCTGATGTGTGAGTGAGAATAACACAACCTCTTTAGTTGTGTGTGTGTGTGTTCATGTGTGTCAAAACAAGGAGGAGCCTCGCCATGGAGACGGCTCTGACTCATCCAAGACGTTCATTTGGTCATTCATTCATTCTGAAGCAAATATGAAGACTCTGACATCTCAGTTTTACAGGAGAGTGTGGTTCCTGCCAACACAACACATACTACACACACACGCACACTCACACAATATGGATCTAGGGCAATTTGAACTGTAGCCAGATGACTCAAGTTTGGATTTTGGGCAAGAATACAAATCTAAAAAAAATTCTGTTTTACGTTATATTCGTAAAGGTTAAATATATGCTAGTCACCATGCAACAATGGATTTCCACTCTGGAGCAGCAGCGACTCACACCAACAACAGATGAATGGCTGAATAATCTTGATAAAGAAGAGGATAAGAATAAGGCTCTGCCAATCCAAATATGAAACTAGATTCTCCTAATGCGTGAAAGAGTTCCTCGTGACCGTTTTTGAGGTTATTGTTCGGCGCTAAAATAATCAAGTTTATTATGAGACAGCGAAAAAGAACCATATTTAAGTCTAATCTTTAGCGGCATTATGAAACAGTTTATAACCAAGCGGCCAGATTTTGTGTGTCTGGCTCACCAAACTAAAACTAAGAATGAATCAATATGACATTATCTTATAGCAGGACTTCTCAGCTGAGGATGGTAGGGACTCACATGTATTAATGAGCACACACACAGCTGTGCTTTCAAAAAAGAAGAAACAAAAGAACAAAGGAGCTGAGATAAGAAAACAAACAGAGGCAGTGTGACGTCATCCTCTGCTCAGGGCGCCATAACTCCACTAAGTTTTTACATAAGAAACAGGCTTTGCTGCTATTACAGTTGTTGACAGTGGTATCATTTATTCATTATCCTTAACCGCTTATCCTGTTCAGGGTTGCAGGGATTGGAGCCAATCCCAGCTGACATTGGGCTGGGGTGAGGGGTGGGGTACACCCTGGACGAGTCACCAGTTCATCCCAGGACTGACACATAGAGACAGATAACAGTTCACTCTCATTCCCACACACACACATTGATACATTTCAATATAAATCATTGGGATTTATAATTTAATAACCTTCTTCTGCATATTATATCCCAAAATTGTAGATGAAGAGCTCTCATTGCACTTGTTATTTTATGTTCAGACTCTCGTCTGAAAGCTTCAGTAAATGCCTATGAACATGGCAGTGCAAGTGTAATAACAGTGTAATAACACAAATACACTTCATGAAGATAAAGGGACATTTTTTTGCATTTGTCATTTTTGTATTCCACCTCACCTGAAAAGCTCTGTGGCTGTTAGGGTCAACAAATTTGGTCAACCTGTGATTCCACAGAGAACTGGAGGTGATGTTCCAGTCATGAGTAAAATAAGTGCAACAGGATGATGTCATTAACGTCAGTCAGACATCAAATAGTGGAAATTGCGTCTATCAGATTTATTTTTTCATTTGGCTGTTTTGATGCAGAGGAGTGGAATAATTACGACAGATTTAACTGTTTTATTTAAGTCAAATCATATATTTAACCTTTTAAGAAAAAAATGATCTCAACAACAACATATTTCCTCACATTTGTCCACTGATTTGAAATAACTTTGCAAACATTTTTAAAAGATTCAACGTAACCAATAAATGAAATGCATAAAGACTGGTTTACAAAGCCCCTCCTGCATGGGGGCACCTGCACCTGCACCTGCACCTGCACCACATCAGTCAGACTTACTCTAACTTTTCTGTTACAATCGGTGCCATAGAAACCAATATGTTTACCACATGGGCGACTTGGAAACAGAGACTGTTTCAGGATGTGAAACTGGCGCCACTGCCTAGGGAAGAAGGCTGAACACTGTTGTTATTGTGAATGTGTGTTTGTGTGCGAGAGAGAGAGAGAGAGAGAGAGAGAGAGAGAGAGAGAGAGAGAGAGAGAGCGAGAGAGAGAGAAGGGTCCAACTCAGCCATTCTGTAAAAGGTGACTTTGCGGTTCCAGTCGTTGCTCTTCCCTGTGCATGTCTATCTTTGTACACTCCCCAAAATCGCAACCTAAGCCGACACAAGCTCTCTGGCTCGCTCATGAACATTTGTAAAGATATATATAAATATTTAAATTACTTTTCTTGTAGGCTTTCAACTATATATATGTTAAATCCCTACCTTCTAAAATGCTGGTGTTCAATAAAGACAGTTGCTACGTGTTCTACTATTTACTCTGGTTTCTTTGTAATGTTGTGCACACACACACACACACACACACAGATTCACCCACCCGCTGCATGTAAACAGGAGAAGGAGTAGAAAGTAAGAAGAGGCACAATGGATCAAAGCCAGCAAGGTTGAATTATCCATATGAGCTCACAGTGTTAAAATTATAAAAAGTCAGGGTTCCCTTTGTAATGTTGTAGAAAAGAAAGGCTCTACCTACAGGAAAGTTCAAACGCCTCATTTGTAGGCATGAGCATGTGTGTTTTCTTTCAGTTTGCGAGACTTCTGTCAGGTTTCTCTCCTTATTTATATTGGAAAAAAAGATCCTGATGATAAAACGGAGCGAGGAGCAGCTGCCTGTTGGCGTCTCCATCCCGGCTCTGTGGGTTCTGTTTCCTCTTTAATATTCCAGTCATTTAAAAAGAGGTCACGTTCAGTGCATAACACAAAAATACATTATCAGTCAGGATGAATTTGCAATGATGCCTTCGCTGGTTTAGTCATCCGGAATCAATGCAGGTTCAGCCTCAGGTGGGAAAATAATGGCGGTTAAGACGGTGATACAAAGGGAGGGAGTGACTTGGGTGCAGACTTCCAGTATTTCCCCGACGTTGCTGTTATTACTCCGTCTGCTGTTTGACAGATGTTGTTGTCCCTCAAATATATCAACATCTGCAGTCGATGTTTTATGATGCTGGGGACAAACTGAACCCCTGGCAATGCACCGCAAAGTGTCAACTAGAATCCATAATGACAAGAGGTAAATTTGAGTCTTTTTCATGCATTTTTGAAAAGACAGCAATAATAAAACTGTGTTTCAATAAATCAAAGATTATAATTTATTAAGAAAGGGTCAAAGCTGCAGCAGTCAATGCCACTAAAGTTACCAAAGTTAGCTTTTGAGTTTGTTATAATTGAATATGTTTCTTCTCGTTCGTCGACAAACTGATTCATTTTGCCTGTAATCATCATTTCTACTAACGGTGTTCAGGCTCTGTCACTAAATATACATATACATTTGTTGGATTGTGGTGGGGCTGGAGCTTATCCCCGCTCACATTGAGAGAAAGGCAGGTTCTACGCCAGACAGGTGATGGTTTCATGACAGAGCAGAGACCTAGAGGGGCAAACAGCTACAGCATTTTTTTTTTAAATATGTATTTGAGCACACAAATGAAATGACAAACAGTCTTGAATCCTGAACTATTCCCTCTAACAGTTCAGATCCAACTATGCTGCATGGTTTTTTTTTCCGTCAGAGGAGCCGGATCATCCAGATGGATGAGAAGAACATGGAAACCCAACACACAAAGGTTTCAGGCTGGGTTTCAAAACCAGAACCTTGTTGCCGTCAAGCGATGGTAAAAGTACTGCAATATCTTAGACACTGTTAAATAATCCTAAAATGACAAGTTTTTTTGGTCAAGCATGTTTTTGAACAGTAAAGACAATTCGACTGAATATTTGTATTTTATGGAAAATAGTAAATTTTAATTACATCAGCTGATCATTTTGGTACAGCCTGTTTTTAGAAAAACTATTTTACGTTTCATTTTTGGTTGTATAGAGATTCATTATTCTGTTTAATAAGTCCTTACACATTTTAAAAGACATAAAAATCCTACTTATGGAATAGGACTTTCTCAATAGCCACGGTTAACGCCTCCTCCTCAGTGGCCCCTTGGACATGTGGTGTCCCCCATGGCTCCATCCTTTGCCCCTTACTCTTTTACATATACATGCTGCTTCCAGGTCAGATCATAAAACAGGTTCACTCAAGTGACACACATTTATCAGCAAGAAATTATTACTCAAAATGTGCTCAACTAAAAAACTGAGCAAGTCCTGAAAGGGTAAACATCGTTTCTTTTTTTTTTTTTGTGCCTGACTTATAAAAAAACTGAGCAAAAACTCTCATCACAAATCAGTTTTACATCTAAGTACATAAAAATGTGAATTTTCTTTTTCCTTGGAATCGTCATCATTTTTGGTAAAGTTTTTGTCTCAAAATTACAAAAACTTCATGTCTACATTTCAAAAACCTCAGGAGGAATTTTCCCCTTAAGTGTATTTATTCACCTTTCTTCCAACTTCTAACTTCCTGTCACCTCCCTCCCGTTTTCCAGCCCTCATTCAGCTCCCCGTTCTTAACTCCTCAGCGCCTCCCTAACTCCCTACAGACTCCCAACATCCACTGAAACGGCTGATGTGCGAACTATACCATCAAACCCCAAACATATAGGAGGAAATGGCTTTTGATTAGCCCACCGCTGTACGCACATGCTGAAACTCCTCTTATGGCATCTTTAAAGGAGATGGAGCCTGACAAACATTCACACATTCTTTACGTCTTATCTACGGGAGGTTGATTGACATGTTTACATTCGGCCATCCGTCATGGGAGGAAGTCCAACGTGACATGAACTCAACATTTGAGTTGCATGAATCGAAACCTGTAATGCACATTTTCTGCCAGCGGCAAAAAGTCCAGCAACTTCTCTGAATGTAACTAGATTTGATGATTTGGTTTTCCAGTTTGCATGTTTTAATCAGGTGAATAATATCGCTGACTGAAGTGGAAGAATCCGCCTGATATATAATCAAACTCATGCATCTCAACCACTGTGCAGCGGAGTGATGTGCACGAGGAGCAGCAGCTCTCTAAAGTGGGTCTTTGATGGTTGCTGCATCTTACTGGAGGCTACGAGCGGCGGCAAATAAACATGGACAGACAGAGCAGAGACAGAAACAGAGACAGAGACGGAGACAGAGAGAGATATGCAAACAATCCACTCAGAGAAAGTAGCTTGATTACTCTTTCTTTGTTATAACTGACGTGATAGGAACATAATCCCTGCAATAGATGTGCCTTCTGACCCAGAATAATAGGAGGATTCATCAGAATGAGCTGGAAAATAAAACTGATTCAGGATTCAAATCAGATGTTTGACATCAGAAATGCATAATGTGACAAGCAGACGAGGTTTATATCACAACGTGGCAGACAGTTATCTCTACATTAACCACCACAGCACATTTTCATAGCAGATATTTATCCGTGGAGATGAGGTATAACAGACAGAACACACTCTGAGAATGTATATTCAGCCCACCAATGCTACAAATCCCTCCATTTATATGGATGTGCATTAAATAGTCTGAGGTTTCGGAGGGATTACAACTCCTGCAGACTGACAGTCACAAATACCAAACTTTGCCAACTTCTAAGCTCCATCTCTCCAGTCTTTCTCCTCTGAAGCGATAACACACCTCCTCCTCCTCATCCCCTGCTCTCTGCTAAAATCTCTTCCCCTTCTGTCCTGATCCTGCTCAGTCCCAGGAACATTCAGGGACTTTTCTGCTCTGTTGCTGCTCTGATGGTCCCTGAAACTCTGTCAACACACACACACACAAGTACACGCACACACACATACACACAGAAATACACACAGGCTTCAGCACTTTCCTCTATCCTCAACGATTATTCCACATCTAGGAATGTCAGTGCTCAGTGTTCAGTACTGATCAACCTCACCTGCTTCCATTCACATGTGATGTGTTGTGTGTGTGTGTGTGTGTGTGTGTGTGTGTTTGTGTGTGTGTGTGTGTGTGTGTGTGTGTGTGTGTGTGTGTGTGTGTGTGTGTGTGTGTGTTGTGACTTATTTAATAATGTTGGAGTTTGTCTGTAGGTGCAACTTTTAGGTCAGGCTAAAGCGATGGCACCAGGATTCAGGCTGACGTCATCATAAAACCCAAATCACACAGTTAGAGACCCGGTAGTCTGCTAACATGGAAACACTGATTTTAATGATGATATTTTACATGTTTGTGTTTTTTATTTAACATTGTATTTGAAGAAGTCTTGCTCTTGACATGCTTACAAGCAGGTCCTTTTCGGAGTATACATTTTTGACTAATAACAGGAGAAAAAGCAGAGTTTTTTTTCTAATAACTTGAGTCTTCTACATTGAAGACTGTCCCAGTGGAACCAGCATGCCCACTAAAAATTGAATCCAGCCGTCATTTGTTTTATTTTATGATTCTTGAACATACCGCCCCATTGAAGTGGATTGGAAGTGTGTCCAAACTTGAACAGTTTATAAATAGAATGATTGATCATTTGGTAAATATTTGTTGAAGGTTTCCTTCTGTTAGGATGAAGTATTTTCACAGGCTGGAGACAGTTTCTCAAATCAAGGCTGAACTCTGGCATGTTGTAGTCTCCTTTCTCGGCCTTCATCTCTTTAAGATGGTATTCTACTGCCGCCTGGTGGCCAGCAGCTGAAGTGCATCTGTCGTATAAATGTTTAAAACAAAAGTTATATTTGTTAGAAATACATTTCTAATGCTTACCCAATCGACCAGAACCGATCTTATTTAAAGTTTTTCTTCCTCTTTTCTTTTATTATGGTGGTTGATGCTGTTACATTTCACTATATGAAAAAAAATAATAAATGTGTTCAAAAAGGAAAAGAAAATGATATAATGCTAAATAAGGTCATGTGTCTTACTTTAAAAAAGTTTTGTTACCAGATTCAAAATACTTTCAAAAAATTATAAAAGTATTTTTATCACTTTAGAAGTAAGAAGAGAAAATCAATAAATAAGCTAATCAAAGGCAGTCAAGAATAAACTTTAACACATATGATCTGAATAATTATTATAATTTTCCGTATTCTGTAGGAGTTTGTCGTTTCATGACATCATTTCCCCCATGGTATTATTAATAGAATGCGTGAAGGTTAGACTACAGAGAGAGGTCTTTGCATTAACGCAGTACAGTTGCATTTGCTGAAAGTAACAAAAGCTAATCTAAAGTAATTAAAGCAACATTTAAAAAATCTTAATTTAGTGTCGGTCAGTCGTTTTTCTCTCCTTTAAGGCTGATCATAAAATATATGAGGTAAGAAAAAAGGACTTAAAGGTGCCTTTCATTCACGTTTCTTTTGCTGAACGATAATAACCTTAATTGTGATGCACTTAGGTGTGAACTCATGCAAGTGAAAGAATGTGATTAGAAGCATTCCATGACTTACAAGAACGTCTTACTTAGAACAGGTGGAACCGGAAAAAAAAACCCAGTAAGGGATAAAAAAGAGGCTCTTTTGCAGAGATGGCTGCAAACCAAAAACAGGGAGCACATAGATCCGTGTTAGGGTGACATGTGTGTAGTGTGTGCTGATAAATTGTGTGTCCAAGCCCTGCAGGACAACAACCACAACCCTGCCTCCAGACCTCCAGACTGTGGAGACATCTGTCATTGCTGACAGTCATATGTCTTCATGCCATGTGTGTGTATGTGTGTGTGTGTGTGTGTGTGTGTGTGTGTTTGTTTGTATTTCTGTGTGTGACAGAGAGAGAATAAGGGTGAGTCTTTGGCAGCAGGTTGTTCCTGAGAAGATTAGAACAGCCAGGCTTCTTAAACATTCATGTCTGGCATCCAATTTTATTTTTCTAATCAAAAATTGAATGAGTCTGAGCTCAAACAGAAACTCATGCAGGAGTGCAAGAAAAAAAGACGTGGAAAAATCATTTGGATATCTGAAACAATCTTAATTTACCATAAAATGATTTCATCGTTTGGTCAAGCATGTTTTTAAAGAGTAAGAAAATACGACTTTTGAAATTATTTCTTGATGTAATTTTGCATTTCAGGGAAAATCAATCAATTTTACTGCTTTTTGGTAAAGCATGTTTTTAGAAAACTATTTGATCTTTATCAGACTTTAATTGGTTGAAACAAGTCCTAATGCCTCCTTGTTAATGCCTCCTCCATGGTGGCCTCTCTGACCTGTGGTGTCCCCCAGGGCTCTGTCCTTGGTCCCTTACTCTTTAGCATACACATGCTGCCACTGGCTCATATAACAAACAGGTTCCGTCACATTTGTCAATAAGAAATACTGACTCAAAATGTGTTCAAGCAAACACCTGAGCAGGACATCAAAGGGTTAATGTGCATTCACCTTTGCAGACTTCTGTGAAACGGCTTAGTGATATTTTTTCTCTTACATGCTTTAAACAATACTGGTTTCCCTTCCAGTGATTGTGCATAGTTTCTTTTTTCCAATTTGTACTAGCTATCTCAGTTTGTTTTATGAACCCTTATCTTTTATCATCATTCAACAACATACACGGTAAAAAAGAAAAGACAGTTTTGGAGAGGATGTTAGAGTTATGACAGTCAAGTGACATAATAATGTATTAAGTGACATAATACTGTCATTCTAAAAGCTGCATTTATCATCTTCTACTCGATGTTATGCACAGGAAACTGTGTTTGTGTAGAGAAACAGAGAGAAACAGTCGGCTGCACTCTGAGAATGAATCATAGATGTTGTTTACATAACATGAAGTTTTTAATGATGAAAGAACTAGATAGTTTCATTGTTGACGATTAAAACAACTGAGATTTATTTCATTATTGTGTTAGTAAAAGGTTCTGGGATTAACTTAAATGTGTTCAGTAAACTCAACATAACTGTGTTCAGTAAATTAAACACTGAGACTTTTCTGGTCTACAGAGGTCCAACTCTCTCCTCCAGCTCATCATCTATGGGTCCAGAATTGATTAAAAAATATTTACTATTGTTAAAATGAAAATGTACTGATGTACTGATCATAAAATCAAACTATTAACGATATCAAGGGGATTCCAGAATTCTAGGGGATATGTTTTCACTTTGACGGAATCTTTATATGGAGGTCAAAGAATCATGGCACTAATGGAGAAATAGAGGTGGAGGTTTACATTCTCTGTATCTATATAATTGTTTAAATTATTATTATTCATCACTGTAAACGAAGTTCTGCAATCAATGATTTCTTTTTATTTTAATAATTGAATTCAGGCGTATCACAACTTTTACAATAAACATTCCAGATGATACAGTGAGTTTTGTTGTTTCTTTTATGCGTGTGTATTCTGTTGACACTAGGGGGCGCAGTTTACACACAGTTGCACAAAAGCTCACGGAGAAGAATTAGAGGATTTTTGACACCAATTTTAAACTACTCGTAGACTGGATAAAATTCATTACTAATTATCTAGAATATCTAACATCGGATATTCAACGTTTGGTGTTTAAATCCAAGAAAAAGGTAAATTTAGAGTTGCTCAAATGAATCCAACATTCCTCGTGGATCCTGTTGTGATCAGATTCTTTTTTTTTCCCACTTTGTTGAGCAGGAACATTTCATCAGAAGATTATGTGGCTCTGAGGATATTATATTATATATTATATAAGGTATATATATATATATTATAAAACGGACTGTACAAGATCTGTGATAGGAACTGAATACATATAAACTCTGATTAAAACGAGTCATTTCAGTTAAAGGGGAAATACTGTCACGTGAGGTTTTCAAGCCTTATTTATATTAAAGAAGTAAAACTGCAGGAAAAAACGTTTTATGAATCAAAAACTAACTAAGTCTTGGACTTAGCATAAAATAAAACCTTAACGAACCAAAATAAATGTATTATTTATTGATAGTATTTCATAAGTAAGATTAAAATGCTAGATTACAGATATTGAAAGATATTTATAATCCTAATGAGGATTTGACCTTTTAACCCTTTAATGTCGTCAACAAGGAAAAAAAAAATGGAAATATTATTTCTCAGAAACATTAAAGGTACCATATCATGACACATTGTTTGGTGAAGAATGTTTTTAAACAGTAAAAAAAAATCTTACATTACTTTATGATGAAATGTTATATTTCACGAAACTCTATTTCAAATAGATTAGCTCAACCTTTTGGTTAAACATGTTTTCAGAAGACTACTAGGCTCTCATTAGTCTTTTTTGTTGTATCAAGTTACATAATCCTGTTTAGTAAGTCCTCACATGCTATAATATGTCAAAAACCTACTTATTCAAAAGGACTTTCTCAGTAGCCGTCATTAATACCTCCATCTCGATGTCCCTTTTGACCTGTTGTGTCACCCAGGGCTCCATCCTCGGCCCCTTACTCTTTAGCATATACATACTGTCAATGGGTCATATAATAAACAGGTTAATTCAATTAGCACACATTAAAAAAAAAGAAAGAAAGAGAGACTCAAAATGTGCTGAGTTGAGCCGGACATTAAAAGGTTTAAAGAAAGTATAAAGCCTAATAATAAAATCTCTTTTATATTGCTGCTGGTTAAGGTTCACTCATTTTAACACATCAAATAATGCGAGGTTGCTTAACCTGTAATAACAGATTTGTTACTAATTAGTTAATTCATCTGAATCTGAAAAGAAAACTAAGAATGTCAAAGAGATGAAAGTATAAAGATGCAAATCTCAAGTGAAATAAAAGCACTTCCAAAACAGATTTCTGTGAAGCGCTTGATTAAATGTGTGCAGCTACATTCCACCACTTCACACAGGCCTGACTTTGAGCCTCTTGCAGTTCTGTGTGTGTGTGTGTCATTTATTCTTCCTACAATCATTAATGTGAATTATTTCTGCTTCATTTCATCTCATTTCTTTCTATTGTGTTGACTGAACAGTTATTTGAATGTAAAAACATTAAGAAGCCGGTCAGCTGGTTATATTATAACCCTAACATATTGATATTGCACCGATAATTATTACAATAGATGAATACATTCTTACTCCGTTAATGCAACTAGTACTCACAAGTCTGTCCTGCTCTTCATGAGGACGTTCAAACGTAAATATTCTTACACATGCATGGTGGTGCTGTGCTCCCTCCTCTAATCTGTTCAATATATGGAGATGTGATCATGCACAAAACTGAATGATCTTGGAGCACGACAATATTATGGAAAAGCTGTGTTAGCTCCAGCACCGCCATTAAAAAGAAGGAAAGAAGAATCACGCCTCCAGGTAAGTTAAACAAACTAGCAGTTATTGATAATAAATGTTGTGCAACATATCAGAAATGTAAGATTGAAGTGATGGTCTTGCTTCAATTACTGTCCCTCTTGTCTCCACAGTCAACCAACCATTATGGAGACAGGGACAGTCAGTGTCTGACAAACAGGGTAGAATAACTTAAATCAGAATAAGACTGAGATGTATTAGTTGCTGCTTTAGAATGAACATATATTGTATGCGCCATCATTTTCCCTGACAGAAGATTATAAGAAGAAATACCCAAAATTGGAAACAAATGGCTTCTAAGTCATCTTAAACCAAAAACTGTTTATTTGCAGACTATACAGGGGCTACGTCCATTTTTTGGAAATGCTTACATTTATTATCTATTGTTTAATATTTATTTGCGTGATGCTCATATTCATATATGCATCAGCCTGATGTGCTGCTGCATAAACTGTATCTTCTTAACAGAGCTGTAGTGGAGACTTTGCAGGGGTTCCCCATTCACAAAGCCTGTCTGCTTCTCTTACATAGGGCGGAGAGGGAGGGGTCGAGAGAGCGAGAGAAGGAGAGAGAGAGAGAGAGAGAGAGAAAGATGAAACATCCCTTCCTCACTTGGCTGCATTCGGTTTACCGACACCGGAGACGCGACCATGCTGTGGAAACTAGTTGAGAATGTCAAGTATGAAGATATTTACGAGGTAACGTCATTGTTCATCTGTTTGTGTCTGAGAGAAAAACTTATTAGACGTGTGTTTTTTGTGGCTTTACATGAAGTGTTGGACATTAAGACGAGTTAGATGTTTTACAGAAGGAGGTAGGCCTCTTGTTCTGTGAGGCACTGACTCTTAATGTGAGTTGGAGAATATTTGACGACGTGGTTTTTCCTGAGTCAAATATAATCTTTCATTAAGGTTATTTTATTACAAAGTCTTCATTTTTTTGTGTTGATTGTGATTATAATGGAACACCTTTTTTAGGCTAAGATCATAGATTAAAACGGAAATAAAATATTTGTCTTCGGAAGAATGTAATTTACATTCTTTAGCTTATTTTTGATTTTTTTTTTGCATTTTTTAAAAACAAATTCATGACTTTAATCAATCTCAGTCGCGTTTAATAAATCTCATTCATGAAAATGTAGAAACCGTCAATTCCTGCAAAAAAAGAAAAAAAAGAAGTTAAGTTTTAAAAAAAAATTAATCATTGTTTATTTTAGATTTAAAAGAAAATAGAGGAAACTGGCTTTAATGAAGCTGATGTAAGAAGTATGTATATTTTTATGGCTTTGATCGAGGATGATCATTTTTAGAAACGAGCGAGTGGAAGAAATACCGCCGCGTGAGGGGGGGGGGGGAAATGTCGCTCCGGCTCGCGCTGAATGGGCTCACGCACAAAGCGCAGGAGGAAAGGGCCCCTCGGTTCTGCACGGAAAGCCTTGTGTCTTGCCGCACATGGTTTTTCTCCCACGGCGTGAGGGAGGGGAGTCTATAATGTTGTTAAACAAGTCGTCCGGGAGGGCAGAGAGGGGCCCCGGTTAGTAATCGCTCTTTTTTGACTTGTGACACTATTCACACGAGACCCTCGCGCGCCCTGTAGTGTGTGGAGCGTGTTTCAGTGGAGTATTAAAGGGCAGCTGCAGCCCAACATGAGTCACGCTTTATTTTCAGCAGGGTTCTGATGGCATGCTTGATGTTAAACAGCAGATTTGCTTTATCTGCATACAACAACAGATAAAGATGTTCTTGTGCGTAAACTTGAACTGTTTGGATCAGGGTGATGTGTAGGGGGGGGGGGCATAGAACCAAGTGACGTTCGTTTTGACTCTTTACATTTCCTGCAGTTTCATATCATTATTCATCAGCTTCACTTATTATATTTATTTTTGCCGTCAAAGTCTGTTTGCGCATTAATAATTTTTTTCTCCTTAGGCGAGAATGTGCACTTTTCTTGCGTCGGATTTGTCTCCAAAATTCCCCAGATAGTAGGGATTTATTTTATGTTACGGAATTCCTCACGGGTCTGCTCGCCATGTTCGCTCACTCCTCTTTCTATTTCCTGCTGTTCGCGTGTCGTTTGGGCTCTCCACGGAATTTCAACGTCACTCAAGGTTGCGCGAGAGGTTTCACGCTCCATATGTCGCCAGTCCCCTCGCCTCGCGCGCATTAATATTCCTGTAAGTCTCAGTCATGAATAACAATTACACCGTATACCGGGGGTAGAGGCGGGCGCTCGGTGTTCACACTTAGAGCGGTTGCAGCTCCGGGCGCAGGAAGGACCAGCATGGAGAGTTAGACACAGGCCAGACCTGCAGATACAAACTACAACCGTTTACCTGGAACGAGTTCGGCTATCTCGACCCAACTAGGTCTTTACCGGCCCACCGTGTTTCCGTGAGATCGCTCGTGGCACTAAAGGGGGGTTTACAGATGTTAGTTCACTCCTACTCCGCTGCGGTGAGTTGAATTCTCTCACAATATTCCAGAATTCGTTTGAGCAGATGGCAAATGGACTTGGAAAGCATTTAAAATAAAATAAGAAAAATCCTCCGGCTGTTATTTATTTGCACGAGATTCGGTGTGGGTTCCTGCTTTGGCTCTCACCGGATGCAATCGTCTCTCATAAAAGCTTCACGTTCCAGGGCCTCCAGCTTTCACTTATTTCAAATGTGTCTCTAATTCCACTTGTGTTGACTTTTTTTTTTCTTTCCTTTTCTGCATCCCCCTTCAAGGACCGACATGACGGTGTCTCGAGCCACAGCTCGCGCCTGTCCCAGCTGGGCTCGGTGTCGCACGCGGGACCCTACTCCAGCGCGCCACCGCTGTCTCACGCGCCATCGTCGGACTTCCAGCCGCCTTACTTCCCGCCGCCGTACCAGCCGCTCGCTCACTACCAGAGCCAGGACCCGTACTCCCACGTCAGCGACCCGTACTCCCTCAACTCCCTGCACCAGAGCCAGCAGGGTGCATGGGGGGCACGGCAACGGCAAGACGTCACCGGAGACCGGATGGATAGCTCGGCTCTGCTGGCGCAGCCTCGGGCCTCGCTGCAGCAGCTGTCCGGTCTGGAACCGCGGCGGGACTACGGTGGAGTTCGGCGGCCTGACGTGCTCCTGCACTCCGCTCACCCGGGACTGGAACACGGTATGAGCGACGCGCTGCTTCACGGGCTGCACGGTATGGAGGATATTCAGGTGAGTCAGATATCGCAGCTGCGATTTTCATTATTATTATTTTTTACACTTTATTATATCATTTTAAAGATATTGAAATGTCCATAAAAAGTCCTTGGAGGAAACAAAATCAGGGAATGTACAACTTTAATTTTTATTATAATTTAATGTAGAATATTTTTCCAGGTTTGATCAAAAATAAATGCTGTGTCAAAATAATATGTCCAAATAAAATAAAATAATTTGAAGCGTTATATTTAAATTTAAATTACTATGAAGTAAAACCAGTGGAAGGGATGGACTGGTAATTGCGGACAGTCCTCTTCTTCATTGTCTCCGCGCCTTAGGGGTGAAGGGCAGTGAACCCAGAGCAGCTCCCTCAGGGCTGGACTCTCAGCAGCTGAAGCCTGAACAAAAATGGCCCACAGCTAAAGTCAGACATCCTCTTTGATGAGAAGATGCTGATATGAAGAAGTAATGGGATTCCCAAATTGATAGCTGGAGCTCAAACGTAGTTTATTTGAATTAAAGTGACTTCCATAATGATCAATAAAAAGAAGAAAAGTAGTTATTTTTTTTAGTTTGTTGGGTCTAATAATGTTATTTAAAACCCGTATTATTGTAATGTATTTTTTTACAAGATGATAAATGGTTGTTGGATTTTTTTGCTTTCTCAAACTAGTGATTAGAATTTCATCTTCTTTTCGTTTTGCCTCTGGGCAAAATGATTGTTTGCCATCTATCCTCCAGAATAGACCAATTTCTGGCTCACCAAATTTGCTTCACGCGTTTATTAACTTGTTAATTTGTTTTTTGTTTTTCATTATTTTTTATACAAACGTCCAGCGACATCCGGTTTATTTAATAAAATAATTTTATCTGCAAGGTGATGAATGCGTTTCCAGAATAATAACATTAAATGTATGAGAACATTTGATCAAAATTATGATGACTACAATCTGTAATAGATTACGAGGCAGATTTATTTCCCATTCAAATATTGTTACTCTTGCCGGAAATGAATGACTCCAGCTGTTTTTTGAGTGTATAATTGAGGAAACTGAAAATAAGCCTCGCAGCCTTATACTAAAATAACATTTATCCGTTTATTCTGACAGACCATTGAAGACTCCAATGGAACGAACATCCTGGATCAATCAGTTATTAAGAAAGGTATGAACATACATAGGCTACACACATAAACACACATCTCATCTGTCCAGTGGGGAAAGTTAAAACAACGTGACAATAAAAATACACGTTAATACTAGCATAATACATATACATACATTAGCAACAGTTAAATTCATACATTTATAGGGATTGTTGATATTACAGGCGAATGAAGTACCTAATAAATTGCCTCATCACCTTTTTTTCTTGTATTTGACTATTATAATGTATTTTATTTTCTGTGATATGAATTATTAGAACGTACTAAAATCTCGTTAATAAAAAGGTGTTTGAGGACCAGGTGCTGCATATTCTCATGTCTGAGGACGTTAAAAGGTCACTCGGGCTAATATTGTTGTTTTTGGGGGGTTTAAAGGCGGGTTAACGATCCCGGTGTATTGACTGGCAGGCTGTGTGTCGTTGACAGGCCGCCATGGAGGCGCCCTGATGATGTGCGGTGATTTAGTTACGCGATGTTGAGTGACTGAGCTCCCCGCGGGGCATTTAAGCCGCTGATGTAATAAATGGCAGCGCTCACGGAGATCTCGTGAGCTCGTTTAGAGCTAATCTGCGGTATTATCCCCCGTGGAGCCATCAGAGCCTTCCTCGCACTGGACACGCACGAGGATCTTTTTCTTTTTTTACCCCACCATTTACGCTGGGGGATGAGAGAGCATCCAATGCATGCTGGTGGGAGTTTAACCGGCCGTGCAAAAACACTGGGAGGTGGTTAATGCGATTTGAGAGCTTGAGCCAATCAACAATCGATAATATCGTAATGAGAATGTCGCGCGACATTAAATAACAAGCAAATGCTCGGCGCGTGGGCGCATCATTAGGCCAGGGCCGCCCTCTGAGCGCGTGTAGTCTGACAAAGTTAAGAAAAAAAAGGAAAAAAGAAGAAGATAAAAATGTATTGAAGTGTATAACTTCTTAATCTTCTCCTTTCAGTCCCAATGCCACACAAGAACATGGGATCTCTGATGCTCGGAAAGGACGGGCTGATCGGTGGTGTGTCCGTCAGCATCAACGAGGTGTTCTGCTCGGTACCGGGCCGCCTGTCGCTGCTCAGCTCCACCTCCAAGTACAAAGTGACCGTAGGGGAGGTGCAGAGGAGACTGTCCCCGCCCGAGTGCCTCAACGCCTCCTTGTTGGGGGGCGTGTTGAGAAGGTAGGCCTACCTGCAGCCTGACTCTGTGCAGGTGGATGTGTTTCAGGTGCACTGAAAAAATGAATCAAGTTTGTATCTTCAAAGAGTTTCCTAGTCAACTGCACTAAACAAAAGACTTACTGCATTATTTTGGTTGCGAACAAGAAGTATACATGTAGCCTAATCCCTGCAGCCTTTATTCATGGGTACACCTGTGTACACCTGTGGGCACACCTGCACAACAAACAATGATCCTGTTACGTTAACTCCGCCTCAATGGTAATAGTGAATTGGGAGGAGCAACTGCGCTCCAGAATCCCTGCCCTTAATTAACCTTAAGAGATGATCTCAGTATCCAGTGTCCTTAAAAAGTGAATTTCCAATGTCAACATCAAAAACTTGATGTTGACATTGGATTTCGGTTTGACGTTGACTTTCAACATTCCTTCTGAATTTCTAAGAGTAGTCTTGTTTTTCTTGTGAAAATTGTTGCATGTTGAAGTTGAGTTGGTCATTCACTTGGAAAAATCAAATAGAAAAAAAGAAATCTGACTTGTAAATTTATTAAAACATTTAACATCCAAATGATTGACAGCAACTATTCCTTAACATACTTTAAAAAGTTTTGCAAAAAATTGCATTTTGGTTCAAGCAGCACATTTTTATAATGGGAAGAATGGGGCCTTAAGTCTTTTTTAAGTCTCTTTCATGTATTTGAAGGTAAAAAAGTTCTAAAATATCTGGAATCTCATATACGAATGTGCAAAAAGTTATGTTCAAGACTATGTCTAGAATATTAAATGGTTTTCTTGTGTCTCCAACGACCTCACTTCACTCTAAAAACCTGAGTCTTTAATAAATGTATAAATGTGCAGATAGGTCTCATAATTAACGCTGAACTGTGTGACACTTTAATTCTAATATCAAGAAAATCTATGGAGACAAAATGTGTCAATTGATGACTGTTCTGTTATGTGGTTTTCTATTAGTGGAATGCTCTTTAGGTATATATTTTAAAATATGTGCAACTCTTCAAATAGGCCTTTGTCGTTTCACATGAAATCTGTTTCCCTTGTTCTGCAGAGCAAAGTCTAAAAATGGCGGGAAATGTCTGAGAGAAAAACTGGAGAAGATTGGACTCAACTTACCTGCTGGGAGACGTAAAGCTGCCAACGTCACATTACTAACGTCTCTCGTAGAAGGTGATTGATCTGTTGCTTCCAAAGGTCATAATTGCACATAGGTGCAGAAATACACCCTTCCCTCAGGCAGTGTGGGAAAAATTATAGCAGAATTACAAAATGATTGTAAAACAAACATTTGTTTTGCATTTCTTCCTCACATGATTTTGTAACCAAGTTCAAATATGCTTGTGTCTTAAGATCCTTAGAAAAAAAACAAAAAACTGCAAAAAAAACCCAAAACTGCAAAAGATGGGAAAGGTCCCGATCTTACAGGCTTTACAAATGAAAATGACCGGTATTCATAATTATCATGATGTTTTCAGTAAAATACTTATTCTCTGTTCATTTCAATTTAATTACATTTCTTGTAAACATGAATGTAAGGTAGGGTTTTAAATTTTTTTCATGTTTAAAGTGTCATAACACAGTTATGCTTTCTTTTTTTCTTCTTCCTCCACTTAAATGTATGTTTTCATTTGAATGTTGTCAACACTGATCTTTAGAAAACTTAATTAAATAAATTAGCTTTTTTAAAATTAGCAGTATATCAAGGCAATTGAGAGTGTTGGGAGAATCGCGTTATCGTGGAGGAATTTTACCACTTCCTATTGTTTTTGCATTTCCTGAGATGGAAGTCAATGTGTAAAAGGATTATGTCATTTTAAGCAAATAATGCAAATATACTTATAATCATGGGAAATCATTTTTTCATATAGAAAAAAAAAGACAAACATGTAGGCGAGTTGAATATTTACATTATTCGTATCTTGTCACTTGTTTATATTACATTTACATTGATTATAAATCCACTCTTCTCCCACAGGTGAAGCCGTCCACCTGGCTAGGGATTTCGGTTACATATGCGAGACTGAGTTTCCCACCAAAGCAGTGAGTGAGTACCTCAACCGGCAGCACGCAGACCCCAACGAGCTGCACACGCGGAAAAACATGCTGCTGGCGACAAAGTGAGTTTGATGGAGCATTTGATTAGATTCTCTTCCCTCATAGTCTTTATAGGATGAGATAGAATATGTAATACACGTCTGTGGTGGGGGAGATAGTGGAAATGAGATTACGTCCCAGATGTTGTTAAATCATGGAAAATAAGGAGTGCAGAGGATCAGATTTACATACAGGCGTTTCAATACTGAGACAGTCGGGAATTTAATTCTGACTGTCCTAAAGCATCAGAACAGTCTTACAGTTCTGCCTCACAATCATTTCAGTTCCAGCGTTTCATTTTTTGGATATTTTTTTTGGTGGCCTTTCATTTGAATTACATAACCGTTACACTTATACAGGGGTTGAAATACAGGGCACTTCACCTCTGCCAGAATGTGCGTATTTCTGATGAATGTTGGGAAATTAAATTCTCTCATTTTCCCAAGGCCTTTGAAGCCCCCTCTTTAAGACCCCCCCGAGGGTTGTGAACCTCTCCCTTCCTCTCTGCTTCACTCTATATCCCATGCTGCCATACTATGACATTGAGTTTTGTTGAGAAGAGTGGGTTTTCTTCATGAAAAGCTTCCAACTCAGTTCGGCTCATTGAAAAATAGTCATACTGAAAAAAAAAAAGGCAGTTCAACCGTTTAGGATCATCTAAAGTCAGGAATTATACACGGACTACACAAATTTCGCCCTGCATTACTTTTCACCTTGGACCAACATATAAAGGATATAATATCAGGACAAGATTCCCACTAGGTGACATTTGAACGTAGCTTGGCAGCCTTGCAAGCAGATCTTCTCTCAGAAAGCTGTGATGCTGCTCACTTTAATGTGGCCTATCCAGCTCATTATATCCAGACATTATAAAATAGGAGCTCTGGGGTATCTAGCGTATGTTTGACCTCTGCTTCTGGTCTTACAGCCATCTATTTTACTGTTACTCCTCATAAAGTTACTTACATTAATCAAATTTTTATGGCCGTTTAACTGCGGAATTGAATTTCTCTAAAGAAGTCCCGGCTCGCGGTCGATTTAGATTTCGTTTTAAATCACAACATTTCTTGAGATTGATACCTATTTCTTTGCTATTTGACAAATAGTGAGAAATCCTACTCAATCTAGCTTTATATCCTCGGATTGCCTAGACAGCAACGTAGCGAGCATGGCTGTAAAAAAAATACATCTTCCAAAAAAGATTGCTTCGGGAAGCTTGTATTTTTAGCTTGCATAAATAGAGTGTCTGGTGCCCTGCACTGCATAAACCATCTGCATGTGTGTGAGTGTGTGTGTGTGTGTGTGTGCATCCCAATGTACTCAGTATGTACGGTGAGCTCGGTGGTGGATGTTTGATGCTCCCATTCAAACCTGTTCCAATACTGTGTGTTGGTGCTGCCTGTTAGAAATTCATTATTTAGCAGTGAAGTGTTTCAAGTCATCAGAAAACAACAGCGAGAGCCTTGAGTCTAGCCCGGGGTGGCGGCTTCTCCTCTCTACTCCCCTAACCCCAGCTGGGCTCGGCCTGCACAGCCTGTCACTCATTTGCTGTAGCTCTGCCCTTAGGCCTCAGTCTGTGTGTGTGTCTTTGTGCGCGTGTGTGTGTGGCAGACGGATAAAGAGGGAAAGAGAGAGAGAGGTCTCTTGAATATAAAATGTGGGCCTAAAACCAGAGGACGACTCGCCAAGATTTAAAAATGGGGAGCAAGGTGAAGATGGGGTATTCTTCCACCATTAAATTCCTCACATTAAATCTATATCAGTGAGAGATGAATGGTGATGACCTCGTCTCAAATTGCACATGTTATTAACACAGTTAAAGATTTGCTCTTAATGTAGAGGCCTCCAACCATAAAATGTCCTTTAGCGCTGGCATTAGTTTCCCCTCATTTGGACCTTAATTTACCATCAAGGTCTGGCAATATTGTAAAATGTTCAAGCGATGTGCTGTTGGCACCAGTCTGGTCTTTCTGGCTTCATTTTGTTGTTGAAGTATTGAAGGGGATTCATCACGCTGAAGTGGTATAAAAGGTCAGACTGTGTAGATTTTTCAAGGTTGAGAGGATGTGAAATGATCATCCAGCAAAAAAGTTAACTTAATCTCCGGCATCAACTGTAATAGAAAAGCACCAGACCTTCAGAATAAAAGCAGAAAGTGTAATAAAGACCTGGCTTACTATGTTTAAGTAAATTCAGCTAATAGAGGTGTTTTGGGGGATTTAAAATACCCAACACCGTCACTGTGACATCGCTCAGGTAAAACAGTAGCAGCTGATTACATCAAGTTCATGCTTTTGTTCCCCCCCCCACAAAAATAAAATAAAATCTGAAGCACGAGGAAAATGAAACAGGTAAACAGAGGAAGGCTAAAATAAATTTAACTGTAAAATAAGAGGCCTTTTTGTTCAATGAGCATCACTTGCATGGGCTAAAAAATGATGCATTTCATGAGAAAAATGGGATAGATTATGTCACACAGGCTGAGAAGTGAAATTTTTTATTTCCAACTAATTCTGGTGTACAAATTCCCAGAACAGTTAAAGCACCATGAAACTGTAAGAGTTCTTGCCATAGAGTTGCAAGATTATATCAAATGTTTCTCTGCCCTGTAAGTTTTTTTTAAATTGAATTTACTGATTTTTTTCTGGTCTAAGCATCATTTAATGAACAGCTGGGGAAAATGCTGAAAAATCTCTTTACTATAATGCTTTGGAAAATGTTGGATTGTAGAGGCGTCGCACTATGGGTTATGGGAAGGAGTTTCTTATTTTTTTACAAACAGTAGGCAGTTTAAAACTACTGTACTTGGATTTTGGACACTCGTTTTTCAATAAGATTAAGTTAGAGACTTTTGATCATGTTTTGAGGGATTTCTTGCCTTAATATGATCCTTTGATAACAACACCAATATTTAAAAAAGTCATATTCAGAAATGATGGAAGTAAAAATGGTTTTTCTGGCTCTTACATTTGTGATAAATTGTAAGAGCCAATTTATCATAAATGTGATTTAAGTGTGATGAAAATTATTATTTCTGAAGAAAAATGATGTTGAATGTTTTATATTTAATGTTGTATTTTAGACAGAGCAAAATTTATAAAGGAAGGAAAAAAACTCTTTTAAGAATTTTGCTTGCGTTGAATTCAGTTTAATGTGGAACAAGAAGCTTTTTGTTAATACAAATGCCATATTTTTGTACTTTTAGTTTATTATTTAACAAACCAAGTTGCTAAAACTCAAGAAAGACAACATTGGTTTGAGGGACTCTAAAGGAAAAAGTAAAGATGAATAAATTAGTTTTAGGTTTTAAACCTTACATCCATGACCAGCAGTGGTATGACTGGAGAAACCCTAAGTTGACATCTTGCTTTGTCTTCTCCTGTGCAGACAGCTCTGTAAGGAGTTCACAGACCTGCTGGCCCAGGACAGGACACCCTTGGGCAACTCAAGGCCCAGCCCCATCCTGGAGCCTGGCATCCAGAGCTGCCTCTCGCACTTCTCCTTTATCACGCACGGTTTCGGCACGCCTGCCCTCTGCGCTGCACTCACCACCCTCCAGAACTACCTCACTGAGGCTCTCAAAGGACTTGACAAGATGTTTCTCAACAACCCTTCCAACAACCGGCACGGCGATGCCGGCAACAAGGGTGGCGACAAAGAGGAAAAGCAGCGGAAATGAAGCATGGGAGGAGGAGGGCGTTGACAAAGAGTCGAATGGGAAGCAGACAAACAGACAGAGGCGCTACACCGTTACTTCTAGCTTTACACCACTGCCACTGACAGGGCAGGGGTGGAGGAGGAGGAGCAGGAGGAAGAGGAAAAGGAAGGCTTGGTGGAGAGAAAAGAAGCCCGTGGGCCAGTGTCAGAGAGCACAGAGGGATTTTTCATGTGTGTTACGTTCTTTTCATTCCCCTGAGGACATGTTGGTTACTGTGTTACATCCATTTTGCTCCCATGCAACCTATGAGACTGAGATGCTGAGAGCAGCCAACAAACATTGTGTGCGTGTGTGTCCGAGTGTGTTCTAGTGTGTGTCCGAGTGATGTGTGTGTGAGTGTGAGTGTGCGAGTGAGAATTGTGGGTATGTAGATTGGGTGATCGCATTATATTTGTGAAACAGGTTTGTCTGGTTCCTTAACTCCAGTGTGAGGAGGGGTGGTGTTAATTTATGTGTAAATATTAATTTATATTAATTTAAATGGATCACTGTGTAAATAGGTGTACCGGCTATTTGGGAGTGAGTAGGCCTATTTATCTGTGATTCCACCTTTGTGAGCCAGAGGGAAGGGGGGCAGGATTCATCCAGTGTTTTTCTGTTCTTATTGAGCTGTTGTCATGGTGCTGATGATGGGTAGACATGCTTTTAATTGTCCAGTGATTTCATTTCTATCACATTGATAATAAACCATGTGTTTTATTATGCGGGGTGTGAAGCCGGCGCCTTTTCTCGCTAATGGTTGTGGGTCAGGGTCACCTCCAGTTCAATCCACTAAAGATGTAAAACACGGTATTAGTCAGTGATTAAAAATGTATTCAAATCATTTATCTAAATTTCAGCTCACATGTTTGATGAAATAGCGCACAAGAGGGGGATTAAAAAGAAAAACTTGCAGTTATTCTGACTTAAGTGACCCGTGAATCAGTGTTCCACCAATCTCTACTCATTACAGAACGAATGTCATGTAGGTGTGGGCAGTTTAAGGGGTAAATACGAACAACCTTGTTAACCGTCCTCTCTCCTCTAGCAAAAAGAGATCAGGGGCAAATCTTCGTCTCCTGACCATGTCTCCGAGGTATCAGTAGTCTGGTCCTGCTGTGCATACATTCACGGCGCTGTCTGTGGTGCTGAAGTAGCACACACATGTGTAATTGCACCTTTTCCCTCAGTTCTTGGATATACAACGTTAACTACAATAGAAATGCTGAATTCTATACAATCTACAGTGACTTCATGATCAAAGGGACAAGTATGTGTAATCAGAAGACTATAAAAAAAAAAATTCCAAAGAGACACAGCCATAACATCATAACTAGTGGGACGTGAATTCAATACTTATTATCTAGTTACAATGACACCTTTCGGTGGGAGGGATTATTTAGGCATAACAATTTTGTCCTCAAAGTTGATATGTTGGAAACAGGAATAATTGTAAAGCATTAAGGATCTGAGTGACTTTAACAAGAGCCAAATTGTGACGGGTCACGACCGGGTCCAATCATCTCAGAAACTGCAGGTATTGTTGGGTGTTACCTGACAGCAGGGGTTATTGCCCACCAAAGGGTCAGAGACGTGGGCACCCAAGGTTCATTGATAGCACAGCTTGTTGACAAAGGGTAATAAAAGGTTTTAACAACAAGGTTTCAGAACACTGAACTACTTTAGGGGTCGAAAAGGCTGAGCATTGAAATACAAGCCAGGAGGTTTTAATGTTCTGGCTGATTGGTGCACTTGTTTATTCAAAAGTATTTTTGCTGATTAAAACACACATTTACTAAGCCATCAAAACATTTTAAGGGAGACGTGGCAGCAGATATAGGTTTAACTTGAAGGTAAGGATTAACTTTACTGTTTTCTGGGCCAGGGATCTAAACATCCTCCTTGTTATGAATTAATAAATAATCTGACTAAAAAAGAAAAGAAAAAAATAGAAGACAAGAAAATTAATGATTCAATGACAGCATTAAGGGAAACCATAAATGTAATTTTTCTCTTCATTTTAAATGCTAATTATTCAGCGAAGCACACATTAAACTCCGATCACAGAGTGATGAAGAGAAAACCAGAGCTTAGAATAAATGTTTCAGATAATTATTTTAAAAAGCAGCTTAAACAGGCCATATAGTGATGCAGATTTTAAGGCCTTATCTTAATCCTCATCTTCCCCTAAGGTGAAAAATACATGGAAACTGTGATTTAAGGGCACAGCCTGAGCTCTGTTCTTCATCTCTCTCTGTTTGAATGTAAATAAAAAATATTAATCCCTTCCCCCACCTCCACTAATATTGGAAAAAAGTCACTCACTAATACATCTTTAAATGTGTCACATCTGACGCATTGTAATATTTGTGAGAATAAGAAATATTTATCAACTTTTTAAGTAAGTTAAGGTCTTTTAGCTATTTATATATATTTTTTTTTTGAATAAGCAATACAGAAATTCGGGAATTTTTTAATGACCTACAATATGTATTTACCATCACAAATGATTTAATACATTTAGAATTTTGCAGGCTTAAAGTCACAGAAGAGTTGGTCTGTATGAGACCAGGCCTCGGAAATGAGCACACACACACGCACAGGCACACACAAACACGCACGCTCTCACACACAAACACGCACACACACACAGCATGACGGATACCGTCTAATTCCTGAGAGATAATTGGCTGCATAGTTCCAGAGATGCATCTTTCTCTCGCTTGCGCGCGGGGAGAATAGACTCGTGCCTCGCGGGCCAGTGCGTTCTGCGGTGGGGATCCACCGCTGGTGCGCTAATGACGGGAGAGCGCGAGAGGCGCAGAGAGGAGAAAGCTAATGAGAAATGAAGAGAAAGAAAATAGAGAGCCCTGGTGAAACAGAGAGGGAGAGAGAGGAACTGTCCCGCGGGCTCAGTGTGACCCGTGAAGTGGAACGCCGCGTGACGCAGGTGCAGAGTTCAGCACCCGCATGTCCGCGAGCCATTCCCGCTCAACAAAGACCGGAAGCTGCTGGGCCTCAGCGGGCATGACCACTGGTTGGCTGGAACAACAAATAAACAAGAGAAAATAATAATGTCCACATTAACTCCGGACAAGAGACACTGTTGGTTCAAATATAAAAAATAATTAATAAAAACAACAGAATTGTTATTAAAAATGAAGAAATCCTTCTAGACTTTCCCACTATTTGATTGATTAAAAACAAATCCAATATACTCTCTCAGTTAATTTAAGGGAACCAAAAAATTCATAAATTCATGTCTAGTTAGTGAACCATTGTGGCAAGACTGAACCAAGCTGCTAATTATAATATCTAAGCTCAGTAAAATGAGAATTTTGTATTATTAAAAAATGTATCCCACTTTACTCCTAATTGAATCGTTGTACGGATGGAGAATAAAATATCTAAAATACAAAATAGATCTCACTTGAAAATCATTAATTTTGTACTTAGTACAACAAAATATCAGGGCTTCATTGAACAGCATCTGTTTAAAAAATTGCAGATCATGTTAAAAAATTGTAATGTTATGAGATTAACACTGTCAGCATGAGGTCATACTAATTTGCAGGGAATATCAACTGAGGAAAGAGGAGCATTTTGTCAAGCTGTATCTTTTTACTGGTTGGACTAATAACAAAATATTGAGTCTTATTCATCAAGGCCACATAATTATAATAATCAGGACACTGAAAGGGTTTTCTGTCTAAAAACTGTAGACTTTATTCTTCGAATATTATGACATCATTCTTGAAATATCAAATATTTTTACTTTTCAATGTGGACCCAACATAAGATGTCATAACTCCAGTTTTGGCTGAAGAATGGTGCACTATCATGGCTATATACTGCTCCCAATGATTTCCAGTGTGTTGTGCTTGACTCGTCATCCACATCCCAGTTTGGATTTACGTTGCTCTTTATATAACGCTGGAAGGACACCACCAGATATGAGAGGTGCCCCACCAGTGACCCTACGATTCTGGTGCTGTACTTAGCCCTCGAGCGTCACACTAGTGACTGACCAAGCAGTTGTATTTTTAAGCAAGGGAGAAAGAACAGGCTGAAACGACTGCTTTCTAAATATATGACACTTAAGGCACTTTTTTTTTTAAGTGTGTGCTATTAGTATTTATTTACAGTTGTTAAGTGAAGCGCACAACTTTTGGTAGAACTGTTTCAGATGGCAGACAAGCCCAGGATGTAATGTCTTCACTAGATCACAAATTACAATAATGCCATTTACTGAACTAACTTTAGTTTTACAGCTACCAACATTTTTGAATGGCTGACAGCAGCTATGGAAAGCTATGGATATAGTTTGTCCCTCTTTTTGTTAACCCAAAAGAGGGAGAAAGTATTAATATAGCATTGCTTTCACGTTAAAAGTGAGCTTCTGTCCAATGTAGTTTATCACATCATTTGATCAGGTACGATCCTCCAACCTAAGCCTCTCTGAAATGGCATATAAACATTCAAGAACTGCCTGCAATAAAAATAACTTGTTGATGAGGAACTGATAATGGCAGCCAAACATATGTTTCATGTAAATGTTGCAGACTGTTACTTTAATAAGGGGTCAATGAGAAACTGATCGAGTCGTGAAAACAGACTGAGCTCATGACAGCGTTGGTAATATTTGTTATACAAAGTATGAGAGCAGCACCAACTCTCTGTGCAGTTCAGTCTGCAGTCAGTCTGTCCGTCATTTTGCCAGGAAGTGAGAGAGCAGGCCCCCATCAGCAAAGCCCCTCAGCGTTCTGTCACGCAATGGGGTGTAAAAATGCTCATCCAACACACACACACAAACACACACACACACACACACACACACACACACACACACACACACACATACACACACAGGTTATCCAGCATGCAGACACCCGAGAGCCGGTTGGGAGTAATTCCTGCTTGGGGCACTCTGCTTCAGGCAAGGCAAGCGCGTGCTGGATATTTCATTATTCATTAATTTACTGTTTAACAAATCCTGTCATTACTGAGCCTGAGCAGAGTTCACATACACACACACACACACACACACACACACACACACACACACACACATACAATGTGTGCAGTGGGTGTCAGGCGTGGCAAATCGGCCTGTTTGATCCCGTCCTTCTCAACAAACGGGGAGAGAACCATGAATAATAAGAAACGCAAAGCCTCGCCGGAACGAGGGAGCGTGACACTGTCTCACTAAAAGCCCTTTAGCATGAAGCAAAGCTCCACCAGGGCCTCACCCAGGTCCCCGGGTTCATTATATGAAAAGACAAAACAAACAGTTGGCACAAATCGTGATCGATATGAAAGGTAAAGTTCCCACGCACACAAAAGACAAAACTGAATCAGTCATGTTTGACAAAGGAGGCCATACTGTTTCCTTTCTGCACATGGGGGAGTGAAGCGTGGCTGCTGTTTACGATTCCCACTAATGGGATAAGGATTAAAGCTGTGAATATGTTTTTGGCTCAAATTCCTACAAAAACAATAGGGCGTCTTCTTGACTCTCCTACACGAAACAGTTGAACGTAGAACCCAAACACCATAATAATGTCTTTTACCTTATACCTTTTCAGTGTAGCTCACTGAATTACTTAACCGAGCGAGCCTCAAGGCTACTCATTATTTCACTTAAATTAAAACATGTATCATACATATAAGGAAATATCTGCCTTCTGCTATTCAATTTTATAGCACATAATTGTGTAACCAAACCCTCCATGTGGTCAGAGGAAGTCGACCGGAGGCTCGACGGTAGACCTGCAGCACAGAAAAGGGTTAAAGCCCCCAAGGACTGGCACTGAATGCCACAGCGAAAGGATAAGGCTGGCATACCAAGGAGAAATCACTTTATTTCTCAAACTGCTACCCTACAGTACATTGCAGTCTGTGGGTGGCCACAGACTTGATGTCATTAACATGTGACATATGTAGAGCTGACTGGAAGTGGCTGGGGGCCAGTGTTTGTCTCCGCCGCTGTTCTTGTGTCTACAGGGCCAGGCAGGCTGAGTCTGGGCTTTGTCAGCAGACAAGCAGTGATCCAGCCAGGCCGCTGTCTGCTGCTGTTGATAGAGAACGCCGCTATCTGTATTCAAGACGGACAGTCTGCATGAGTGTGTGTTTTCTGATAGCTCAAGGCAGAAGGAATGGTAGTGAGAAGTGGGGGGGCGGTTTGGCTGGTTGTTCTATCAGGGGTCCTTGGACGTGTGGCCAGGGACACGGGCAGTCCGGGTCCCTCAAGGTTGGAGTGAAGACGCTGAGTTGAAGTGACACAGTTGCTGCTGCTGCTGCGGCAAGGCTGCCCCTCCAGACAGGTCAAGGTTACACAGAGGAGAATCCACTTCTGCCACATGGCTTCACATGGAGACACCCGCCGAATACAAAGCTATAGGCTCCAGCACCACAAAGGTCAAAAACATCCAGTGACTGGTGTCTATTATCCATCCACCCATTCTTTGCTTATCCTGTTCAGGATCAAGGTGGGACTGGACATTCACCCAGCTTACATTGGGTGTGAGGTGAAGCTCACCCTGGACGAATAGCCAATGCATAGAGACAAACAACTACATATGTACACAGTCTCACCCAAGGGCCATTTAAGTACCACCAAATCACCTACGTTGTTTTTTTTGGACTGCGGGAGATCCCAGAGTGAACCTAGTGCCAACCATCCCCCCAGCATGCTTCTGCCCCCCCTGTCAGAACTAGATATATCCATATGTTTGTACTAAAATAGTCAAAAAAGTGCTGCAATGTCACTTAATCAACTACTGTACACCTAAGTTGTCGTTCCCAACAGCAAGGAAATATCCCCGAGAAGTCCCCAGTTCCCTATGTTGTGCTAGCAATTCCCCTGAACACCCCAAATTAAATGAGTAGTTAAGTCCGAAAAGCAGTTTAAAAAAGAAAAAGAAAACAGAAGCTCACCAAGGGATTGAATTATGAACTATGGGAATAAAATATGATACAAACAAGATAGAAAAAGTCCAAATTTGGACTAACTTCGACCGAAGGCGAGGACATTATGCCTGAGAAATAAGTGTTTTTTTATTGAAAGCTCCCCCTAGTGAGTAAAACATATACTAATTTCGTCAAATATGATATTCACAAGATATATCTCCTCAAGCTGATTCATATGCTCCATATTTGGACTAAATTGGACCAACAGTTGAGAAATAATTGCCCAAAAACCTTTAGCGATAAAGCTGCATCTAGTGTGGCGAATCCAAATGCAATGAAGCAGATCACTATGGATCCCACCTCTGATCCCAGTCAGTCCTGAGGATCTCATCCGAATCGGATGCAATGTTCTCCCTGGCCAAACAGCGGGGATAAATTCGCCTGGCATGGCGGATCCATCCCTGGCGTTCATCTTCGTATGATGTCATCATAGGCCTCCTCCGTCGACCAGTGCCACACACTCGGGGAATCTGCATTCGTACACTTTCCAACACCATACCGAAAAGAATTCCTCTGTTGGATTTAGAAATGGGGAATATGGTGCGTTGTTGGTGAACCAGTCATGGACCAGAGCGGCCCTTTGGAAACTTACATTATCCCCTCCAAAAAAAAACACACCTGGTTGAAGTGTTCTTCCAGTTGAGTTTGAAAAAGGGTAACTTGCGTGAGACTTATTGGTAATCGGGGCAGTACATCTTGTTGGCCCGTGTTTCCAGGTGATAAAAGTGCTAAATGATGCAATTTGTGTTGGGAGTTTTGCCATAACTGAGATTTAGAATGATATTTGGGTGAAAACAATGGAATGGGGCTCAGAGTTTAGTAGTGTGGAGTCATGTTGTTGATACATGAGCTTCAAGTTTGTAGAATTGTGCATATAGTTCCATTTCATTTGTGTATTAAATAGGGAAAACTGGAATAACAGAACAGTTTAATGCATTTTTGCAGTCAGGGATTTTAGTAGGATCAGAGAACTTTCAAATTTAAATATCACCTCAACAGCACTTCCCAGCGAGCTTGGACCTAGCAAAGCCTCTGATGCTATCGTTAGCTTGTCTAATAGCATCTGAACAGGCCTTGAATTGTGAGCTGAGTAAAGTCATGCCACATTAAAATGTGTATGATTACATCAGTACTTCCAGATGGAGACTACAGCCAGTGAGCTGGATTGCTGGTGGTGTTGCCTAGCAACTTCAAACAATCTAGCCTTTGAGGCTAACATCAGCTAGCATAATGTTGGCAGATAGTAAACCAATTAAAATCTCACACAGCCACATCCTCTTAACCATTTCCTCTCCCTCGTATCTTGTTTTTTTGTCTCACATGAGGCAGTGTTGCCAGATATACGATAGTTATTTTACCTGCGCAACAATTTGACCCTTATTCACGTCATGTATTAATAATACCAAAAACCCATCATGTACCATAATTTGACCATTACATTTATGAGTAAGTAATCTCGTTCATTTGCAGACGCGTTCAGACGTTCAGTGCGCTTCTCTCCAACGGTTCCATAATGAAAAAAGATAAAATTGAAATGTATAATATATTAGAGGAGATGGTTCCGAACTCCGTCAGAATGAGGACGCAAATTGGACATATATGATCATTCTTCTCTAAATACAATAATTTCATGTCTGCGGTACGGTACCTGAATATTTCCCATCTGGCTATGCTGAGATGAGGAGGTGCATTCATTTCTCCCTCAGGCACAAGACTATTAATGAAACCTGTTGTATGATGCTCTTTTACTATTAATCTTGGAGTGTGTGTGCGTGTTTGAGATTACAGGATCATCTGTGGAAACTTTTGTTTGTGTGTGCGATGAAACCCAATTTCAAATCGTATAGGATTTTGAAACTCCTGTAGTGTGAGCCCATCTTCAGTCTGCCTGTGACAGACTAACAACTCTAACCTAAGGGACTGCAATGAAGTGAATGTGAATCGGAATGAATCTTACGAAGGTATGGCAAACTACAGATGACGACCTTCAACCAGTGTCCATTTGAATTTATTTATAAACGCTCATTCGAACTCGGGTGCGGACCAAACAAGCAAACTCTGGTGCGCTTGAAAACGGGGATCTCGGTTCGCTTCCAATTGAACTCTGTTGCAGTTCGTTTGTGGTGTGAAAGCAAAGCGGACCACGTTAGAAACCAATGGTAGGAAGTGGAGCAAAGCACAGTGCATCGTGGGACATATATGTGAATAAATTTAGTGTTCTGGTGCTGCCAGCGTGCCTTTGGGCTCGTATTTTCAGGCCAAACACGAAAATACGAGCCCAAAGCCAGCTTCTTGAAATAACCCCCTGATGTGATATTTTTAAGATAACATTTTTTAATCATACTTGTTTATTTATTTATCGAGGCATCATGCCTCTCCGTCCGGATCATTCTGGCTGACCCACGGTCCCATCTGTCCTAATACTGAACTCATTTTGTGACCAAAGTACAAGAGTCGAACAAAAAACAAAAATGTTAATGTTTCCATTATTGTAAATGTTAAATCATATCACAAAAATATTTGTTTTAATTTAGTTGACCTTAGAATTCACCGCGTTGTATCCATCTGCTGACGATCACTGCCTGACTGACGGATCACCCCTTAGTTCCAGGATCGCTGGATATGAAGAAACCAGAAAACAATGCAGGTCACAATAACGGCAAAAGGAATGAGTTAGAAATTATTGATGGGATGGCGTGGGGGGTTTGAGGATTCCTCCATATATGAGCACTCTTGGAATTCAGTGCATTATCTACCCACAATCCTTTGAGAGCCCGTTGTTATTAGCTGTGGTTATTGTTGGAGGCATGCTCGGGTCATAACACTTACAGACGTTAACAGAGAGGCGGGACCTTTGGATGAGGAGACGTGAGTCAAGAGAATCAGAAACAGACATAAAGAGATGTCTTGGTGCTTATATGAGCTGTTATTTAAAAGGTTGATTAAAGTTGAGAAGCTGCTACAGTAAAGGTCAAAGGGTGAAATTTAAGCCAGTCTTGAGTCTCCAAACATAATTGGTGCAGTTTCATCAGGAGATCAAAAAGAATGATTTTATTTGAATTTTTTGATTTTTTTTGATTTTTTTTTTAAGATGAATTTATTTTTTATTTCTATTTTATTTTTGATGGAAGTGATAAAAATGCCGGTGTGCGTAATTAAATTCTAATTTGGATCTGAAGCAAACACAAAGAAAGATACAGAGATTCTGTTTTCAGATTCATTTTTCCTTGATACCTTGAAAACAGTTCGTCAGGATTATTTACCAAAACATGAACTGAGACATATTCTAGAATTTTCCAATTACAGATTTTTCTTAATAAAATAACTGCTACATAAACACAGGTATACATCTAAACCATTAAAAAAAACATCATCATGTAGATTCTGCAATGAGGTAGAGGAAGAACGAATGCATTTGTTTTTTTACCGCCCGTATGTTATTCAAAACTGTCCCAAACCAGTCAAAATTGGATTTGAATTCAAACCTATGAACATTTTGTTGGCGGTTCTGGATGAAGACTGGCTCCAGTTAATTAATACAATTATTCTTATAGTCAAGATCTTTATAAAAAAAGCTCCATCTAGCAGTAGCGTGAATTAAAGTGTTTGTTTGTTTTTAAATAGAGTTAAAATCCAATTACTTTTGGAAAAAAAATAATTGCAACACATCAGGACAAAGTAGCACAACACAATAAGAAATGGGGAAAAAAATGTGTTTGATTGAAAAGTGGGACAACATGAAACTATAAATACTTCTAAATTGTATTCCTAAGGTTCTACGTATACTGTTACTTTTACCTTATGTGCTCAAATTAACTAAAGATCCTAAATTTAAATTTCTGTTTGTTTTGTTATGTTAAATTTCCTTTTTTAATATAATTATTTATTTTCTCTTTTTTGTGAAGTCACATCTTGTTATTGTATTTTGGTCTGTTATTAATGAAAATATTAATACATTTTTTTTTTAAAGATAGAGATTCTACCTGAGGTTACTGACTGTATGAGACGGAGTGTGAGAGAGACACAGCAAGAGAGAGAGAGTGAGAGAGAGAGAGAGAGAGTGAGAGAGTGAGAGCGAGAGAGAGAGAGAGAAAGGAGAGAGAAAGAGAGTGGGAGCGAGAGAGAGAGAGCGAGAGAGCGAGAGAGAGAGAGGGGAGAGAGAGAGAGAGAGAGAGAAGGGAGATTTTTAACAACTTTATTTAGCAAAAAGTGAAAACACACACGTCATGACTGCCGGTGTGTTGACATGCTCAGTGTCAGCCGTCCCTCAAGCAATAAAAAACTTTCTGTAAAATTTCCAGTAAGTCTCCAACGACGTTCCTTAAGTGAATGCAAACGTCAATGTGCGTGGGCCATCGTTACTTTTTCAGGGCGCACACTATCCGGATATACATTTCCACGTCTGGAAAATAGTCCTATACATCCACAGACTTCCTAAAAGTGCCATCAAGGAACACAGTTACTTCATGTAGGGATACAGATCTGCTCATGTGGGACGTACAGTCAGTGACAGAATCATCATCATGATCTGACTGAGACTCCAGGTCAGCCTCCTGACTGATCAGAACAGCCAGCAGAAGTTCAGCCTGCTGCTCAGAATCACTAGCCTGACCCTGGTCCACTATAGAATCACCAGCCTGACTTTGTTCCACTATAGAATCACCAGCCTGACTTTGTTCCACTCTAGAATCACCAGCCTGACCCCTGGTCCACTCCTGAATCACCAGCCTGACCCCCGGTCCTCTCCAGATTCAGCAGCCTGACCCTGTTCCACTCCAGAATCACCAGCCTGACCCCTGGTCCACTCCCCTAACTGCGGTTGACAAATGAAGAGGAAGAGAGAGAGGAAGATATAATATGCCACAAAATCAGAATCATCAAATAGGACTTTCTCAACCTTGGTTGGTTTATGCCTCCCCCTTGGTGGCCCCTCTCCCTTGTGGTGTCCCCCAAGGTTCCGTCGTTGGCCCCTGGGTCGTGTAATGTATTAAACAGGTTCAGTCATCACATTTGTACGTGATACGTTCAATTAAACAGTTGAGCAGGACATTAAACGGTTAATTAAATGTCCAGATTCATGGGAATGTTTGGGAATTTTGAATAAAAACAAAAACAAGTTAAAATGAAATGACAAATCTTAAATACTGAATATCACAGCGAGGATTTAGCTGTTTCAGTTCCAAAAATACAATATTGGCATGTAATAACCACATCGTCTGAACCGAGTGTTTGTGTGAGGGAAGGGACGAGGAGACAAAGGGGACGCTGATGTGGCCAATGGGCTGCTCAGGTTAGTTTGGACAACGGCAGCAAGGCTATTCTTGATGCTGAACCAAGGGGACAGGAGGAGGCCCGGCCATGACGTTCATCACATCTGAAGCCCCCATCTGTACTGGTGTCTTCCCACCAGTCAACTAGCCAACACACACACACACACACACCAATACACATGCCTCTAATCTCTTCTGACAGTGCTCACATTCAGTTAGGCCCCACAGTGCTTGTGCATGTCACTGACCATAAACAAAACATACACTCCTCCACAGGACACACACCACAGGATACGGGGCGTGGGTTCTAGAGAAATACCAAAAGACAGGGGTGTGGGGCGTGTGTGTTGCAAAAGTGTGCGCGATGCTTATGATAGGTGTCTGTGTGTGTATGCTGAGCTTCCAGGGAAGGAGAACAGATGCCTGCAGGTCATGTCATATCGCTGACATTAGGGCAAAGTCAATGACAGCCGAGCCAATAACAACAAAGCAGCAGGACCTGGTGCTGAAAGATGCCAAGACGTTGCATTACCCTGTATTTCTGGTCTCCTTTTCAATATTTGAAGCTTGATTCCAGCGTAAGTATGGGAACGTCTTCTCTTGAATTCATAATGAATTTCAAGGGGTGTGGCCAAGACGATGTTTTTCATGGTCATAACCCCAAGGCTTGGGAGTAACCAAACAAAATATTACCCTTAATATGTAAAATAAATATTATTTTCAAACTGAAATCATCATCCAGCCTCCAGTTATTAATTATTATTATTTAAAACGGTTAACTTTCCATGTTCAAACTGTGCTCAAAATTTTATAGTTGTTCAAACATTCACCGACATTCAAACACATTTAACCCCCCACCAATGATAGAATAAATAAATGATAGATTCAAATGAAACTTGTGAGAAAAAACAAAACCATTAGACATTAGAGTTGGATAAGGATCCAGCTAAAAAGACTTATCCGGGATTTTTTCCTTTGTAATTGCATGATGGGGTTTCTTCTACATTTTTATGAATCATATATAAACTATAAACAGATATTATAACAGATAGATATATATTACATACTGGTAGAGTAGATCCGTCAGTATCTTCATTAACTTTTCTGAGTTGGGCTCTGTTCAACTTTTTAAAAAACGAATTACGCATAAAGTAATTTAAATATTTTCATGAAACCGGTTTATTGAATAAAAGTTTTCCCAGCTTCACATTGAAATTTACCAGCTAGTATTATCTTTTGAATGAAAATTGGCATTAAATGCAGGAAGAATTGGAGCATCCGATGTCTTAACTGTCTACAGTTCTTGTGGTTGGTCCTGGTCCGCAGGGGTTAGTGCACCCAAGGGTCATTGATGCTTTCTTGAGGAGCGAGACTGACCCAGGTTGTCCTGTCTCACAGAAGTGCTACTGTGGTACAAATTGCTGAAAAAGTTGACGGGTTTCCTTGGGGGGTGATGGATAACAGAGCTGTTTGGGCAGCAAATAGAGAACATCCATAATATCAGGCAGGTGGTCTTAATGTTATGGCTTTGATTGATTTATATGTGTCCTCCTTCAAGACAATGTCATATTTTTGACCTTTACTATTCAATAATACCATCGTATTATTGACCTTTGAGGACTGTTGGTCGGGGAAGAAAGAAAGAGTCAAACTGAATAAATCACAAATAGGGATTAAACTCTTGTTTTTTCTAAATTAACCACCAGATTCAATAATAACTAAATCTACGCTGTTGTCGCCAACAACAAGGGTATATCCCCGGAAAGTCCCCAATCCCCTGCGTTGTACAAGCAATCCCCATGATTTATTTCCTCAAGTTAAATTATGTTAAGTTATGTCATTAGTATTTTTTCTTATAAAACATCTGCTAGGGAGTAAAATATGAATTATTAGAGTATATAGTATATATATATATATATATATATACTATATACAAGATCTATTCCTCAAGTCGATTCATATGTATCAAATTTGGACTAAATAGTGTTTTTTTTTTATATATATACAACCAACCTTTCCCAAAATCATTGCAGTTCTTCCTCGCACTAAAGGTCTATGCGGTATTTAACATTTGAAAATGACCCATGAAATCATTTTTGAGTTATCGCTCTAACAAGAAGGACGTGCAGCGGGCCACGGACGTGGCGGCGATGACAATTCCATGATATCCTTAACTTTTCGGGGATATAAATATGCATCGTTATTCCACGCAGCAGAGGATGGTTTTGATTGCGGCAATTTCGTCCAGAAAAGCTCTCAGGAAAGTGACAACCCATCAGTTTTCATGAGAAATCGAAATTCCAGTATTTCAACATATTTATTCAGCCATTTCCAATCTCAGCTGTGCCTCATCAGTGTTCTGTATCTCGCTATCTCTGTGTTGACGATCATGCACCACGGAAAAAAGTTAATACAATTTTAATATTAAAACTAGAGGGAAAATAAATCATTTTCATCCTGCTCGGAAAAATATTGACAAACACCCTCCGCCGGGATTTTTCGCTCATATTTTTAGCTACTGTCAAAAATTATTACTTTAGTGTTTGGTGCTTTGAGCTTCCAGAGTGTGTCCCTGGAGAAAAAGTTTGAATCCCACTGTGCCAGCTCTCTGGCTCCTGGCTGTATAGAGAATGGAAACACAGTTAGACATTCCCAGCAGAGAAAGTGTGCTGTTTACAAACTGTTCTGAAGCCATTCTTGTTTTACTAAGCGGCACACAGTGGAGTTGGATGGGAGGGATGGGAGAAAACAGAGACGACATGAAGAAAAAGATCTCTTATTCATCTCATGACTGAGAACCAACAGCATCATGGAGCTGACGCAAAAGCTGAGCAAATGCTAATCTATTGCACCCTTTGATTATGTTATGGTAAAGTTTAGAAAAAGTTTTAATGACTTGATCCGGGGCAGCTGTATCTCAGTTGTACCCCATGTAGCCTACCTGTTGTAGGGTCCTTGAGCAAGACCCCAGACCCCAGTTTGCTCCCTAGGGGGTTCACAGGAGCAGCTCACTGCTCCTCATGGATGGATCGAATGCAGGGGAGAAACGATATCCCCGAAAAGTCAGGAATATTATGGAATTGTCGTTACTTCGTGTTAACGGTATACCCCAAAAACTGTTTGAAGGCTCTTTTCAAATTGTATCCCCACATAGACATTAGTGCGAGGAAGAACTGGATTTTCTTTTGGAAAAGTCGGTAGTATATATCCAACACTAGGGGGAGCCTTATCTCCAAAGATTTGGTCCGATTTAGTCCAAATTTGGTGAATACGGTTCGAATTGATGCGATCTTTCACGTATTTTTCATATTTTATTCAAGTAGTTCATATTTTACCCACAGGGGGAACTTTTAACGGTGCTAAATCCAAGAAATATAATTCAGATGCTTATTACCCACAAGTAAAAAGGCAGTACAAACAAAATTCCAGGAAAAAGTAATTGATGAAGCCCTAGTGAAAGGTTCAGGCAGGAAGACCATCCTCCTGCACTCTCAGACTACAATAATTTCTCCTACCACTCTGTCATTCACAATATACCTCGTAAACAATCACTTTAAATATAGGCAGATCACCTGGTTCCTGCCTATTTAAAACACACCTTACAGTTTGAGCCTTCCCTCTCTCACCACCACTACTTTTTTGTTTCTCACAGCCAACATTTTCCCCCACGCATGTACATTCGCTCACCCACACTACTGACCCTACAGACAAACACATCCCAATCTCAAATATTTGACTTCATTCAGTTCTTACTACATTTTGTGATTATTTTTTGCCTCTAGTCTGTGTCTGACACTTTTTTTTTTCTTCTCCTGGCTTTAGAGCCAGGTCATTAAAGTTTTTAAAAAAAGTGGTTTGAAATGTCTTTGGATGTTTCAATACTTTCTGGCATTGACTTGACTGTATCACCTTTTGACTCCAGTTTAACTGTATTGGCTCCATCCCGCTGTCCTGCATAAAATTATAAGCTGCAAACTTAGGAGATAGAGAGACTTCTCCAGCCCACAATGTGTAAAGTATCTGATACTCACAATCTAGTAGTACTCCATAACGGAAATTTTCCATAGGGGTGGTTCGTAAGCCAAGGAAGTGTCACTTAACATTTTGAGGTGTTCTTGCTAAAGATCTAGAATTTCAAACTGTTTTCTTCAACATCGTAAGATAGGAGTTTTATTATTTTCATTTTATCATGAAAAATAGGTTAATGAAAATAAAGATCCTCAGGCATGAGCAACTCAGGATGTTTCACCACTATGCAAACTGGACCCTTATCTGTGACGTGGTGAAAAATTATGTATTTGGGTGAGAGAGGAGGGTCGAGACGTGGCAATGCCTCCAATTATAGCCGCAATATTGCAGATTCACTGTCAATCAAATGGTTTTTATGTCGATCAATTTGAAAAAAAAAACATCCAGATCAGCAATTATGGAACATTTCTGTTGATGACCCATGAAACGCTGGTGATGAACACATGATTCTAAATGCTACCAGTTGGTTTTTCATTAGTTTACATTACTTAATGTAGCATGAACCAGATCTGAGTAAGGCAACGTCATCATCGCATCATCACAGACAACAATCTGCTCAGTGGCGAAGACTTTAGAGCTCTTTCACATTTCTCTTACTCCATCCTAGACTTTTACAGAAATTACGTTATTTCAGTGGCACAAATAATCTCCTCCCTGCATCTCAGTCTGACGTCAGGTCTCCCCCTTCATGACTTTCGTTTTGAAAACAAAGATCGGTCCTTTTTGTTCATTCAGACAACATCTGGGTTCTCGACGGCACTTCTCACTCGCAGGAGGAGTAAAGAAAACTCCTGCAGTGCTGATGAAAAAGGCTAAGTGCTTACTGCTAAAGCTGGTCTGGGGTTACTCATAAGTCAGTGCATACTTGTACACGCACTAACAGATTGGGCATGATTGACAGCCATGACCTGAATGTGCACATGGCTCCTCAGCCTCAAGCTAAAAGTAAGAACACACACTCAAACACACATACACTCCTGCGTGTACGTGTTCACTGTCACGATAACTCTTCCATCTGTGTGTATGTGTGTGTACTGTACATTCATCTGCCTCAGTGTATGTCCTTGTGAGCAACTGCAACTGAACACTAGGACTTCTTACATGGGGCTTACTTTTAAACGCATGTTGAAAGATCAGGTAGAAAATGTTCTTTTTATTGTCATCCCATCTAATTAAAAAGACAAAACCAATAATGCGTCCACATTTCAGTCTGTGACACCCAGCCAATCACCCTTTAATTCATATTTATTCATAAAACGCAACGGAATATATTAATGTAATATAGATCTTGATTTTTTTTTTTTTTGGGAAAACTGTCTTTTTTACTTTCTTACTTTTTTTTTTACTTTTTTAACTTTTTATTTTCTTTGGAATATTTTAAAATAAAGATGAAAACACATTTGACAGTTTATACTTGCAGAGCAGGACTGTGTCAATATTGATCCCAAAATTGCAGCAAATGTCAAAAAGTTGATGTGTTTTGCATATCAATGGGGCACAATGACAAAAAAAATATTATATTCTAATCAGACAATTCTGGAGTTATTAGAAAATCCGACTAATCCTTTATTCATATTCATACATAAACGGCCAAACTGTGGGCACTGGGGCTTGCTGTGCAGTCGGAGCATTGTTTTTCTCTCGGATCTTCCCGAAAATGAGCCACGGGCGAGTTAAAGTGAGTGTTAACAAGAGGGAGAGCAGACGCTTCCAGCACCAAGCCCCCACTCGCCCGCTGGAGCCAAGTGGGTGAATATTCATCCCTGCACACAAAATCATTTTGACTTCGGCGCGGTGGATCCGAGGGGTTGTTCTTATGACCTGCAGGGATTTAGAGGAGCTACAGTAGCTTGTTTGGATCATGCGAGCTGGAGGGATGAGGAAGTACGATTTTCTATCTTATTTATGTATGTGTTATTTCCAGTGGAGAGAATTTGTGTCCTCGATGACTTTATGGTTTAATTCAAAGAAGAAAATGCCCCAATGTTTTTTTTTAATGAACACTTTTATTGATAGATAGAAGTTTAGGGCATTGGATGGGGAACAGATGCAAACATTCACGCTGTGTGTGTTAGTTTAGGTAAAAACAGAGAAATTACTGCCTCATTATCCTGAAATCACTTTTTTAATTTGAATGAATTGACTTAGGCATAAAATTACAGACTGTTCCACGCACAGCAGTGATAAAGTGTAAGAAGGCAGACGTGCCCTATTTTAACTTTTAATAAGAGTTTTGTGCAGCTCTGCAAGCGCACACACACACACACACACACACATACACAGCCACCACACACAAACACACTCTGATAGCATAGGCGGAGCAGAAAGTGGAAAAGCAGAAAAAGCAAGAGGAGGGCTCACCATCTTCTCTGTTAAGCCTGGCTGACTAATTCTTGCTGCTAATTTGCGTTTGGTTAATTAACTAATTACTGAGGATGTCTGAGGGCGAGGCTGTCTGTCAGCCTGTATCAGTAATTATTTTCATCATTTTAATTAGACTCACACACTCATAGACTCAATTTCTCCCCACCTACCACACACACACACACACACACACAGACACGCACACACATTTGGTCACCTAGATTCAAGCATTTTGTTAACAGGTGAGAACAATATGGAAACCCCGTCACGTCTTAAGATACAATATAAGTTGAAGATCATTTGCATTTATAGTGCAGTGTCATGGAGAAGATTGATGGGATGTTATCATTATCTTGTGAACACACTGGAGGGGTATCCCATTAGATACAGTTTGGGTCTGGGCCACTGACACTGTCTCCCTGTGTGGTGTGCAGAGTTTAATCTAAGTTTAAAGGGACAGTTTGCCATTTGGGTGAATAACAGAATAAGAGGTCAAGGATGATTCAACGCTAATATCCATTCGTATATCTGGATCCAAGTATCAGTTTAACGTAGCTTCACTTGAAGTCTGGAATCAACCAGCTTGTATAAAGTTAATAAATCCACAGTTCACCTCCAAAGGTGACTATTTAAGACACTTTATCACAATTCTCTCATGCATCTGTCTTTCTGTCAGGGGGAATTAGTTGCTAAAAAATACTTATCAGGGCTTGATTTACTTAGATTGCAAATAGCGAGTGCTGAGTTGCGTGCGCATTCTAACAGATTGCACGTTTGGTTTGCGGGTGAAATACTAAGAATAACTTCATTACGGCAAATGTACTAAAGGGACAGCGAATGTTATTTTGCACATTTGATGGAAACAATCCTAAGTGCGCACCGTTAATATATCAGCTGCTCATTCGTTTACAGGTGCTATCAAGTTTACACTCGTGTTTGCACACACACATTTAGTAGATCAGGCCAGTTTCCTCCCCGGAACCGTGGGACAGACTTCTACTAACTACACTGTAAATTATAATGCAATGATTTTAGTTTATTTTAAAAGTTGATTACTTAAACATGTCAGGAAACTTTCCAAGTAAAGTAACTTCAACAACTTGCGAATGATCCGCTCTACCAGGACATATTGAGGCAATCACTTTCCTTTTTCCAGCCAGCATTTACAATTTTCAGCGTATATGGTCACCTCATTGTTTATATTTTTGTTTCGATTGCACATTTGTGAAAGAATGATTTTCCGATGATTTTATTCAATTAAATCATTAATGATGGATATTTACAATAAGGAGTTATTACTCATGATTCTACTCCATATTATCATCAAACTTGAGCTTTTTGTCCTTGCGTTCGCTCACATATGCAGATCTTAAATACCGTAGGAATATAAATTAGTATCAAGTAGCATTTCATCAGCCGTCTAAATAATTAAACACTAAAAAGACTCTACCAGGAATCCGAGCTTGCACTTATTTGACTTTCTAAATCCATTTTAAATGACTTTGCATTACCAGATATATAACGGATCCCTTGAATCCTTTGAGACCTGTGTCAGTCCGAATGCAGACTGTGGAGGATTTTAGTTGGTTTAAATGATTTTAATATATTCATTACAGTGCAATGATTCATTACAGCTGAAGTGCACGATGTCAAAAAGTCCTCACAAGGAAGTTTTTATTGCAGAACTCCTAAATGTGAGAAATCATCCTCTTAAAGATGAAGAGGACATGGTGATATCATGAATAATGCAATAAAGCTCATTTAATCAAGTTATTGGTGATTAATTTTGGTTATATCTCCAAAATAGTCCGGGGTATTATGGAATCGTCATAAACGCCACCATCTGCCTCCAATTTAATCTGAATATGGCGCGTATGAATCCAAGCGAGCGAATCGATCTTGTATACTATATTTTACTCTAATAGTTCATTTTTTTACGCATTAAGGGAGCTTTTAAATGGAAAAACACTGTTTTTCAGAGGTAATTTCAGTTCAATCTGAGGAGTTCCACCAGGGATTGCTTGTGCAACACAGGGGATTGGGGACTTTTCGGGGATTATAACCTGTTGGGGACAATAGCGTAGACTGAGTTTCATTTTATTAGCATTGCTTAGAATAAAACACTTGCACACTGCTGACATTTCTCCCATTCTGCGTAACGCCTCATCTAAGAGAAGTTAATGTTATGTCTACTTGAACTGGTTTCTGAGTTATTTTCAGGAGCCCATTATCAGCACGGATACAAACAATCCATAATAATCCCTATTGTTTGTTGAGAAGTTCAGAAAAGAACCCCCTAAGAGAATGAAAGAGAATTCTGGTTACACATTGAGATCCGCGTCGAAAATCTAACCTTCCTACCAAAACCCTTCAGAATTCCATCCAGACCTGTCAATAACCCGTTAAGATAACTTGCGCACTGTTATGGGTTTTCTCCTCGGCATTTTGACCAAGTCAACCACGATCAGTCTCAGTGAGTTCACTTTGTTTGCAAACGGGCTCAACACAAGGGAGAGCCCTGAAGTGATTAGATAGAGAATATTTATTTATACAAGTTGAATCACTCCCAAAGGAAGTACGTTGAGATTTACATCCTTTTCCCCACAAAAACGTCTCAGAACCTGAACACACAGCAGTAGCCTCCTGGCCAGTAGCTAACAAGAGTGTCCTTCAGATAAGCTCAACAGTAGAGTGGAGTTTACATTAAGTGGGCTGAGTAGCAGGCGTACTGACACATGTGTGCATCACACTTATCAGGATGGCCTTGAAGAGAATATCTAAGTAGTCTGAGCAAAGTACATCATCCTCAGATGAGCAATGCCAGTTTCTGAGTTTCTATTTCGTTTATAATAGAAAAACATGGGTGATCACGTAGGCCAGATTCTGCTTGTCAAGGTTGAGAGAGAAAAAAACAATGTCATGGATACAAGAGACCAAAGACAAACTGCAGTCTCCAGAGTCCAATTCACTTCCTGTAGGACCAACCCTCCATCCCTGTCTCCACCCGTAGACTGTCCCGTTATGTCAAAGTTACACTTATCAATCTTTTCTTCTAAATCTTCTCATAGTCCATATGAAAGGTTCTTATGGTGGCCGACAGAGGCAAACTACCTGCAACTTAGAAAACACCTGCAAATTGACAAAACATCTTTATCAATTTGGCATTTGGAGAAGGCGCTGCAAAAGCCACAATACAACAGAAGATTTTCCAGAGGACACCTAATAGTGATGCACCCTGGGACACACTTTTGAATGCTTCATATGAGAATAGGACAGTTTTATTTGTTGTTTTCCTGCTGTTGTTTTCGTATTTTGGACTCTTTGGACTGGGTCATGTGACTTAGAATAAAATCTCCATCTGCATTGTGAATACAACAAATGAAATCTAACACTGACCCCAACAATGACTCCAGCTTACAGAGTACCCAAAGCTACAACAAGCGACTATTTTCTCATGATAATGAGAAAACAAAAGATGGTTTTCTGCTTTTTTCTACATATTCATCACAGATCAGGTGTCTCCTAGCTGTAGCAGCTTTTTCAAGATGAAAACGGCGGATCAAGGAGTTTCCATTAATGATACATGCATCAGATACATTTGAATGTTAGATGACCCATCGGATAATCGAGGTAGCTTTACCCCTAATGACTCACATTAACGATGCGTGGTCAACTGTATTCTTGTGACTTAACTTCAATCTGTGCATCCAAACCTCACCTGAGGTTAAATACCTGACTCCTCACCAGTCAGTTAGAGCTGAGGAAGTTTTTTGAGTGAGAGGCAACGCTTCTACAACTTTAAACCAAAGGTCCAGTTGCTCCAGATTCAACCCTCAAGTAACAGCATGACCTGGATACCGGAGAATCTACACAAACATGTATATAAGTACATTCCTGAGAGTTCATTCGTTGGATATTGTTTAAAAAAACACGTGCTATCCTCTAAAGGAAAAAAGAAAATTGTAAAGTCTCTCTTTACGTTGCTGCTGAAATTGAATTTGTACGGTTTCGAGTGTACAGTTTCTAATGCCTCATGCCTGGTATAAGTTGCCTCGTAATCTTTCTGCTGGGTCAGGTCTTGGCGTGGAGAGAGACTGTTGTAAATCATGAGCAGATCTCTGGCAGAGCGGCTGCACAGCAGATTTCAACCCAAGAAGCCAACTTTAGTATACAGGCAGAACTAATGAGGACACTGAACACACACACACACGGAGAGACAGGCAGACATCAACACACGCGCACACACAACTCAGTGTCTGAGCATTTGGAGGCCCCGAGGCCCCGGGGCCAGAGCAGCCCAGATACCTGATGGGAGCAGGGACATCAAAGCTGCAGGATTAGAGAGAGGAGAGAGGAGAGAGCGCCGCAGGGAGGAAATGCTAACTTATTATCCGCTTCCCAGCTAATCCTGTTATCTACAGAATATAGCTGTGTTTAACCCCCCCCCCCCCCCAACATACCCTCCTCTGACAACACACACACATATGGTGTACACACACAGAATCCAGCGTTTGGGGGTTCAACAGTCTCCCAGAGCACCTACCAGTTCGACACTGAACAACCCCCCCCCCACAAAAAAGGAAAAAGAGTCTGCTTGCTATTCTTACTTTTAGATAATGTAGATTTAGTTGACCCTTCAAGACCAAGTCCTGGATCGTTCTGTACTTGGGCTCGTGACTTGGTCCTGAAGTCGGCTTCAGGTGTTCCACACCGTCCTGCAGTCGTACTGCAGGTCTACATATCGGGGTTTTGCCCCGGGGGAGTGAGGCACCAAAGATGAACATGATTTATTTCCCCAAATCTATTCTTATTTGTGTGCCTTCATTCACAAATACAGAATTCTCCTTTAAATGACCTATAAGGGAATTATTTTTGCTAGAATAACTTCAACTTTATTTGTAAGGGCAATTGGTTGTGCAGCAATACATCAAACAAGGGACAGACATCAGACGATATAAAGAAGAAGACCTAAGGCGGGTACATCAATTGGGGGCGGGGGCATTGAAGGAAATATTCTCTGGGACAAGTGCAGTGGTTACAAGCTGACCTTAAAATCAATTTGGCCAAATATGTAAAATATATAAGAAAGAGCAACATAAGAGCACTGAAACTAAAAAACTCTATAAAAAGTTATAAATTAGTAACAGAAAATACTGCAATATAATATAAATAAATAATGGCAGGTGACCTGTCAAACCATCTAAAAAAAAAAGTAAAAGAATAGTGTCCTTAATATACCAAAAATATACTAATTTAAATCATCCTTTGTCAACAAACAAGGGAACTCAGAGCCCAGACGTTCTGATTATATTTAGTTTGGCTATTTAGTGAGAATATTTGAAAACAATCTTCAAAAATCAAAAAAAAAAAGCTTTGCTTTGCTTTTCTAGCCCTTTTGTGAAATGAAGAAATCTAGCTAGTCCGTATTTCCATAATGCGCTACAATAAAGTTATCTTCATTAGCTTCATCGTTTCAGTCCAGGTTTAAAAAAAAAGATAACTTGTCGCACATTCAGCTGTTTCTTCTGAGTTTAGAGATAAAACTCAATAAGGAGGAGATTCTTTTTTTCATATTTATAGTGACTGCTACTTTCAACAATTTGAATGAATATGTATTTGTTAAGAAAAAGTACATTGCTTTCAGTTAATGCTAGTTTTTCTGTAATACCAAAATGCCCCTGTCTCATAGCAGTTGCTGCTCAAAACTCAATAAACATCAAATATCGACATGCAGTATGTGCGATAGTGATGTCATTTATTATTCTTTTGAAGGATGGGCAACAGATTCATATTATATATATCTGACAGCATGTGGGCTGAACATAAACCACTAATTCCCCTTGACTTGGCAGCGATGTAATGTGGCGTGACAGATGATTAGCTAGCAAGTAAACAAACTTTAGACTATGGATCATTATTGACCTCGATGTAAATAATGATGTAAATAAAGATATTTTTAACTCCACAACACAGCTGCGAGAAGAAAAGTATAATGATGAAAGGTACCGAACAGTCATTTACCAGAGTTTACTTCTAGCCATAATTAGCTCTTTGTCCTCTCGGACCATAATACCTGTAAAATAAAGAGAAGCGGGAAAAAAAGAGAAGAAGATAAAACTCCTCACTGATAATGTTTATGTGAACAGAAGTACTAAAATAATCTGGTTCACTAATACATGTAGATGAAGTGAAATTGTTATTACGCTAATCAGCGCTAAACTAATTGGGAGTCATGGACCCTCCTATCTGCTAATTCTAACCCTAAAACCCAGCCCATATCTGCAAGCAAATGCAGGAAGAGAGCGAGGAGGAAAAAGTGGAGGGAAAGAAGCTGAACATGCGAGTGAGGTAAAGAGAGGAAGAGAGAGATGAAGCCTAATTAAGAGTGCTGGGATTTATGCAAATGAGACGGTGCTGATATGGTAATCAGAGCCTGCAGGGCTGTAACAGGCTGTGCACTTTGTGTGTGTGTGAGGGTGTGCATGTGTGTGTATGTGCATATGTAAGAGGCTGACAGCTGGCTGTGAGGAAGGTCAGAGCCAATCAGGCTCTTACTCTAATGCACACTGCCCTCTGGCCACTCTGCCGTCTCTCTCTCTCTCTCTCTCCATGTGCTCGCGCTCTCTCTCTTTCTTTCCTTCACTGTTATCCTAACCCTTTCCACTCACTCTGTCCTCTCTCTCTTTTCTTTACATGTCAGTGGTTGTCTGGCGCCATGCATCTTGACACTGCACAAAAACTGAAATCTATACATGGCAATCGCTTTCACACATTTACTGAGACCTGGACTTTCAAATCAAATACTCATTTCTCACCTCCATCCCGTCTTAAGTACGTTAAAAGTTAAAGTCGCTCCTCCTCCCGATGCAGCTTATGAAATGATTTTTGTGTCAATCATTTTTTCTATTAAAGAATTGAAAAAAACGGAACAGATAAAGCGGTTAGCATACCCAAAGATATTCACCTTCCTCCAATCCTTATTACACCTACAAGTACAAGATTTGGTTTACAGGTTTATATGGCAAGGCCTTTTAACATTTATTCACTATTGGGGTTATTCATTACTGGAAGGGACCAGAAGCAGCAGCATGGAATATCCCCCCTCTGGAGTCTGGTTACTGGTGGTGGTGGCTGATGAGTCTGCTGACGCTGATGAATGATGAGGCTAAGTTTGTGCGAAAGATGAGGATAATAGAGGGGAATGAGCAGAAAATGTGGCCCTAGTGTACCAAAGGATAGTCTTTCTGATTGAACTTATGCCAGATCTCTATTTTTGACTTGTCAGAATGATGGTATAGATATCTGCAACTGGAATTATGACTAGTCAAAATGACGTAGTATTTACAATTAGAGTTTTGACTAGGGGAAGTGACATTGGAGATATCTTGAATAAAAGTTCGGGCAAGTCATTATTTAACTACGACCAGTCAAAATGATGTTGTATGTATATCCATAATGTTAAATGATGTTGTATGTATATCCATAATGTTAAATGATGTTGTATGTATATCCATAATGTTAAATTATGTTGTATGTATATCCATAATGTTAAATGATGTTGTATGTATATCCATAATGTTAAATGATGTTGTATGTATATCCATAATGTTCATTCTGAATAGTCAAGCTGAGAAAATTGATGTTAATATAGTGTACCAAGGGTTTATGATCTCAAGAAAAGAAAATACCCCCGTGGGACAATGACCTATAACAAACAGGGAGTCAGCCGTTCTTACTTTTGAGGGCCTCAGGGGGCTGGAGCCTGAAATAGCTGACACTGGGCGAGAACAGAGTACAGCCCGGCCAGTTCATCACAGGGGTGACGCATAATATAACAAATATTCAACCATTTATTTACACATCCACACCTATTGGCAATGTGGAATCAAAAGTCTCTATAGTCATCTACATTAAAACGCCTTATTGTCCTCACTAAAAAAAGGATAATAATGGAAAAATTATTTCTTAGCATATTTTAATTCTTTGGGTTATTTATTAAGGTAATATCTTAGACACTCTAAATTTACCATTAAAAGACAAAAACGTGGGTCATAAATGTTAAAAAATAAATAAAAATAAGCTTAACAATAAATAAATTAAATAAAATAGTTTCATGATGACATTTTTTTTATTTCTTGGAAAATAGTCCGTTTTAATGACATTACCTCAACCTTTTGAAAAATCAATTTTATAGAAAACTATTTGAGCCTTATTAGACTTTGTATGGTTGTATCAAGTTACATAATTCTGTTAAGTCATCATATGCTTTAATATGCCCAAACATAATCCTTCTTGTCGAATAGGACTTTCTCAATAGCCATGGCTAATGCCACTTCTGCATACGGAGCCCTGCGGTGTCCCCCAGGGCTCCGTCCTTGGCTCCTTACTCTTTGGCATACACTGTATGCTGCCACTGAATCATATTATTAACATGTTCAGACAAGTGACAAAATGTGCTCAACCAAACGTTGGTGCAGCACATTGTAGGATTAATCTACATATAACGTATAACATTCCATCTCCACACACAAAAATAAAAAAACCCAGCTCTGAATTAGGACCATGTGATCAGACAGTCCTAGAAGCGTATGTCGAGTATGAGTATAAAAATGGTCAGTGAAGTTTAGTTCAAACTAATATAAGGCTTCATAAGTCCCAGTTTGATAAATCCTAATCCAACATATTGGTCTTCTCAGTGCTTATTTATTTGGGGGAAAAAATCCAGGACACACCCTTAATTATTTACCCAAATGTATAGAATTAACGTACCTTGTGTATATTTCTAACTATTTTGCATCGCTTTTTTTGTGTTGTTATGACAGGCTATTTTCAAATTTTTATTTTATTTATTCATTTAAATTTTAGGTTTCTTTTATGTTTTTGTTTTTGTTTTGTTTTTGTTTGTTTTTTTTTGGGGGGGGGGCATGAAGATTTACAGAGCCCCAGGCTCTTTAGAGTCGCTCATTGAGCAAACACACACACACACACACACACACACACACAGAGTATAAAAAAGGAGGTGCAACATGTAAATATGTCATTTCTATGTATGACAGTTCAGTTGTACAGGTGTCCAAATTAAAGACATCCAGCTGTCAGACTGTAGCTGGAGGGGACCCCACTTTAGGTGGAGTTAGTGGAGCCTTCCTGGGAGGTGTTTATATTTGTCATTGCAAAATTGCTCTAATACGACTTACTTTCCAAATAGAGGGGGGCCCAAACCGTTGCTTGATTCTCTTCTCTTGAGGATGCACACCTGTGGGGTGGGTAAAAAATACACGATAGAGCAGCTTTTTAAAGCTTTCAGTTCTGTCACTTTAAAGCCGCTTCCTTCTTCATCAGTCATCGTCAATCTGTGCGTCAATGAAGGCTTTCTGGACCGCACAAGTGGAAGAAATGCACTCCTGTGCACGACCATGAGAGCACACACACACACACACACATACTCACAGAACCCAAGGCCATGTGGTCATATCAACACATCTGAGTGTAATCCAGTTAACAGAGTATCCCAAATGACTAAATTAATCAGAGAAATAGTATCTGCCTCATCTCTCTGCTCGGCTTTGATGTGCGCTCACACACAAAGTGTATCGCTCGTGTACACACACACACACACACGGATCCACATATAGAGGAGGCATTTATTGTGGAACATTGGTCTAACTGAGAAATTACCTGCTCGGATAATAAGGCCTCAAACCCACGGAGGGGCCCATGAGATACTATCATTATATCCGTATCCCTGAGGGCATGAAAGCACACACACACACACATGATCACACACCTCTGTTGTATACATGGGAGTGAGAGGGAGATCAAAAAGATGCATTGATTCAGGACTTCAGATAGAGAACACAATGGCACAAAAAAAGATGATTACCGTGTTTCTGCTGCAGCAAAGAAGTGAAAGCCTTCACCGGTGACATTATTCTTAATTGAAGATTTTGCTTTGTAGACACAGGCGAGGTTATTGTACTGTAAACAGAGTTCTGACTTCCTTATCCCCCCCCCCCCTTCCTCCAGATGCTACAGCTGCCAGCAGAACAAAGGGGACTCGACTGCGGGACTGCAACATGCTGCAGAATGTGACATTCGAGGCTTTAGATAATGGATAATAACGATAGGAAATACGTTTAAATTTAACCACGTGCTCCACGAAGTAGTGACAGAGAATAATTTCAGGGCTAAGGTTAAGGTTTTCACAGAATGACTTCCTTTTGCTCCGTATTACTGTGAAAAATAGTTGTACTATCAAAATATCCTGTTAAACTCCGCCACAAACCGATGCTTTCACCTTTAAACTGCGTCTGAGGAAGGATCGTGAAGATGGGTTTCGTCACACATCTCTACAGATTGTCTCGTCCCGAATCTTTGACATGCACACACCAAATTATTCAAAACTAATGGGGCATCACCAGCAATAGGATTACATTAAGGGAATTAACTAAAGTGGTTCTCTTCAGAAAGTACTGATGTATTCATTGTTGGGGAAGAACATTTATGAAGCAGATAACTGAACACATCAAACTAAATAAACAGTATTTTACTTACAGTATGAGAGATATGGTACCACAGGGAAAGGAAACTCAGTCTCTGGGAAGTTCATACAGAAGTTACCCTTTATATTAATTCTCTGGACATACTTTTGATTTGTTTTTCCATTTTAGTCACCCAACATCGCGTCACAGTTCAGGTTCAGATTATTGTTGTCTATCCATTGAACTCTGACTCAGCATCCATAAGGTCAGTTACTATTCTAACCAAAGCGTGGGACACTTTATTAGGAATAAAATTGTAATAAAAACCTAATCAGAAAGAAAATGCTCCATGTAAAAATCCCTTTCCGAATGAAATTTCTTAAAAAAATGTATTTTTAATTATGTTTTAACATGTTTTCACCTTGACAAATGTTTCTATTATATTTTTTTGGTGTAAAACACTTTGGGCCGTATTCCTTGTATGAAAGGTGTTATACAAATAAAGTTATTATTGTTATTATTAAATGTCATTCCGTTGCATGGAAGTAGAAGAAGCCCTTTCCGAACGATGACTGGAAACATTGTCGGCATTGATGTCGGCATTTAATGATCTAGACCACAGCAGAGAGTTTGTTCCTAGTATAAACTCACAAAGAATAAAGTGGGGAATCTGCAAACATGTCCAAGGAAGACGGTCGGGAACTGTGGTTGACCGAAGTGGTAAAGTGGTTTGAGACGCCGATTATTACGAAAAACCCCACGACAAAAAATCCCACCCACCGATTAGGGAGCAATGAATGAAGTCATTGAAGAGGAGGAAGACCTCTGTGAAAGTCCCTGACCATCAGTGGGGCTTAGTTTTCAGGGTTGAATAGCGTGATGAGGATGAGGAGTTTGTGCTTTTAACATTCTCGTGACATTTGTGGAGAGTTTACCACATCCAAAACAGCCTTCATAGCTGACTTAACGTTAGGTATCGTAGTAATCATGTAGCTTTAGTCAGAGCAAAACTTTTCTGAGGTAACGATAGGAATTTCTTGTTCTCGCCATTTCCATCTCTCCCTCCTCCCTCTCTCTCTCTCGAGCCTCCGGTTAGAGTAATCCAGCGTTATCATCAAGCTGTTTCTTCATAAAAACAGAAAACTGCTCTGATCACATGATAGACGCCCATCGTCTGGGAAATCATGTCGTATATTGGCCGCTTTTGTGCTTGACGGCTGTTAACAGCTGTTCCGATTGAATGCGGCGGTATATTTAAAAACCATTCCCGATTAGATCCGTGCTCTTGTAAGAAGTTAACCTGAATAAAGTGTCCATGTTAAACCAGCTAATGTCTCTTTATGTCAGCAGCTCTATGAGTTAGTTAGCAAACCGTTTGCTCCTGGTCAAGATAAAAACAGTCTAAAAACACAAAGGGAATAAATTGACAATTTATTCTTCAAAATCAGCCGTATATTTGACAATTGCTGACAATTGCTGTTTAAGTGTTTTACTGGATCTGAAAAGGCCTCTCACAACCAGATAATCTGGGCCAAAAATCGGGAACAAACAAGGTTCCAGACCAGTTTTCTCCCCGTGTGTGTGAATGCCACTTAAGGGTTTATTCACACTAACATTCTCTTGGTTTAAATCAAAGTGGAAATTTCCCATATAGGCTTTTTTTTGGCAGAAATATGTGTCGGAATTGAACATTAAATTTTTTAGGACAAAAAAGCATCATTAAGGAAATGGTTAAACATATTAATGTGTCAGAAAATCTGTCCTAATTAGAAAACAGTCCCCTAATTACTAGGTATTTACCCACTACAAATACAAAATATACAATAAAATAATGTATTATTGGGTAAATAACACTGGTGACAATAGATTAATAAGGGAAACTTTCAAATTGCAGCAGTTCAGTTTTTATACCATTGATGACGTAGTATCTGACGTGCGTTCCAGCACTACGAGAAACAAATAAAGTTGATTACTGGATTACGACGTATAGTCAGTGTGACCCTTCCTCAACATGGCTGATGAAGCAGCAAAGTCACAAAATCACCTAATATCCCCGAAACGTCTGGTTTATTATGGAATCATCAACCCCTTTATATACTGTATTTTACTCTAATAGTTCATATTTTACACCCAAGGTGGAACTTTTCTTTGAAAAACACAATTTTTGGGACATTGAGTTCAATCAGGGGAAAAACGATCAGGTCAGGGAATAAGAACTAAAGTGATGAAGTGTTTCAAGTGTGTATTGATTTATCCTGTTTTATGGAGAGTTGTGCAAGTTAGACGGAATAAGGCGTCCCCAAGCTCTTTCTTTACCCGCGACTCGAAGGACAAGTAAGGTTACAGTTCATGCTAAAAGTAACCTGGCTTACATTAGCTGAACAAGCGGAACATTTTCTCCTCTCACTCTCTCTTTGTAGCCTGCCGAAACTTTGGACACTCGAGGCGCCAGATGAGATTTAAAGCAGATGATTGTCTGCTGACTTCTTCACTCAGTCCTGAACATGAAAACTTCTAACAATGACTCTGGAAAGGGCATCACTTAGAAGATTTTCACTGATATTAAATGTATTGTCATTGATATGATATATATGTTTCAAATCCTCACACGGGAAAATTATGGCAGCTTTTCTGATTATGTCAAAATTCTCCTGTACTAGCGACTGAATATATGTTCTGGTAATATCTGACACAAGGAAAGGGTATCCTATTCTTTCTTTTTTATCCATCTGTCGTAAAGGAAAGAGTCGGTTCTTTTTTCTCAGGCGGCTCCAGTTGTTTGACGTAAGCACTGAAATGCTGCATGTGTTCTATCAGTCGGTTATGGCGAGCATCAGTGTTGCCAGACGTACGATAATTACTATCCTCTGAACAATGTACTATCAATACGGTCAAAAAATCCCCAGATGTCCCCCATTTTTACATTAATAATAAAGATTTATCATTAAGCTAGCGGCTGTTTGACGGCTGCGTTTCCGGATCCTCTCACGAAGTCTTCCCAGCAAATCAAAAAAACTGTGATGAAGAAGTGTCGCGGGACGTCGCATGCAACGCATCGCTCAACAATAAGTCAGTAATGGCAACCATCAGTGTTGCTAACAATATAGGTGTCAGCCTAACGACTCAAAGAGGACGATGTCTGATTGACAGTTGTTCTTTAAGGCGGAGCTCCGCCTGCACGCCACTCACAGTGCGAGACGCTTTACCGTCAGGGACAATATTCTCCAACTGTTATGAAGAAGTAAATCTGTGATATAAAGTACGGTAGTAGGAGGAAGATGCAACAATTAACTGTAACGGGAATCACGGGGCAAATTCTGCGCATGCAAAAATTTTCTTCAAAATACGATAATTTTGAGGGTCTAGTACAATAACACCAGAAAATCCCATCTGGCAACGCTGGCGAGTCGCCTCCTCTATGCTGGGAGTCTGCTGGGGAGGCAGCATGACTGATAAGAACACCAGAAGACTAAACAAGCTGGTCAAAAAGGCTGGCAGGAGACTGGACTCACTCAGGCTCTCACTGAGGTGCAGGACTGAGAAATATTTCTGATTTTGTTTGTATATATGTGCGAGCTGCTGGGCAACTTTCCCCAAGGGGAGGAATAAAGTCTCCTGCTCTCTCTCTCTCTCTCTCTCTCTCTCTCTATTTATCTATCGTTCAAACTATCTGTCTCTATCTAACCATCTATTTATCTATACCATCTATGTCTATCTATCTGTCTGTCTGTCTATCTGTCTGTCTGTCTGTCTGTGGACATTGTCTGTGTGGTCCTTCACATTTGGCTCATGCAAATCTTAAGTAGCATTTATTTCACTAATCCAGGCTGTACATGAAACTAATTACATAAACTGCGTTCAAGGATCTTGGTTTCACATGTTTTCATCGTTTCTCATACGGGTTTCCGTCACGTCAGCAAAAGCTCCCGGTACACAGTGTGAATGTGTGGCGCTATTAGCATGTAGCCGCTATCCAGCATCTCTGGATGATTTTTGGGGGGGTTCCGCATTGATTAAAAAGGAGCATGTTAGCAGAACCAGGTCGCTTTGAGCTAAAGCAATGCTCACCAGCAGAACCCTCCATTAAAATAATGAAAGCAATAAAGAAAAACAACAACAACAACAATAATAAAACCGTTGGAAAACATTTCATAAACCATCAGCAGCCAATTAGAGCAGCCGGTACAGGCTGTGCTGTGCTTTGTATGTGTGTGTGGGTGTGAGGGAGTGTGTGTGTGTGTGTGTGTGTGTGTTGGGTATTAGAGCGTTACAGCGCCCAGCCCGGCTGTGCCCCGCAGGCCCGACCTTCTAATCATTATCTGTCTGTCTTATTACGCTCCAAACCGGGCCACTCTTAAATAAAATATGCAAAGGTTTCTTAAATGATGACCCGAGGCTGCGCGCGCCGCCGCTGCTCTACATGCTGTTAATCTGAGAAATGCAAATTCCCTTCATCTCACACTCGCCTTTATTAACTTTTTTGAATTTAAAATTCCACGAACAATGAGTTCTGTCAGCTTCTGAAATGATATTTTCTCTCCTCTTTTTATGTGCGCACGGAAGCGAGTTTAGAGCATGAAATTACCAGGGGAAATATGAGCGGTTTCATCTCTCCCGCACAATTTAATTGGCTGCTTTGCAATTATTAGTTTTTCCTGCGAAAGTTTTTTTTTTTTTTTTCACTTTACTGTTTCCTTAAAGTGGCAGCTCACAACAGCGTTTTATTTTTTGCACGTACACGTGAGCAGCCGGCCGCTCTGATTGGACGGCTGATTTCAGGCAAATTTTCACGGGGATTTGGTATTCAGATTTCAGATTCACGGATTGTGGGAGAAGATAAGGAAACTCTAAACAGATGAGAAACCGACTGACGTAAATGTGGAGAGATAATGTAGACGAATGAATAAAAAAGATTTACGTCATCTTGGTCTTCCTCAATTTAATTAAAACCCATTTTAGTGTCCATGCCGTCCAGATTAGCAGAAACCAGGACGTCCAATTCCCAACTTTTTTCTGTCTTGCACCTCTCTTCCCTCTTCTGCTCTGCTTCTATATCGTTTTCCTTCTCCATATACTTATAAGCCCTGATTCCATCCTTCTGTCATTCACCTTTCCCCCTCCTCCTCTTCCTCTCTCGGTGTTTCTTCCTCTCACAGGATCAAACACAGCTCCATGTGAGTGCAAACCTCTGACTTCATCTCTACAGTCTTTCAGAGCAAATGTCTTGATGTGTTCATTGCTGGATGTTTTTATATGAAGCTGAGGGGAAACTGCTTGGGCGTGAACGACGTCAGCATCAGTTGATTTTAACATTTGAATTCAGCTGGAAAAAATTCCTTTTCCTCTGAGGATGAGAGTCTGTTGAGGTAAATGGACGGGTCAAAATATGAGCTGCTGGTTTCCCACCACGACTTTAGTAATTAACTTTCTTTTGTTAAACTAACAAAAACTTCTGTTTCTTTGTGTGAAATTTAGGATCTAATCATCTTATATTTCAAACAAACAAACCTCAGACACGTTCCGTTGTTTGTTCGCCACCTGCCTCCTCGCCCCTACCTCGACTTATACGTCGCACTTGGGTTCTAAAGTTTGGCAAACGTGACATTTGTCAGCATGAGTGCCCCTACATCTCCCACCCTTGAGCACAGACCAGCGCAAACCTCTGTGAGGCAGCTGGATTACAGTAAACCACCTGTTTCTATGCTCAGAAAACTTTCCTGAAATGGTTTGTGTGAAACTGGGTTTTAAAAATGCAAAATGGAAAAATAAAGATACTAAGAAGAAACCATAGCAATAAATGAGGCTTATCTCCTGAATGTTGCATTATGGGTTTGAAGCGGCAACTTCCAAGGTCAGATGCTAACTGAGGCAGCAAACTTTAAACTATGGACCCACAACGGTTATGACTGGTTAACAAGGGACCGTCCTTTTATCCTGAGTCTCTCTGAATCTTGATGATTTGTTCCTGGCAAAAGTTCAAACCTCTCTCCAAGTTTTACTGCAATCCGTCAAGTAGTTTATGTGCAGTTGTAAAAAATATGGCCCAAAATGCCAATTTTTATGCTGCTCAAAAAAAAGTTTAAAAAAATCCTAAATCCACCACTTTGTCCAGTCCTTCTACCAAAATCAGACAAATAAATAATATCTTATTAAAACAACATATTTTATTCTATTTTAGCCTAATAAGTAATAATATAATATAATATAGTTTTTTTATTAGTGCTACTATTTATTAGCTTATAATTTTAAAGTTTTATGTCTTGCACTGAATTACTGATTGGTGGTTGTATGAAACACAGTTTTGTTTTTATGTGAAGCATAAAAATGACAAATAAAGGAATCTTGAATCTACATTTGACAGACTGGAAAACACACACAAAAAAAAGTAATTCTGTTAAGTAGTTTAAATGTAATACACAGAAGAAAAAAAGGGGCAATGTTAAAGAAAGTAAAAGAAAAATCCGGGATCCATCCCTTCAAATGGTCCACTCCGGGATTGAACACTTCTTTTTGCTCATATTCCCAACACTCCCATCAAGTTTCATGAAAATCCATCAAGTTGTTTTTATGTAACCCTGTTAGAAGACAGGCAGACCTAAGAATAAAAGTCTGTGAGAGCATTACCTCCCTGGTAGAAGTAATTATGCCTCAAGAAAAATATGTATGAATGAAAGGAAGCTTTTCCACACAATGTAAATAAATATACATTTAAGTACAATTGTTTAAAGGGGGAAGTTTAATGTCATGTATTTTTAGACTAAAGAAAGTAACAAGATATGCATCTAACTATGTCCAAGAAACATTTAGTGATCACGCTGATTCATTCAACGTCTGCTTATTCATTAATAATAAAGCGGGTATAAACATTGTCAGTAATTTTGAGTAATATTTATGACCAAATTGAAATATAAGCCCCATTAGCAATTTTATCTGTTTTCTCAATAAAACTCACAAAGACGTTTTAGTTCTCTTCTCACTTTATAAAAAAATAAATAATCCAAAGCAGAAACTCGGCAAATAAAAGCCTTTAGAATGAATTAAACCAGTATTAATGTAAAAAATAATGCCAACACAAAAAAAACTCTCAAAGGGTAGCAGAGTTTTAACTTTCAGCAAACTGTAGGTTTCATTGTTTTTTCCATTTTTACGCCAAACAGTGAGTTTTCAAACCATGAGAACCGGTCAAGAATGTCCCTAAGATGTGAAACACGTCTATGAACTGAACCCCTGCTGCATCAATCTCTATTTTTGTGCCAGTAAAACGTGTTTTTAATGAAACATGATTGTTTCATTGTGGTGCTGATTTTCGCCCCAGCCCCTCCTCCTGGGTGCTGCTTGGCGGCAGAGAGTAATGGACGAGGTTATGAGTACGTGGTCGCTCAAATTGCTTCATGGGAATAATGAGTCTGAACTAATGTTGATTAGAAAGGAAGACGACGCAAACAAAACGAGGGTCCGCGCCTCATTCCCCTCAAACGCCCTCCTTATTTACCTTCCTTTCAGAGAGCTTCATCTCCGCTCGACTTCGAGGGAGGATGTAATCAGAAACACAAAAACCGAGGTAGATTATAAACTTTTTTTGTTTTTTTTAGCCTAACTTTTGGTGAGGGATAGGGTTTTCTTTTTTCTCTGCTTCATTTTAATCTTTTCATCTATTTTCTATTTTTTTCACAATATTTAATCACAATATTAAGACTATAGTTGAGTTTTATTCATATTATTTATAGTAGTTACTCCAACAATTTGACGTATTATTTTCATACTTCGCACTAGACGACTTCAATTATTATTAACTGAGTCGGGGGTTATCCCAACTTTTCACAACTCTCTGACATAAAGTCGATCTAGCTGTTATCATGTCTGTACATAATCATATTTTTGTCCACCACATATCTGACAAACTATATAGATATAAATGATCCACACCAAACTTTATACATATACGATGAGGAGTTTAATCTGGAGAGACAAGGAATAATGGAATTGTATTTCCCATTTATGATAATTATAAGTAGAATCAGATTTTTTACTTTTTCATTTAATATATTTTATTGTATTTACTGAATTTTATTTCTGTATTATACATAAATACATGTAGTATATGCCTAAGTGTATATATGTATGTATACCACATATATAATAGTATAGTTTTGTTCTTTGGTATTAACGTTTGTTTAACATTCAGGACAATAAAACTTATTTTAATTGAGAATAAAGTAAAGATGCTGTTTATTATAACAGATTATATGATAATCAGGTCTTGTCAGAGGTTTTTGGCGCTCAGGGAGATTATGTAGCCGAGAGGCGTCTGTTCAGAGTAGCAGCTAAATGAATGGTGGTGGTGGTGGCTGATGATGATCAAAACACGGAAAATATATCCCTGACAGCAGATGACTAAAAGAGGGAGATGAAAACAAACTACAGGTGAGTTCAGATGATGTACAGCTCAATCTGATTGGTCGTTTCCAATGGACCACTTCTTATTTAATGTCACTCCAGAAGCACTGCATGGTTTTCTCTGCACCCTCCACCAACACATCAATGCATTTCTCTACGGTCATCAAACTCTGCATATTGTCCTTGGTACAAAACTGCTGTACTTCAAAGTACTTTTACCGCCATCACCCTCCTCCTTTGCCTCCTCCTCCTCCTCCTCCTCCTCCTTCATCTCCGCCTGACTTCATTTTGTTTTTTGCTGCCAGTGTTCAGTAACTAAAAACTTTTAAGCTGCTTTCAGACATGTAGAAGATGCTGACGCTAAATCTCAGCAGCAACTCAAAGCGATGCTTGCAACTTGTTTTTGTTTCCTATACAGTCTACGCAGAAAAGAGCACAAATATGGAAAATAAGATCATCTAAGCACAGTAACACATCATTAAAAGGTTATAACATTTGCACTTTTGCCACCCTAGAAACAAATGAATGTGTGTGTGTGTGTGTGTGTGTCTGTGTGTGTGTGTGTGTGTGTGTGTGTGGAGGATGTGTATGTGTGTGGAGGATGTGTGTGTGTGTGTGTGTGTGTGTGTGCGTGTGTGCGTGTGTGTGGAGGATGTGTGTGTGTGCGTGTCTGTGTGTGTGTGTGTGTGTGTGTGGAGGATGTGTGTGTTTGTGATGGACTGATGGAATGCTAGGTGGAGGAGCGATCGATTAGGCCTTCTGGATCATTGCCAGAAGCAAAGTGCATTGTGAATGATGGAGATGAGGTGTTTGGGTGCGAAGACGCACCTGCACACACGTGCAAATACACACATACCTTCATTTACACACAAACACGGAGCTTTATCTATCCTGTGATATTGTTGGTGTTGAATAATTCAATGATTTTATCAGCACCAACCACAACAAATGACTTAATTATGTTAATCTGAGACAGAAACTCAGAGAGAGAAGTGTGCGTGTGCACATGTGTGTGTGTGTTTGTGTGTGCACATGTGTGTGTGTGTATGTGTGTGTGCGTGTGCGTGCCTGTCAGCAGGATTGACAGGAGCCTACAGGCTTCAGCATCGAAACGCTGATCTGGAATTTCACATCCTTATCCTGAAAGCCTAAGGACACAGACACACACTGACAAAATGTTGTTCACACACACACACACACACAAACACACACACTCACAGACATCATATGTGTGTGTTACATTTGTGTGTTTGTGTGCCCAAAGACTGAGCCACTGGGCAATTAGCACTACCCCACCTAGAGTCTTTTGATTTGCATACCAAGTCAGGCAGAATTCCTATCAGGGTGCAGCAAGTGTGACACTCACACACACAGACACCCACATAAAGAAGAGTGTGCACAAGAAGGAAGGACCCCTACTCTCACACACAGGACGTGTGTAAAGCGAACATAAAGCAGTTGTTTGTACCTCGCTGTGGTTATAATTCAGCGTGATGAACTGTCTGTGTTTGCGGTTTATCACCTTGGGCAGCAACATGCACACACACACACACACCTGGTCTCCATGGTGAGGTGTATATGAACACCAGCCCGCTTCACATTGACACAAAACTGTAATTGCAGTTAATTATAATTACATTTTAGACTATGCAAAGTGGTTTAGGAGAGCTGAAGCCATTGTGAGACCGTTTGAAGTCAAATCTGATGCCAGTTGCTGATTTCGGCGCCCTTAGATTTTCAGCTTCTCAAACCAGATCTCAGAAAGAAAAAAAAGCCTCAAAGACACTTAAAACACTGTAAGCGTTCACGGTGAATCATCTGCCCATTAAACAGCAGAGAATACCAGCGCTCATGAACTGTATTTACTTCTGTCCTTGGTGTTGTGTAGCTGCTTGTGTGTCTCTTTGCTCGCAGCAAATCTTCACTGATTACAAAGAAATCTGGTGGAATGTTTGGCTGTTGGCCAAGCATCATAAGAAAGGGAGACTTTTATCGTAAAATACAATAAAATCCACCTCAGTGAAGAGACTCCTGCGGTAGGCTTGTCTCACGATCGTGGAAATTTTATCTGAAGGCTTACTGTCTGATTAATACTTTTATTTTCTTGTTTTATTATTTTATTCTATCAAGTCTGATCATAGTTTAATAATAAAAACACACATTATGAACAAGAAGAGCCATTTATTGGAATTCTCATGTGTCAAGACATTTTGAATCTAGTTATTTCATGGTTTGATTTGTATTTTCATTATGGTTTTAGAAGCAGATGTTAACTTTATTGTTAAAGCCATGGTTTAATGATTTGTGTTTTTACGAATTCCTAATTTATTTTGAAAGTGTGTTTCTATGTCACTCCATGTGAGCTCATACTTCCTGTTATTGTGATCCGTTGCCTGCTTTGAACCCTCTGTATTTTGAATTCTTGACTTTATTAAATCACTCAACTGTGTTGTCTGAATTTGGGTCCAAACACTAGTTCTCCTAAAATCCTTTTTTCTTCTGATTATTTTATTTTTATTTCAAAGAACTTGCACATGTACACATACAGTATGTTCAAATGACATAAGACAATATAGAGCCACGGAACATCTTGTGGCATAATGATGAGAGAAAAAAACCTAAATAAAACAAAAAAAGGCGAAAGAAAAAAAATAATAATATCTATATAATAATAGTATCCCATCCCAGGACCCTCAGGACTGTTGGTGTGGTATCACCAGATATACACGGATGATCACAGAGACCCTTCAATATTGCGGCTGCAGTGACCCATGCATTCGATAACATCGAGAAAAGTTAGAACTCACTGCCTAACAGTTGCGGTGAGTGGCGGTCTCCTAAAATCCTTCACATCGCGTTTCCATATAGACTCTAATCACAGCCAGATCACCTGAGCGGACCAGCAGCTGCAGCAGTCCGTCCAGGTCCAGTGAACTGGATCTGGTGCTGGATCCGTAGAGGGTTAGATGTTTGGTATTACCAGCGTTGACCGCTACCTTGTTTCTGCAAATTTCCCAAATCAACTCCAACTCCAAGATATCGGATTCTCCCTCACTATCGGCGCTCACAATCAAAATGTGCTCCCTGAGGCGTTTGGCTTTGTGGCCGAATGATTCGTGAAGTTCGGGTCAATAAATGCTGATTGAAAAGTTAAACTCAAGAGATGAGCAGTTGCATGCGGTGAAAGATGATTCTCCATTCATAGCAGATTGATAGGAACCAGATGACATCTTTAAAACTACCTGTCAATCATCAATAGATGGGAAAAAATGATGTGGAAAGAGTGTCGGAAAGAATGACATTTATGCTTCATCTAGCTATTACTCTACAGCGACTCTCATGATTATGTAAAAATACTGCGATAAACTCGAATAATTGCAATCAGACTATTATTAATAAGGCCTCGTCGTAAGTCCTCAACTCTGTTCTATTATTGTAGCTCAGGTCTTAAATATGAGACCAACATGTGGATTTTATCAAAGCTTAAAAAAAGTATCATTTTTGAAATCATCATTGGTGATGGAAAGAAATTCCAGCTGAAAATAATATTATTGGAAATTACTATAATGATACATCAATTCTGACTTTTCACCATCAACTCATTGTCCTTTTGCTGCTGGAACCAAAAAAAACAAACATCTGGATGTGTGTGAAGATATAAAATATGGGTAAAAACCAGATCTGACTTTTCACGTGTGTCAAATACGAAATGAGATTTTCCTCCTCGAATTCTAATATGTCTACTCGCGTTATTTGGCATTTATTGTATTTGAGTGTTGCAAAGGACGACATTGAGAATATTGTTGTTGTGTCAAAGATCCAGTGTTCCCCTAGTCCACTATGTGCTGTAACAGTCCTGCAGCACAGCTCAGACAGAATTTGATGCAGGCCATGAACAGTTTTATGGAAAACAGCTGTATTGAATCTGTTCCAGTTTCTTTTTTTCATTCCACCTCATGAATGAAATTTCCCATGCTGCACTGCTCCAGGCTTTTGGCACATCGAGGAGGTAGAGCGCTCTCTTTGTCTCCTTCTTTAATGCCTTCAAACACCTCATTGCCGTTCGTCAATTACTGACACACACTTTGGCAACAAACAGACCATTAATTGAAACATTTAATTAGCATTAAAACCAGCAGTAATTAACACCTTTTCTCCGGCGCTCCCTGAGCCAGGCTCAAATTCTATTAAGGCTGTAAGCGGCTCACCATTTCTCTACTCTGCTATGACTTTTTTGTAGCATCCAAAAATGTGTGTGTGGGTGTGTGTTTGTGTGTGTGTGTGTGTGTGTGTGTGTGTTAACTCAGGGCCCCAGGTAAGGAGCCTCCGTGAGGAGTCGAGCACCAAGGCCAGGCCTGCTGGGTGCCCAGGGGAGAAGAAGAAGAAAGGCAGTCGAGGAGGGAGGCGAAGGCGCGGGGAAAAAAATTGAGGGAGGAGGTCAAGATGGAAGCGCTGGAAAGAGGGACGAGGGAGAAATGAGGTGGGAGGGAAAGGGAGAGACATGAACGAGGGAGGAGAGAAGGAGCGACAGACGGATCAGACGGCGGAGGGCTGATGAGCGAGTAAAGAAGAGGACGAAGAAGCGGGGGGCTTGTGAAAAGACAGCAAGACAGAAATAATGGTGCAGCAGACAAACTGAATACCAATCGTGGGGATTAACCGACACCCTCCTGTGTGTGTGTGTGTGTGTGGCAGTGTGCTTTACATACAGCACGTGTTTGCACATAGGTCTGTGTGTGTTTATGTGTGTGAGGCCTACTTGGAGCCAAAGCAGGGGCCTGGATTAGTTGCATTTGCCAGGACTGCAGGGCAGGATTAGCAGGCCGGGATAACGTCTGATGCCGCTCTGCCACCACTAATGGCATTATTAATAGGCAGCTAAAAAATTCATTAAAAAATCTATTAAAAATAAATGTGTTTTACATAAGACTTTGCCCCAGGTAGAAAGGAGGCAGAAAGTAAGATGGGTGCAGGAGGGAGACAAAACGGGGAAATCCAGCATGGGTGATTCTTAACTTTGAGGTCAGCTGGGTATGACAGCTAAGATGGTGAAGGGAAAAGCTTAGAGTAGGTAAACAAACCAACGGACGTATGACCGGAAATATGCTTGATGTGAGATAATGAGGCTAAAAGCAACAAGACTGATGTCTCTGCTCGGAGAGGTGTCGACAGAGCTGACGCCAAATACCAACATGTTTGTAAAACCCACGTCAGCGGCTGCTGCTGTCAGTCGCTCCTGCTGTCAGTCGCTCTGTCGAGCACTGAGGGGACAGAGCACATAAAATGGAAGAGAATTCATTCGTTCCACTGTAAATACAAAATAAGTCAGGTACAGATGACGGACAGCACCCACTGTTTCGTTTTTCAGGTGATAATTTACGCTGTTTTTGTTTAAATAAAAGGACACCTGTATTTTGTCAGGTGACATGAGGGATGATAAGGATTCAATCTTATGTTTCATTAAATATTTTTACAGTATTCTGAGTACAGTATGGATAGTTTTGGCTGTGGGGTTTGATTAGATCAGCAGCAGGATAGAAATAGTGAGAAAGTGGTTCAGGGAATGGTGCCATGGAGAGAGAGTATGTTTTTTTTCTTTCCCGCAACAACAATTACAATACAAAGGAAATAAACAACAAGCAAAAACACGGAATTACGTATAAATAAATAATAAATAAATTATATGATACAAAAACCAAAGACATGGTGAAATTCAAGTATATTCTCTAGTACAAAAGAAAGAAAAAAAAAGTCGGTACTTAATCCCAGTATCACGCGTCTTTATTCAGAAAACCTACGACAAAATGTTTTTATACCGCAGATTTGAATGGGGGAAAAAACAAATCACTGCAACGATTCATTAAATAATAAACAACCCAGGCTCCTAAATGAATGACATATCATTTTGTTAATATAATTTGCAACAACTGATACTTTTTGAAAGTATTTGCTCTTTTTTATTCAACCAAATCATTTAAATAGCAATAATGAGGATAAAAATCTGTGTGAAACAACTGCAGAAAAACGACATACTGTAAAAAAGACACGCATGTTTGCACTCACACTAAATTTTTAGTATTTCTGTAAAACCATACGAGATGATTCGCCTGTTCAAATGAGTGAAACGGGGAGGGATTTTGGAGACGGACTGAAGATGAATAGGTTGAAGCAACATTAGTGCGCGCCCCAGGGACGTTCAACCACGTCTCACACACACATACTGCAATGGTCAGCTGGCCACAGGATGAGAATGAAGCCAATGACAAGACGTGAAAATTCATCACAAGGGTTCCATCCAACCTCCAACACCTGAGACTCTCTGGTCCACAAAAAGAGGGAGGCTTAGTTAGAGCCACAGTCCAGGATGCTAGGAGAGATCTGCTAAGGGAGTGCCTCAGGCAGCAGATGACAGAGGGTGATAGTGATAGTGAAGAGGAAATATCATGGAAGACCATGCCCCTGCTCAGGATGCAAGCGTCAGCAGATAGATAGAAGAAATCCTAGCAGAGGCTAGAAAAGGCTAGCCTGAAGGCCAACGCCAAGGCTCTGATCATGGATGCACAAGAACCGGCCCTCAGCAGCAGATCAGTTGAGATGTGGGTCAACCTCAGCAGATAGGTCCCAAGGTGTAGCTCTGAGACAGTCCATACTTCTGCTGCTATTATGTTTGGTTCTTCCATTATTCCCTTCATACATAAATAATATACCCGCTGCTACTCCGAATTTTAATGTACATTATTTTTGCAGATGACACTGTTGTATACGCAACTGTCTCCTCTCTTAAACTGACCAGCAGATTTATTTTCTCCTTGTAACTTGGCAGAAGTCACTACAACAAATAATTACATTTCTTACAAATAGAATGAGTTTCAGAAACCAATTAAGTTAGATTTGCTTTTTACACTTGAACAATTTAAAAGGTCACACTTGGGTTTAATCACACTTGTAATTGTTCCCAATATGGTTTTCTCCTTATTTTTATTTAGCCATATTTCAATCAGCAAGTAACGTACGCAACAAGCTTCCTCACGGTGTCTGAGTCATCCAGTGGAGGTTTGATGGGTTGAAAGAGACTGTGTGTAGCTACCCGCATGTCACAGCTGGTACTGTCGACAATGACGACATCAACGGGAGCCTATTTATGACCTCAGCCTGAAAGATGGCCAAATGGAAGCGCTAAGTATTTATCTAGAGCTCAAATTTGGACCAAATCAGACCAACAGTTCTCCCCCTTGTGTTGGAAATATGCAACTGACTTTTCCCCAAATCAATCCAGTTCCTCACACTAAGGTCTACGTTGGTATAAATTTTGATAATGAACCATGAAAAGGTTTTTGAGTTCCCCAATGGGGATATATTAAAGGAAAATATCTTTCATCACAATGATTCTACAATTTCTTCCCAACAAATATTTGGCATATACGGTTTTGTTAAATTCTGAATGGGTGAAAGATCTCTCTGTGTGTTTTATTTTTATTTTTTTATCTGGTAAAGTTTATATCATGTGCATCAGTCTCTTAGCTTTCTGGCTAAAATGAAGGAGTAACATAAACTCCTACTATCCCTCACCAAACAGTGGAGTGGAAACTAAACAGTATTTCAGTCTGATTATCAGGATAACTAATTTGTTCACGCTCTTCTGAAGTTGGATTATTCCCGATCCATGCTGAACCTAAAACATTTAGCTCCTTTGGACAGCAGCTAAACCCCTGCTCCCATATCAGCCATAAGGTGCGTGTTGGATAGGTGAATAAGAATGTGTCAGCAAAGGGAATCTGAATCAATGTGGGTGGGTGGGGTGGGGGGGGGGGGGGGGGGGGGGGGGGGGGGGGGGGGGGGGGGGGGGGGGGGGGGGGGGGGGGGGGGGTAAAAATGCAACTTACCAAATTTGTGCAAGGAAGGGCAAAAAGTTAAAGGCAGGAAGGAGCACCTCCCGCTGTGGCGAGAAAAAGACAGCAGAAAGTCAGCAACACTCACACTCAAAGCAAACATCAAACATCATCAAACACACAGAATGAGACACTTTGATCTCCCGGGCTCCACAGGAAACCAGCATCTTTAGAAAATCCTCCAAATGTAAATTAATTTACTACAGAAAGAGATCCCCAGGCAGTGGTGTGCAACCAAACAGCAGACATCAGAGGGTTAAACCCAAACTCTGCAGCTCAGCCCACAGAGACACTTCAGCTATGGTGAGTTTATCTCAACTCCGAGCGATGGATGCAGTTCCTTCACCAACAGCCACAATAACACGCGTGACAGAACCTCACATTATTCTCGAGTCGATTAGCGAAGACCCGCGCAATCTGCTTCTGTTGAAATCTCACCTCGTGTTTACTGACAAAGTAAAAATCTGTTTTCCTGCTAAGACTTTTTTGGAGCGGTGAATGTCGGATGAGGAAAATAGATGCGTAAGCAGGAGGTTCTGTCTGTTGGCCTCAAGTCGACCGTCACAGACTGATTTGGGTTCACATGCTTCTCATAGTGTTAAAAGTGTTTTTTAATGCTTGTGCAACAGAAACATACATTTTCGAGCTTGAGACAGAATTTACTCACAGGCCAATAATACGAGGATGTTGTCCAGCTGCTCAATGCCACACAGAACCACAACCCACTTTCTTTTATTCATATATGTCTCTGTGTATGGTGAGCTCCTCCCCTGTTGGTTTTATTCAACACACATTAGTTGCTTGGAAAGTTTACCTACAGAAAAATTGATATCGTCTATATTTATATCCCAGACAAGTCAGGGATTATTATGGAATCCTCATCGCCGCCGCCGCCGCCGCCGCCGCAGATCCTTCGTGCTAACGCGACAACCCAAAATCTATTTCATGGATCATTTCCAATCATTATCGATCATTTTCACCTCAATGTGAGGAAGAGCTGGTTTGATTTGGGGAAAGGTTGGTTGTTTATTTCCAACACTAGGGAGAGTTTTATCGGCAAAAGTTTTCGGCCATAATTTCTCAACGGTTGGTCCGATTTAGTCCAAACCTTCTGCGTATGAATCAACCCGTATGGATTTATCTTTTTTTGTATCGTGTTTGACTTCAAAAGTTCATATTTTACTCACTAGGGGGAGCTTTTTTTTTGGAAAACACTGATTTCCAGACATAACTCAAAAACTATTTCATGGATTATTTTCTAATTGTAAACCCACATAGATTTAAGTGCGAGGAAGAACTGCATTGATATTGGGAAAGGCCAGTTGTATATTTCTGACACTAGGGGGAGCTTTATCTCCAAAAGATTTTGGGACATAATTTCTCAAACAATTTACTCTCTCTCTCTTTTTTTATACTAGAAATATTGAGGAAAATGTAGACATTTAACTTGAGGGGTTCACTCAGGATTTCTTGTATGAAGAAGGGGATTGGAAACTTTTCGGGGGTATACCCTTACTGTCGGGGACGACGGCATTTTAGGTTTATTTTTCACCTTTTCTAGGTTAAATATTAAGGTCAAAGGTTATTGGCACGATATTATGATTCATAAAATACCCACCAGTGGTGACACTGCAAGCATCTGTTCCAAAATATAAATCTAGCCTCAGTGCAGCTTTTTGGATCAGGTAACCACAAATGCATGGTGGGAATTGAAGCCATTTGCGGGGAGTTTATGAGTCTGTTAAAAAAGTTTGCGTTATTTAAAGTTGCCTGACAGAAATTTAACGGGAGCTCATCATTTTCAATTAAAGCAGAAGTCTTTTCAGACGTCCATAGTAAACCCCCTGAGCCCTTTTGCTCTGTGTCACATTTACTGCAGTGTGATCTGTTTAAATCACTGAGATCCCTCCCCCACTGTGTGTATGTTTAACTCATTGGACATATGTACATTGATCGGTCCCACCTGCCTGTGAGGTGGGCAAGGATATAAAATCAATCCTTCAATGCAAACACTTTTGACTTATTCTCATGGAAACATGTTACTTTTTCATTTACTTTACTTTTTTACTTCGCTACATATTTGCATTACAGTCACTTATGCCACTGAAGTATGATTATTCCTTTATTTGGTAGAAATGTAGATTCATTTTACAAAAAAAATACTAATGCACCCTTTTTTTTTTTTCATATTTTATTCAATTCATCAGATTATTTTCAATTTATTTTATTTTTTCTAAGGGGCGTATGCATTTAAGCGAACAGTTTAATGTAATATGTTCATTTATGCTGCAAGTAAATAAAAATGAAAAATCCTGTTCTATCTTTCTGAGCTCCCCTGAGGTCGGGCCTTTTAAGCTCAACCCACAGGAAGTAGAAGATTCCATGACGGGGACTGAATAGGGGGGGCGCTTGTTGGTTTTGTTTGGTTTCATTTTGATGTTTCGGAAGAGAATTTAAGATTTGTTATTGATAGGTTTGTTGTCTTTAGATATCTGAAAGTGTCTACATCAGACACGTTTACTCTTTGTATTGGTAAAAAAAATGGTTTTAACATTAATATTTGAATGATAGTTATTCTGACTCAATGCATTATTTTGTCATATTAATGTATATTCTGTATTACGTTTCTTTTATTTCCTGTTTTTTGTTTAGGTGGAGGCTTTATCTAAACCCACTGGCCTTCTTGCTTCTTCCTGCGCTATATACTGATATTATTTATCTTCTATGTATTTCAGTATGTGTAAATATCCTATAAAATAAACTAAAACCAACACCACTGAGTAGCACAACATACGCAATAACGTCGTCTGCCATTGCTCTTGTTGTTCCATCTACGCATGGCTATTTGGCAGAAACAGTCATAGCTAGACGTAAAGTAGGGCGGTGCCATCAGTTTCCACAAGAATTGCCTTTTGCCAGTTTAAACAGTTATGGTTGGTTACGGTGAAATTTTAAAACGATCACTCCCTGGAAAATTTGAATGTTTCCCGATACTTGGTTGTCACTGGAACAGAAGGAGAAACCTCATTAAGTTAGCGTTTTATGCTAAATCTGCTGATGTGATGTGTAAATCATGGGCTTTAGAACCTAAACACTGCACATTATCAAAATGTCAAATCCTTGACATTACTTCCTGTACTACATCCTCGCCGACTCGCGTGTTTGTACAAGCTGTTGATTTGTCAGCGTTGCTAACAACACTGCTGCTGGCTCACAGGCGGAACAACTATGAGCCGCCTTTAACGCATTTGTAATGTTTACGCAGAGCGGTGAGGTAAGTCCTCGGACAGGTTGCGTAATAAGGACTAATGTCAGACGGGGGATGGAGGAAACACGAGGAAGGCACAGACCATAGAAACATCGAGTCCATCACTGGTTTCACAAAACACCCACACAATGATTTTCCAAATAAAAGCGAAAATGGGTGGAAGGAGAAGAAGGACAAGGTCAGCGCTCCAGACTGCTGCATGTCACATGAACTCCTCCAGGATTGCAGCCGAGGACTGCTCAGCATGCTGTCTAAACATCTAACCTTCAGGTTACCATCACGCACGAGCTTATCCTCCGCTGACTGACATGCTTGTCTTTGCCTTGTCAGTGTAGAATAGCTGGTAAATGTGAGAGCAGGACTCTGTCACTTTCCCTCCTGTTCCCCTCCTTCACTATGAGAGACACGCCGCGGCCCCTCGGTCCCTCCACCCTGCCTCAAGGTCCTATAATCTTTTTACAATGTGTTGAAACAGAGCAATAAATCTGTTAGCTTACAATCTAATTTCCCTGGCCTTTTCCAGAAATCCTCATAAACTTTTGGCGCCCCCATTAACGTCCCTATTGAATCAGACCGCTTAATCTGCTTCCAGGTGAGGGGTCAGAAAATGAATGCTTTGAGATCCATCACGCTGACGGGAGCAGAGAAAACTAGGCGAGGGAGAGCGCTGGGGAAAAGGGCAGCATCTCTTCCTCATAGGTCAATAGCAGCCAAAAGAGTCAGTCATTCACTTTTTCTCTCAGTGCCACTCTCATTTTCCATTTAATATGGACATCCAATTAATGTGAGCATGTCTGGAGCAGCCTGGATCCCAGTGAATTATGGCCCATCATCCCCCCAGTTACGGCTCGGCAAGAGTGAGGACAGAGGAGAGGAGACAAGAAAAGTTAAGGATGGAAAGGGAGGAAATGGGAATGAAGGGAACAAAAAGGGGAGAGGGGAAAGGGGAGGAGGAAATAAGGAGACATAGGAGGAAAGAATAGGAAAGGAAAGGAAACAAGAGGAGAAATGATAATTAAATAGAGGATGAGGGGGAAAAGAGTAAATGGGTTTGAAAAAGAAGGAAATCAAGAGAGGAAAAGCACGGAAAGAAGAAGAGGAAATCTAGAAATAAGGATATAAAGAAAGGAAAACAAAGGGAGGAGAGTGTAGGACAAGGGAAATGAAACGAAAGAAAAGGAAAGGAAGGGAAAGGAATAAAAAAAAGGATAGGGAATTCAATTGAATTCCAAAAGAGAGGTGAGGAAATGAAAATCAAGGAATTGAAAAGTCAAGAAAGGTAAAAATTAATGAAAAGAGAGGGAACAAGAAAAATCAAAGAAAATCAAAAATAAAGTAAGTGCAAGAGGGAAAGCCAGGGGAGGAGAGGAGAGGAGAGGAGAAGAGAGGAGAAGAGAGGAAAGGAGAGGAGAGGAGAGAAGAGGCTTCCAGAATTAGAAATAATTGATTGGTCGTTGGGGCAGCGACGGCTGCCTCTGATTGGCTGCTGGGAGGAAGAAACACATTAGATTCCATATGAAGCGACATACACCTGAGCTGTGTGTGTGTGTGTGTGTGTGTGTGTGTGTGTGTGTGTGTGTGTGTGCGTGTGTGTTTGTGTGTGTCCAAACAGCATTACAGCCGGTCCTGTGATATTAAACCTGGACATCAGCACCTTATTGTCGCAGCAACAGGGATTTGTCATTGTACCCAATTATCCAATTAACACCATGTGGTTCCTGCGGCCAAATATACACACATACATTGTATTTGTTTGTGTGTGCATGTGTGTGATTGTGCGCTTTAATATGGGGGTTTCAACAAAGTTAGAATAGTGAAATGTTAGAGGGAACTTTTAGCTCTGCTAGCAGCTGATGATGCATTAAATTCTCTCTGTTTTAAATTCATGACAAAAAGCACTGCTGATGATTAATAGGGACTGTTAATTATTTTTTAAATGGTTTGTTGTCATTGGAATGTTTGTTTTCCGTTGAAAGACAAAAGTGTGTTAATAAACGAATGAAGTCACAGAAAAAAAGAAACACAGAAAAAGTACAAGATCATAATCGGCTCGTTGTCTTCACAAAGACCAAACACACCCGCCTTCAAACGGAGGCTCCTGGGAGCCTGGACCCATGTGGTATGCTTGAAAGGATCAACCAGAATCTCAGGTCCGAATTAAGGCCTACGCTGTCGACCCCAGCGACAAAGGTATATCCTCGAAAAGCCCCCAATTCCCTGCATTGTACAAGCAATCCCCATGTTTGAACGCCACAAATAAAATATGATGTGGGGTCTGTAAAGAGATTTTTTTTTTTTTTTTAAAGTCAAATATGAAGTAATACAGTAAAATATGATATATACAAGATATATCTCCTCGGCTTGATTCATATTCACCAAATTTGGACGAAATGGTACCAGCTTTTAGGAAGTTATGACTGAAAAACTGTGTTTTTTCGTATAAAAACCTGCTCCCTAGTGGCAGAAATCTGGAACTGAGTCCCCAAAATCAATCCAGTTGTTCCACCCACTTAGGTCTATGTGGGTATAAAATTTGAATATAATAAATGAAATTGTTTTTGAATTATGCGTTTGTGCGAAGGATCTGCAGACGCGGCAATAATGATTCCTTAATATCCCAGACTTTTCAGGGAAATAATTACCCAACATCCTGGACGTGTGCACATACTTATATGGAAATCAGGAACACGCTGGTTATTTCTAGGTAGGTATCAGGGTCTGTTACGTATTTTTAAATATTATTATTACATGACAATGTTTGCCCCCGTCACACTAGGTAAACATTCTCAGACATATGAGACCCGACATCTTTAGGGTGGATAATAGGCTGCCCATCAACTCCATCGAGCTCAGCTGCCGAGTAATGAAAGCAATTATGACAACTCAGCAGAATAAAGGTCAGGTCTAACATGAAATAACAGCAGCACAAGACAGCAGGTATTAAGTTTCTGCCATTTTTTTTAATCACGTCTCTGGGAAATGTCCGTCTTAATTGAACAGGGGCAGTAAATATGATGAAAAGAGACAGGGGAGAGGAAGGAGGGGTTTGGCTTTACAGAAAATCAACAGCTGTAGTACAAAAGAATTAAGGACGTTTTATGAGGCGGAAGTGCTTCATATTATACATTTTATTGAAGTGCTTACTTTAAAGCATTATTTAGGATTAGCAATAGGTTCCAGCCCTGAACTGGATAAATGGTTATGGATAATAATGAATAAAGGCTAATGCTGACTGCAATGAAGTTGAAATCCAATGTCTATCCTGTAAATGCAACCTTGTGATTTTATCACCAAAAGATATTATTTATCGTTAATAATGCTGCTGCTGTCAGTCGGGACTATCCTCCTCGTTTAAGTGGCGACTCAAAAGCTATTTCATGGATACATGTGAATCGGTTCACGAGATCAATCTTGTAGATATAATATTTGCTAGATGCTAGTATTTCATATTTTACTCACTAGGGGGCGCTGTTTTCAGAAGAAAAAACAAATTCCAGACATAGCTCAAACTCTAGGAATGGGAGGAATAACTGGATTGATTCTGGGAAAGGTTCAGTTGTATATTTCCGACACTAGGGGGAGATTTATTTACAAAAGTTCTCGGGCCATAAATTCTCAACCGTTGGTCTGATTCAGTCCAAACTTGTTGCGTATGAGTCGACTCAGGCAGATCTATCTTGAATGTATCATATTTTACTCTAATAGTTCATACTTAACTTACTAGGATAAGGATAGGATATTTTTTATGGATAACACTGTTTTTAAGACATAACTTCAAATTTAATTTGAGGAGTTCAGTCATTGGAGCATCACGCTCTTTTCGGGGGGATCCCAAAACCCATTGATGTCAGGACCGACAGCGTAGGCCTCGAGCTGAGAAATGGTCCTGAGTGCTACCACCTCACTCAGCCACATCTACACCTAAATATACGGAAGGAGACGATTCACTGAGGCAACCCCCTAAAAAAGGTTGAAAGAAGCTGCTTTTGCCAAAGTTGTAAGATATCTAATTGAAATGGAATGCAGGTGCAGGAGGAGCTCAATATGTTCCAAAGATTGTTTCTACTTTATTGACGGAGACCAGCAACACAGATTCTCTCACTGAATGCAGACGGCCTGTCCCCACACTCGCTTGGCACGCAGAGCTCAAGCCGTTGGATTGAGAACAGAGAATGAATGAAAAGAAAACAAAGGCATAAAGAGCATTTCAAAACATGGGTAATCCCGATATTCACCCAGATTTGGAAATGTTTCAAATTAAATAAAGAAAATGTGCATTTCATTAAATGCTAATATCTCAGCGGAGCTCTGCAGACTCTATCTGATTGTGTCCCTGCTCCCAAACAGATCTCTCCCTGATTTTGGAGTAAAATACTGGAGTTATTGCAAGGATACATAAAGTATTCCAGAGCAGAGCCCTCTAAATCCCAATGTCACATGTTTTTTATTAAAAGTCTGAAAAAAGCAGTCTGCTCTTTGAGATTCGCACCGGCTGAGAGACTGAAGGGAAGAGAGCTGGAGTCGTTCATAAATCCAGATAAAACAGAAGCATCAGCTGATCATCTGACACTGAGGGATATGAACAATCATTAGGTGTCTACCATAGACAACTACACCTGTGCTATCGTCACCGATTTATACCCGAAATGTCCCTAATCCCCTGCATTGCACAAGCAATCGCCCTGATTGAACTCCTCAAATTAAATACGATGTTCTGTCCATAGCATTTTTAATAACAACCTCCCCCTATTGAGTAAAATATGAACTATTTGAGTAAAACATGATTTTTACATGATAGCGCTCCTGGACTTGATTCATACGCATTTGAACTGAATCGGACCAACGGTTAAGAAATAATGTCTGGATACATTTTAGTGGTAAAAATTCCCCTAGTGTCAGAAATATACAACTGACCTTTGCCAAAATCAATATAGTTCTTCCTCACACTAAGCTCTGTTAGGTTTTAAAGTTTGAAAATGCCTGGTCAAACATAAATATAATCATCGTGAGGAAACTGGACAAGCTAATAAATAATAATAATAGATTTCATTTATAATGCACTTTACATTTGGATCAAATCTCAAAGTGCTAATATAGTGCTAATAAGTGCTAATAAGCTGCACAATATAAAAGTTATAGTTGATCAAAGTGCTGCCCTGAAGGATTAACAGGTAGAGCTAATATGTAAATAGATTTTTTGATCTGTTTTTAGCAGTTTTGTTATTGTTTAAAAGTAAGTTTTAAAGACGAAGGAAGAACAGAAACGTCCACATACTGCCATGCGTCGTTTATGTGGGTATAGTAACAAACACAAGATGGCAGTGATGAGTCGAATGTCGATAACAAATAAAATGCCAACAGTAGAAGAGGATGTGATCATCTAACACGTCAAAAAGTGATAAAAATGGAGATATGGATATAGTCAGAGTTGGTTTGTGATGTCATGAAATGCATCTGGACATGAGAATGGATTCCATAGACATCTGTTGTGTATAGTTTGAATAAAGGCTACACTGCCCCCCCCACCCCCATTGATTTGCGGCGGTACTGCTCTGTTTCGCAACCATCCATAAACTGTCCTATTTCACGTTGAGGATATATGGGTCACATCAAGACCCATCCCCCACTCCTATAGGCGTCCTTCCTCTGGATCGGCTCCACATACCAATGAGCTCTTTCTTGACCGACGTCCCCCTCATACAAAGATTCATAAAGATCTGTCCAGATGGTTTTTAGCATAATCCTGCTGAAAAACAAACCAACTATAGCAGAAATGTGAGAAGGCTTCTCCTCGATACATTTTCCCTCACATGAGGATTTTAAGTATTCTGACTCAGAAGAAACCGGATGGGACAAATATTTGAGATTCTCTGCGTGTGTGTGTGTGTGTGTGTGTGTGTGTGTGTTGTCAGTGTGTATCTGCACTGGTTCGTAGGAGCGTTTTTTTAAAGGCCTAATGTTTCCTGACATCTCACAGTTAAAGTATCATAGAAGCAGAACGATCGCCCCTGGCTAGCGGGAAAGAGACTGCCTGGGGCCTTTCGCTCTGGGCAAGAGTGTGTGTGTTTGTGTGTGTGTGTGTGTGTGTGTGTATGTCTAGTAAGTGAGTGTGTGTGGCGAAGCAGCCTTTCAACATGCAATATTCCCTGTGTCATCAGCTTAAACAGTTAAACAGGGTGTTCAAGGGAGAGAGGGAGAGGAGACGGCAACAGATGAAGCCAACAAGAATCATTAGAGCTGGTCTCTGCGCTGGACCCGACGAAGGAGGAAATGAAGACGAGAGATGACGGAAGACAGAAGAAAGAGGAGGAAAATTCCCTGTGTAAATAAAGTCAGCTGTTATTATGTCATTCTCTCTCTCTATTTCTTTGAGTGTGTTGCATGTCTGTGTGTGTGTGTGTGTGTGTGTGTGTGTGTGTGTGCGTGCGTGTGTGTGTGTGTGTCTGTGTGACTCCATTAGAGAGAGAGCGAGTTAAAACTTGCTTCTTCTTCCTGTCATTCCTTAAATAATCAAGGAGATTTATAATACCCTGTGCTAAATTATTAAAAAAATGTTAAGGCTTAGAAGTTTCTCCTTTTCTGTCCCCTTCGTCTTCACTTAAGTGAAGAATTAGTAGCGATATGCGCCGCCAGGCCTGAAACCTCCTCTCTCAGGTCTGATGTCCTCTTATGCACTTTATTCCTGTATTATAACTTACATGTGTATGATTTATTTTGGATACATTTTGGATTGAGGGTATATGTATGTGTATTTGTATATATATATATATGTATATATATATATTGTTTATATATTATGTTTACCTAAACATGTCTATAAGATGTGTTATTATACAGTATGTCTTCATTTTTAGTCTTATTATATAGCAATGTCTTCATTTTTAGTCACTTTTAGAAAACCTGTATGCTGGAGCTGCTGCTACGACTAAATCTCCCCTGTTGGGGATTAACCCAAAGTTTTGCTATTCTGTTCTATTCAATAAGCAATCTCTTTAAAGGCTAAGACTTTGAGCCCCTATAAACAGCCACGATGGAATTAGCGCTCCTAAAACTGTTCTTAATGTCGATACAGGTAAGAGCAGACGCTGTGGGTAATAGAAATAAAAGGAATGCCTCACAGGTGTATTATAACAGGTTCAGTCCTCCAGCAGGTTTCTTTGGCCTGTAGCTGCCGGCGTGCAGCAGAGAGTGTGAGAGGAAGGGAGGGTCAGGGTACAGTAGTGTATAATAGTGTCTAGTGTGAGTCTACACAACAGATGAAGTCATTTCACACTCGTCTGTGAATGAAATGAGAGACCCACGATAGCATCTCCCCTTGCGACAGCTCTCTGCTAGCAGAGCTTTTGATCTTCCCGAGCGGCGCTTAAAATGAGCTTCTGTCCGATTTTTTTTTTTTTTTTTACAGCAAATCAGTGCCGGACAATTCTCTCCCTCTGTCCCCATTTTCTGTCTCGTTCTGAAAAGCCACTGAGCCGGGTAGTTCAAAGCTGAAGCCCAGATGAGATGAGCGCCACTCGTGAGGAATTACATTAGTGCTTGGACTGTCCCATGCGCCGACATGCAATACATCAGACAGAGAGGAGAACATGAGCATATAGTGATGTAAAGGGGCGAGAGGGTGTTACCGCAACACCTAAAGTCCTGTGACATTAATTCTCGCCAGCTGGACGGTCGGGTCGTGTCGGGTCAGGTCGGGTCGGGTCGTGTCGGGCAAAGACGAATCCTTAAACTACAGCAGAGACATATATTTCCCCACATTGATGTAAAACCTAAAGCTCCGTTTCCGCCGGACGTACAGCTGTCAAAGCAGCAGGGCAAAATCCAACAGACAACCCACCAGAGGTTTAATGGCTGCAGATCAGCCATAACATTACAACCCCTGACACGTTTAACATTAATTATCTGATTACAATTTCGTACAATTTCACAGCAGAGAGGATTTCTTGATGAGTTCATGATATTATCATAAAATGATTTACTATAGTCAATAGGCCCTAAATGAAACTTCTTTTTAAAAAAAAGATAAAGTAAAGGACCATGATATGTGCCCAAATTAGAAAATAGTTGTACCATATTATACAAATCAAAAAAAAATTTCCAATCAGGAAGTGAGTTGCAGATTTTTTTTCTATAAGCTCAGACAGTTGTCTGAAAATAAGACTTATTAATTTACCTGCTGACGGTTTTTATCTCTCGGTAGTGAGTTTGGTTGCCTTGTTTAAAACCCGTATGATCATCTTAGTAATTGTGTCTTTGCACCTGTTGGTCTTTTTTTTTGAGCAATATTGCCCCATTTTCCGACCTGTGGTTGTGATAAACACCAGATCTACATTATTCAAAATGAAAAAAAAACATACATTTGTTATAAATCATTTGTGGATATTGTGATGACATAAATTCTAAAGTTATTTCAGGGAGGGAAAAGAAGGAAAATAGACACACACTCCCTGTCTTCATGTGGAGTTAGAGCTCCACGCGGGGGGGGGGAAGAGTTGAGCCATGAATCATGACTATTATCATTAAGTTAAGCACCAACCAACCCCAAAGGCAGAGAAAGCCTCTGCGCAGAAACAGCACTCTAAATGAGCCTGATTATTATTATTGTCCTCCAAATGAGAGTGATTAGTATTGATGTCTAAATGAGCGCTGAGGTTATTATTGCCCTTATTATTATTATTATTATTATTGTGGCGACGTTATGAGAAGCAGGCAGCGTCGCTCATCTTCGCTTCATTCACTTTTAATTCCACAGGCTGCCTCTTTTACGGAAAGCACCGCTGCCACACGGCCACTGTGACACACACATAGACACACGCACACACACACACACACACACACACTGAATAGAAAGCTGCAGAGCAGTTACACACTCCAGTTCACATACTTTTTTTATGCAACCAAAGAATGGAGATAGATTCCCTGCACACGTTCACACACACTTAATGATCGTACACATTCACATTCTCTGCACTAACCTGGAGGATCGCTGAATGCAGCGAAGCAGCAATGTCTGATGGAACAGATGGAGGCAATTCCCTGCCTTCCCTGAAACAGAATAAATAAATCATCATTACATCTGGACAGATAACACATCTATAGAGCTGAAAGCAACGGTGCATATGTTAATTCAGTTTGCGTGGTCGACGTGAGGGGCCCATCAATCCCACGATGTTGTGTTTGGAGTTAATCGTTGCTGCTAATCAGTGAGTAAACATGGTTGCTCTAGACGGTTTCAGTCCTGTGAAGCTGATATTCTAGATAGTTGATAAAAATGTTTGGAAAAATCTTCGAGTTGCATCTTTCTTTTCTGCCAAACGGTCGATTTTAACTTGTGAATTAAGAAGTAGACATGCGTATCCATGTGTGTGTGTTTGTGCGCGTGTGCGTGTGTGTGTGTGCATATGATGTTGTGAGGACAACTGTCAGATCACCTCTCTGATTGGCTAATATGACAGGTATCAAAAAGTGCCGTGGGAGGAGAAAGAAGGAGGAGGGTTGCCCAGCTGTCAATCACTGCCAGACACAAGTGCAGCTCAACCAACAACGCATCACCTGGGCCCGCACACACGCAGACACACACACACACACACACACAAACGCACACAGAACAACAGCACATGTGTACAACCTTTCGGCACACATGTACCAACATAATCCATAAATCTCCATGCATTCATCCCGAAAGCATACAATTCTAGATTTCACATCAGAAAGACTTGATACTGCTCTGCACCCACAGTGTTATCATTCTCTCTCACACACAAACACTCACACACACACACAAACACACACACACGTATACAGTTATACAAGCGGTCGTCAGTCTTTCTACAGACAGCCATTCTGTTTGACAGAGTAATTATGACGTCCAACTCTGAAGGAGCCCTGGGCTGAAAGGTGAGAGTTATTGATCCCACACAGGAGGAAATTTATCAATGTCCAAACGCTCAGCGCTGACAGGAACCCAATCCACTTATAGCGCAGTGTTCACACTGCTCTGGTCCTGTTCTGAAAACACCCCTCTGCTCACTTCACAAGAGCAGCAGCCGGGATGAAGGCTGGGTGACGGTTGGAGGGGTCAGAGGGGAACTTCAGAGTCGCTTTTGGTCTTATTTTATGGGCAATGAGTTGTAGAAATTATGTGACAATAATTGGTTGGTTAGTTGGTTGATTGGTTGGTTGGTTGGTTGGTTGGTTTTTGGTTGGTTGGTTGGTTTTTTGGTTGGTTGGTTGGTTTTTTGGTTGGTTGGGTGGTTGGTTGGTTGGTTGGTTGGTTGGTTGGTTGGTTTTTGGTTGGTTGGTTGGTTTTTTGGTTGGTTGGTTGGTTTGTTGGTTTGTTAGGTGGCTGGTTGGTTGGTATGTTGGTTTTTTAGGTGGCTGGCTGGTTGGTATGTTGGTTGCTTTCTTGCTTGTTTGGTTACTTGACTTTGACTTTGACTTTTATTGTCCCAAGGGGAAATTCTTTTTCACAGTACTGTACTAGTGGACAAAAAATACAGAATACACAGCATACGCATGTTTGAAGAACCGTTTATCTGCTAAAGTCAACGCTAACGTTCAGAGAAAGCAGAATAAAAGGACTAAAAAAACTCCCGCGGCCCAAAAACACGCAGTTCAGGTGAATTTAAGACATTAAATTTGCTCGTAGGTGTGAATGAGAGTGTGATTGGTCAATGTGTTGGCCTGGTGACTCCCACAGGTGGTGCCCCGCTTCTCACAAATGTCAGCTGGGATAGGCTTTAGCCCCATTCCACAAAAAGAAGGATAAGCTTTTACAGAAAATGGATGAATATACTCAATCTTAACATTTATAATATGTCGTTACGCTGATGATGAATGCTGAGATGAAGGGTTCCATAATGACACTCTATGAAATGCATATACCATGATGCCATGTTTAAAGGCTTTCCATTTTGAAGCCTGTAAACAATGAAATGACAACTTTTGTCTGTGATAATTGTCATTTTTATTATTATAATAAAGATGAACTGACCATTATGGGTTTATTTTCCTCACTTTACACATGCAGATAAGATTTCTTTATTTTTTTTTTACACCCTCAGAAACCAACCATAGTGAGAAAAATCTGCCCCAAAGCCGACGCTTCAAGAATGGAACCAGGGATGATGTCATGGACCATCTTCGCTCAAAGTAAAATCCAGAACAAGGACATGTGTGGATGTGTTTTTGTGAATATATGTCAACATGAATGTATGTGCTTGGATTTAATCAATATATTTACTATTTAAAGTACCAAAATCCTGGATTCTCGGTACGAATAATTTTATTTTCATTATTTTATATATTTAAATAAAAAATATTATCGATAATATATATAGAATACATATATTTTTATATATTTTTAAATTTTATGTATATATATTTATTTATTTATTTATTTTTTATATATAGATTAATTGTATATATTATTTTTATTTTTATTTTTATTGCCACCAGTCGGGATCACTCTTGTTTTTTACGTATTCATTCACCACATGAGCTTACGAAAAAAGAAAATGAATCAAAGTTGTCTGTTCGTTTAAATAAAAGCACTTTTAGTAATTTTCTGGATCATAAAGAAATAGATGGTTTCCTCCTTCAGTAATAGTTTGGTCAATATTTCTGTCAGAGAACTTCTATCATAATGATGCTGTCATGAGAAAAGGCCCGTCTACTGTGGCATCAGTATAGGTGTGTGTGTGTGTGTGTGTGTGTGTGTGTGTGTGTGTGTGTGTGTGTGTGTGCGTGTGCGTGTGTGTGTGTCTTCCCACCATCACACTAACTGAGCACCTGTGGACAACCACCGCCTACAGCCTCTGGCGAAGTCCACACCTTCATTTTTCTCAGACAATGAGTGGAACCATTCCTCCTCACGCGGGCCTCTCCATCATTATTGACACGGGATTATTGATCAGAACTTCGGCCAGTAAATTACAACCTCATAACACTTAGTCAAAGTCTTTAGGAGTATGGAGAAGGTCTTAGGTCTCTGGCTGGTGTTGTGTGGCGGGTTTATTCTGTTGGGATAGCTATCAGGTGTTGAATGCAGATGAACACACACTCAAGCAGCACATTCCTCTAGATGTGGCTGCTGCTGAATCAACTGGACCTCCAAGAAGCTCCGGTTCCAGGTGAAATCCACAACACCGAAGTTCCAGAACATACCAGCTGCCTCACTTAATTTTTTCCTCTCCCCTTTTTTTTTCTTCCTTTTTTTTTGTTGATGTTTTGCCCAAGGCCTATCCTACTAAAGAGAAGTAATTTGGCTTATCTTATCCCAGAGACCTAGCAGCTGCTTTTTATTCTTTTTTTGTGAGGTCTTTTTTCTCATTTAGTCCAACAAAGATTGTCCTCATAGATTGACCTTCTCTGTGCCTGCAGGCCGTTGCCCTCATGCCAGTAACTAGATAACACACTCTATCAGAGATTTGAGAAAATCATTGGGAAAGCAGTGGGGCTGATAGTGGCATCAATCCTAACCTGACACCAGGCTGGGTCAACCATTTATCTCTCCACACCGCCTCTGGTCACAACAGCGGCCATCTTGCTCTGCTACATCCTTCTTTAATAACCTTGGCCACGTCTCTTTGCAGACTAAGGGGATAAGATTCCACGGCACTCTCGGCGCCTCGCCTCATCGTGACTGTTTTTGATTGTCTGTGTTTGATCCATGAAAATCGCATTCAGATACATTCGAAGATCAACAAGATTCTCCTCAACAACCACCATGGCGGACGCGAGACAACAAGACGTGTCTAGCGGAGGAGGGCCGGAGCTCACAAACTCGTTAGCGTAGGAGTTAATGGTGACTCTATACTGTCATTAATTCCCCACGGTGTTCCACTTAAATGCTTCTATATTGGTGGAGGGAGAGATTCCCAGAGGCCTCCTAGCGCCGAGATCATTGTTTTTCACTTACTAACAATGAACTTATGATCAGAGCGCTGCGAGGCTTTTAAAAAAATGCCCCGCAGGATCATAACAGACCCCGTCTGTGTGTGTGTGTGTGTGTGTGTGTGCGTGCGTGTGTGTGTGTGTGTGCGTGTACGTTGGATTCCAACGAGGCCGGCAGAACAGCAGTGTGTCCGAGGCTCATCTCGGTGCTCTGCGGCGCAGTCAGGATGAGAGTGGAGGTTAAATGGGGCGTCATCAATCTCAATGAAGTGCAATTATTTTCTCACTTATTAATCATTGCAGGCTAATAGCTAGTGGCAAAGCTGGGCCTGCCATTTGTCAAACTTAGCAGATTTCTGTAATTTTGTTTCCCCGTTTCCCTCTAATGTTTGTGTAGACTTTGGCAGATATCTATGGAGGGCTGCAATAAGTCCGTGCCTCCGAGTATCTGTCTCCTACCGGCGCGGCAGGACTAACTGAACTTCTCACTGTTTCTCCGTGTGAGTGATTCCCTCCATTTCAGAGCTGAGTGACTATTTCATGGTCTGTGGCGAAAGCAGAGTGGCAAGCTTTATTTGCAGGGTGCGGCACGGATGACCTATTGATTGTTAAATACACTTTAACCCTAACAAACTTAACCTGTTACTCCAGATTGTAGTCGCTTTTGAGGGGTCTGTGATAAGAGGTGCATTTGCTGTTTATGATTTGTTGTATTCAGGAACCGGAAAGCATTGAGAGCGCCGCAAAGGCCCGACAGAACCCAATGTAAGCATTACTGTGATCAGAATCCATTAGATTGTCGTATTTGGGATACTTTCTTATTACTGAATCCATCTGGATCTTAAAATTCCCGATTGATTTAAATTGATATCCTTTTGTACCATAGGTAGAGTGAGATTCATGATGCCTGTGGAAAATAACTACACCTTTATACTTAGTTATAAAGTTTTATTCTACCACTTTGTTTTATCCCTTTGGAATATAAAATCTCCTGTAATTGAACTAACAGCACACGTTCTCTATTTCTTATCGACAAATGTGACTGAACCTGTTTTATAATATCACCGAGTGGCAGTGTGTATATGTTAAAGAGTAGGGGGCCAATGATGGAGCCCTGGGGGACGCCACAGGTCAAAGGGGCCACCAAGAAGGAAGCATTAACCACAGCTACTCTTAATAGAGTTATGTCACTTGATAAAACCCAAAATAAAAAGTCTAAATAGCGTCAAATGGTTTGTCTAAAAACATGCTTTACCAAAAGGGTTGAGTTGATCTAATAAAAGTTTGATTCATTTCCATGAAATACAAATTTCCTTAGAAATATGCTTGACCAATAATTATTTATTGTCATTTTATAGCAAATTTAAAAAATACGCCAAGAAATATATTTTTCACATTTTCTTTCTTCACTTTTTTCTTGGTGAGGCTATTAAAGGGTTAAATTTCCATTGTTGGTGATTTCTTTCATAAAAGGCCTTCAATAAGCCATGGATGTAAGGATGTACCATCCTACATCTCCCCATAAAATATGATGCAAATTGGTTACCTATTGATTAAATGGTCCTATTAATGAAAAAACAAAAATGTGCCCTATCTTGAAATGGAATGGTATAAGAAAACGTTATTATGATGTCACATCATGAGGTCATGAGGTGATGTCACCAAAATTGAATCACCTCTAAGATATGCCCACACCTACCTCTGGGTAAAATGTCATTGGTTTTGCTGTCATTTTTGAACTTTTGTGCAAGATCCACTCAGCTCATGATTGAAGAGAAGCACACTTTGTTTCATTTCCATCTCTTGCTCATTTCAAGTTTCTGTTGTTCTTGTGATGTCACAAAGCCCGGACTACATCCTGGACTACACCTCTAAGATTCATAGAATCCAACAAAACCAAAATCTTCCTCCTTGAAGCAACGATCTGGATTCCGGTGCAAGTCAGCAGCTCGGCGGAGCATTTTAGTGTCCTTCAGCTCTTTGTTTCGTCTAACCCATGAGAACAAAGACCAGTTTCCCCATCAAGGAAAGTTATAGGAAACATAAATTTGACACAATGAAACACATTTCTGAAATTAATTGTTCAATTGCTGCCACTTGTCAAAAATCTTTGAGGCCACTTATTACTTATTTTTGTTTTTCTTTTGTTTTGTTTGTTTTCGTGCTCAGGATAAAAAATTACACATTTGAAATTCCACAATCATTACAAAAATACAACTATATTTTTTAGCTTTTTTTGTATCAATTAGCACAAATCGTCCAATATCATGTCCAGATTGGTTAAATGGTATTTTGTATCCCATTGTTATCTGGACTTTTTTGAGATTCCTCATTAATTTAATTTAATTTAATTTAATTTAATTTAATTTAATTTAATTTATCAAATTATTTTTGATGTATTATTTTTAATGCTTTTATTTTTTTTAAATTAATTATTTTAATTTTTTGTTATTTATTTATTTATTTATTTATTCATTTTGGTACCTCAACTATTTATTTGATTGTTGTGTGATATCTGAATTTATTATCACAATTTTTTACAAATTTTGAGTTTTGGATTTCGTGATCGTTTGGGACTTGCTCACTGTGATCAGTGTTTATTTTGTTTCTTTTAAAAAGAAAGTTGGATGTTGCCGCAGTATCTATGTATTTGGAAAAACAATAAAGAAATGATTAGATTGGTTAAATATAATGCAGAACATGTTACTCAAGCATAAGAAGTGTTAAATGGATTGAAAACTTCCGTAGAATTTCAAAAGCTTTTGACACTTCTGTCCATGTGGTTCTTTTATGGCCTAAAAAGACAAATTATCACCTACCAAAATCTCTGATTGGAGTTAGTAGAGACTAAAGCAGTGATTGAACCAGAGTGAACAATCTTCCCGCTGCATGTGAACATTCATTATTGTTTAAGAGCAAATTCTCCACGGTTTTATGAGACGATAATATATCCAGATTGTATTTACAGCTGGTTCCAATGCCCCCAACTGGCAGTGAAATCAATCAATACAGTTAATAAAACAATTACATTTTTTTCATTAATTGGAAACAAGGGTTAATGAACCAAAAATACTCATTATTATGTTGAAATGTAACTCAAATATTCACTAAACCCTTCCCAACCCAGGAGTCACACAGACACAATGAGGCCTTCACAGAACGAACATCTCTCAGCAGCTGAGGAGCTTGAATTTCTTGGACTAATAGGATAAACACACAAAATACCATTTTTATTAAAAATTCTGGCTCCATTTTTGGTACCAACTCTTCCACCTCCTCAACAAGAGTTCAAACAATGTGACACCCACTCCCATCATTACTTCTACTACAACTTTTACTCGATCAACCAATTACTTCTCTGTCTACCACACAGCTTTTACTGCAAAGATTTGAAATACGTCTAATCTTCAACTACACAGATTTGCAGGGGTGAAAACAGGAAGAGCTGCTGAAGTTCTCCACAGCTTTTGAAGTAAATTTGAGTTTGTTACTATACAGATGATCCAGTAAAACCATCTAAATGCTCACCTTATGCTGCCCTCAGATTCTTTTTTTTTTCCAATAAATACTGTTTTGTCACACATCTAGAATAACAAAGTGAAGCTAGTTTCCTGCATGGACCCAGTCTTATCAGTTAAAGGTCCACAAAACCTGTGTTTCCTTCACCTTCTTACCGTAACAGGTGATATTAGATAATCCCTCGCACCGTTCAGAATTAGGATCATGTTTAAGGTGCTTTTTTTCTCTTTCCTTGTTTCCATTTGATTCTTTTCTATGAACAATATCCTTTGTGTTGATGAACATAGAATCACAGAAAGTCTCTCATTTAGAGTCACCGCCATGTTTTTAGACTGTGGGAGGACGCTGGAGCAGCTACGGGCCACCCAGGCACACACAGGAAGAACATGCCAACTCCACAAAGACCGGCCTCAGGTCTGGAAATCAAACATTCTTCTTCAGCTCTGCTCTGCAGTTTCAGGAGAAACTCCTACCTGCCTTCAGCCAGGAACTTTCTGAGGCTCAACTGTAGGAATTTTGGGTCTGTGCAGCAGCTCCGAGTGTCCAATGTGTCGAGCAGAGGAAAGATGATGCTTAAAGTTTTATAGCTGTCATGTTTAGTAATAACGCAGTAAACCACTCATGTATGTTTGGATTTAAACGGCTGAGTAAAATATGGATTTTTGCATAAAAACGTACTCAGTAATGTGTAATTTGACTCCTAACAGTGTAACAGCACTTGATTTGAGTGTCGGTGTGAGCCACAGTGGTACATAAACTATTTGGGTGTGATTATGGGTAATTAGCCCTCAGCAGATGTTAATAAAACAGGCAGATGTTGTTATAAGTGAAAAAATATCACAGCCCTGTGGAGATGTTTCACTTTGCAGCCTCGTCCAACAGAGAGCTGTTGGTAAAAACTGGATGTGTGGTCAAAGCGGGACATCTAGTGGCCAGAAGAGAGAAGACACCCTGAAGAAAAAATATTTCTACATCCTTTTTTTTCAATATGCTCTTAATAATATTTTGCACTTATTATAGCATCTACCTCTTGGCTGCTGTAACTCTGAAACGGTACTGCTCTGGGGAATATAAAGGATTATCTTATCTAATCAAATGTTATCTGTAGAGCGCCAATTCACAACAAATGCTGTCTCAAGGTTCTTTCTAAAAAGAGCAACTTTATTGATTCTTCTGCAGTGACCGAAAAAATTCCTCCATAAGCGGGTGGGAAAAAAATCCTGACGTTTAATGGGCAGAAACCTCGAGCTGATCCCGACTTAGGGTGGACGGGCTTCTGCCACGACCTGTTGGGTTTAAAGAGAGAGTGGGGGGGCAGAGAGAGGGGAGTGAGGGAGTGAGGGAGGGGGTGAGGGAGTGCGAGGGAGAGGGCAGGGGAGTGTGAGTGTGAGTGAAATGGGGGCGAGGGGGGAGGGGACACAGATATAAAAAGCAACAACAATGAAATCAGCTGTAATATATAGTAATAGTAATGATAAAAATAATTATTATAATGATAGTAATAGTAATAATAATTATTATAATGATAGTAATAGTAATAATAACAGTGATAATAAAATACTAGTAATAACATCAATAATAATAATAATAATAATAGTAATATTACTATTGTGCTTGGAATTATATTTTTTTCTTTTGAAGGAACCCTCCCTCTCGCCCAATATCAGCTGGGATAGGCTCCAACACTGAACAGGGTAAACGGTAACGGATAATGACTGAATGAATAAATTAATGAATTAATGAATTAATGATTGAGAGAAAAAGTTAGATTATTCTAAACAGCAAAATTAACAGCAGAGTTAATTCAACACTTTTAAAAAGCCGGTATTGGTTCACACTACCTGCAGTTAAAACTTCACTTTTGATTGTGTTAAATATTTTACAATATGACGGGAATGAAGTATCTTAACAGTGAAGTGTTTCCAAACTAACAGTTAGGTTTAGAGAGCAGAGGTGGGTGTCAGAGGTTAATGAAATCTGTAAAATATTAACACTTAGCATAGTTTGTGCTGTATTAATAATCTAAGATGTAAGCTTTAATTGATGTTTAACTTATTCTGTATTTTCGCTGTTTAAAACCTTGTAGTCGAAGAGAGAAACATATTAAACCAAGAAAAAGTGGAGAGATGTGGAATTATGGCCAAAAATTGGCAATAAAAATCCAAATCCAAAGGTAAACGGTGTTTAATTCACAGAGCGACAGGAACAGAACCAACATATGTCAGCTCACACCTTCATCTGGTCACTCCACCCCACCGATTTAAAGACCTTTTACTTATTTTTGTTTGGACCAGGATATCTATAAGTCTCCTTTATTGTAGGGAATCTATTCAAAAGCCTACTTCTAACAGCAACAATGTTTTGAAAAATATTCTCAGTATTGTTAATACCAATTCTGAACAATATCAAAGCTTGTCGTTCGATATGGACAAATTGCTTTGCTCCAGAAAATATGAACCCTGTGAAGAACATTTAGACTTTTTGGCTCAAACATCATCTGTGATTTTATGAACATTTCTATGTTACTGAATTCAATCTTATTTATCTTACACTGTTATGATACTGAGTACTGAATTTAAATTTACCTTTTTAAATTATGGAGCGGCCTTCCAATATTCAGCGGTGTAGTTTATGCTAAAATAAAGCTAATATACAAACAAATATATTCAAAACAGTTGACGTAACAATGTGCTTCCTGCATCCAAGAAAAATTTCTTGCCAAATTCAGGAATCTCACCTTATACAGTATAAATAAAATACTTGCACACTCAAAAAAAACTGTTTTAAATTAGAGTTAAGAAGATTAATTTGTGAGAACAAATGTGAGAACATGCAAAAATAATTATTCCCATAAATAGTTTGAGGACTACATTTTCCAGGCTTGTTTTTATTTTCTGCTGTTTGTTTTAGTAGAAAATAAAACTAATTTTATTCGATGACTTGTAGTAACACATTCTCACCACAAGATGTCCTCGTAGTGACAGAAAAGACACCCAGCAGCAGGTTATGTCAGGTGAAAAACACTCCATATGGAGGAATACAGATCCTTGATTGTCTTATTAATTTAAATATGTTCATAACAAAACTGGGTATTTTGAAGTCTAAAATCTTTGGAGCACACGAGAGTTAAAAGTCGAATTTAAAAACAATATGAGCGCGACATTATGAAATACTACCATTGGAGACATTTTGTCATTTTATTTAATAAAATTTGGCCGATCGAGTATTTCTCACTTTGAAATGAAAGATGTGTTGTTTTCTTTTTCCTGGAGTGGGTCAACACACTCTCACATATGGTCCTCGTGCACCGCCCAGCTCCACCCACAGGACTCCCCCTCTGGTCTCTCCGCCCAGCGCGTGCGTCTTCCAGTCTGGAGTTCACACAAGCGTGGAAAGTAGGCAGGGTTTACCTGCACATCGGAGCAGACCAGACTGCGTGCGCAGAAGGATCTCTGTTTTGATAGTTGACTATCCACTGAGCTGATCCGATGCGTTAACTCTGCTGAACTTCTACTCCTATACATTCCTGGTTCCTGGGCGTTTCCACGCTGACAGCGGCGGCGCTGCTCAACTTTGGGAAGTCTGTGGATTTGTTGTGAGAGCTGAGGAGGAATGCGCGAATTTGTAGGATTTTACTCTGGTGTTTTTTTACTTCTTGGACTATTCGGCCAACCTGCAGGCTCCAAACGCGTCACCGGGTGTTTGTCGAAGCGTGACATCGACAGTAAACATGCAGCATGATGTTTAGTCGCACCCCGGCCTCTAGTGGACTGCAAACCTGCGTGGAACGAGAAAACGGTGCGTGTCTTTGCCCGTGCAAATGCTCCATGGGTGACCGCCGTGCGTAACGCTGGCTCTCCATGGAGGACTGCTGGAGAAGCCTGTCATCACAACACGCGCTGCAAGAGTGAGTGACACTTGAAACAGAAGATGAGTAAAGAGCAAGACGGGATATCCTTGTCGGTGCCTTCATTCGGTGCGATTCTCTGCGGTGAAGGCAAGAGCAGCAGCCGCGGAGGAGGAGGAGGATGTGGAGGAGCCTCCGGTATCCCAGCAGCTGGGACTTTCTGGCAGGACTCTGTGGTCGGTTCGGGGCTCAGCCCCACAGTTGGGGACGATCCGATGGAAGGCGGAGGATTGCTCTCAACCGGGAAGCATTGCAAAAGCAGGCCCGTTACGGTGGCCTATGTGGTAAACGGGGAGGCAAACGTGCAGAATAACGTAGAAAACATGGCCCTCCAGTGTCTGAAGGACGCCTGCGTGACGGTGGGCAGCCAGCTGGAGACGGTGCACTTTGGTAAACTGGACTTTGGGGAGACCACAGTGCTGGACAGCTTCTACAACGCAGGTAGGTGAAGTAACAGGAACCTCTAAAGTCCTGCCAGATCCAGTATTCAGAACAGCTGACATGTTAAAGTCATTCTAGATGTGATCAGTCTTAAGTTTAAAGTCATCTCAATCTTCATCTCAATGTTAAAAGCCGCCTGTTGGCACCGATCGTCCAAATGCATTAAGATGGATTTAACGCCATCTTTGCTCTCCGTTATAATGATGCAACTATGATCAATAGTCCTCAGTGCACGACAGTCACTTCTGAGGTGCATTTGCTTCATCACGGCATGGCACAGGAATGCTTACCACTTCCAGAGTGTCAGGGATCAAAGGTCAACTTACTGCATCGCCTCTCTGCTGGGAACTACCTGCAGGACAGGTTGCTCCGAGCTGCTTTTGCAACAAGCTGCTCTGCATGTCAGGGCTTGACACTGGAGCCTCCATGGCCCAGTTATTACCTCTGCCAGCTGGAGTCAGAGGAGGCTTCTAGAAGATCCCTTGATATCAATGGATTTTGATGGAATTTGCAAAGGAGTGGATCTTGGGCCAAGGGAGAGTTGATCAAAGAAAACATTTATAGGTAGATCTGGGTCTGGAATGTAGATTCTAGATCATTATTTCATTTTCTAAACATTTTAGCAAATAATATGAACACCAATAAGGCATTCAAAGGTAAAATATCCTGGCATAGGGAACTCATGCTGCTTCACCAGATCCAGATCCAATCCAGATCTATATGATGTCAAAATATCTTTTTGTCTATCTATCTTTCTTTATCCATTCAGATGGATTGTAAGTACCTGTGAAGAGAGATAGACCTGGACCTGTTGGTAGATCATTAACTACTGATGATGACAGGATGGGTTGGGCATGAGGAAAATCCGAGTGAAGTGACATCATCATGGTGAAATCGTAGCATCTACTTTGCTTGGGGTGCAATAGAAGAGTGACGGTGGCGTTGTTGGGTGAATGTACTTTAACTTTCCTCACTGATCTGAACATGAGACTATTATTGGGGTTGTTTCATATGTTCCACAAACGAATGGGCGACGTTGTACCCCCTCACCCTCCACATAGTTTCCCCTTGCCATCGCGCGCCTCCTGTATTGTACCCTATTGTCATGGGTTGAGCCATGACGCTCGACTTTCCACTGGAATCTACGAGCAGAGAAACAAACTTGGACCCGTCTTGACTGAAGTTGGCACCAAGTCCTACTGGAAATGTTCAGCTGTATGTTAAAAAGTGAAAGAACTCTTGGAAGGCGGAACGTTCAGGGGGTGTGGTCAAATAAAAAGCAGCTGTAGTGTACGGCGCTGCGGAGGTGCCAGGAACGGCGGCCAGTGTTTGCATTTCACTCAGAGTTTTGGTATAAGGACTTCTTGAGTGGATATTCCAAGAATGTGTGCGACAGCTTCTAGGAACGGAACAAATAACTGGCTTTTTAGGAACATTTTAGGAAACAGCCTGATTAGAGACTTCCAGGATATCTCTTGGTTTCATCAAACTCTGATGAACTAGCAGCTCCAGAAGCTCAAGGCAGTAAATTGAATGTGAGAGGACTTTTGTATGAAGGACAAACACGAACTGATCGGTTTCATATGTTGTCTGAACAAGTGTAAATGTAAAGGAGTTTACAGTAACAGATAATGAAGAGTGAACAAACGCACAGAACATCGAGCCAGAAGTATCGTAGATGGGGACAGAATTTTGCAGGAAGTCTGTCTTTGTGTGATTTGGAGGTCATCTGACAAACAGGCTGGCATCTAGCATCTTTCTACGTTTGCTAAAAATGGAAAAAAAGGGCAAATTTGGCTAACTTTCAGACCTATGTACATGTTGAAGCAATTGTTTTTATCTATAAATGTCTCATAAATCAAGATAACTAATGTATTAAGCATCGGTTAGAAGCCATGATTTAGAGGAACCTTTGGGGTTTTGAGGTTTTGAACAGTTTCTCTGGTAGTTGAACCCATTTTTAATAACAGGTCAAATGTGGAATCATAAATTTAAGTAACTACCAATAAACGGGAGTAATGGCTTCAGACTGTAGCTGTAAACGTTGACTCTGTTTATTCTTCTGTGAAGGGGTCTTACAATCATGCAAGTTGGTCCAGGCTCCCTGCAGGTTCTGGGAAAGCACTGTGTTTAAGACTTCATGATCAACAGACCCCGGCGGCTCAGAGGCGTTTTCGGCCTCTAACCTACAACAGACGTTAGATTTGAGCTCTAAATGAAATGATGTTGACGTGAAAATCCAACTTTGGCCCAACATCAGTCAACGAGGGTTGCCAAGTGTCTGCTGGGACATCGGACAATCACTTGACAAGTGGTGACAGATGTCAGATGTTGAAGTTCGACCAAAATTCAGTGTCTGTCGGCGGTTGACGTTGAGCCAGCGTTGGGCTTTGACGTCAACACGCTTTTTTATTTCCATCTAGAATCTGAAATCTGTTAGTCGTTTGAGTCTTTCTGACGTTACATTGATTGTGATGCCGGTGGACAATGCCCGTAGGCCACCATCTGGCAGAAAGGAATCTTATTTTGAGTGACTGAACACATGTTGAGCCATTACATTATAACCACCTGCCGTTTATTGTGTTTTGCCACCACATTTGTTGTTTGGTAGGGTGTGTTATCCTCCAAAAAGAGGCCACTCTCATTGGGGAATAATGTTTCCATGAAGGTAATGGACTGGGCTCAGGCAATCTGACTGGTTTGATGGTGTGCAGCCCAACAAGCAGGAAGCTGCTATGTACTGTGTTTTCTGACACCTTTATATCTGAACCAGTCTTAACTTTTTCAAAAGTTTGAGCTACAGTTGATATCCGAGAACATGGGCTAACTTTCATTGTCAACACGCATCAATGAACCTTTTGGCTTCCATGACCTTGTCGCCAGTTCACCGATTGTCCTTCGTTAGACCACTTTAGGTGGAGCAGAGACACCCCCACTAGACTTACAGTTCTGGATATCCTTTAACCACTCGTCCAGTCATCAAAATTTGGCCCTGGGCTGGGCAATTCTGGCAGAAATTAGAACTGATCATTTATTTGTGCTTGAATATTAGATCACAATCCTCTGCGCGATCAGTTTATGTCATATTGCATATTACATTAGGGACATGAGAAAAAGTAAAAAACGCCATACGCTGTCTGTGAGTGACTCAGAAAGATTTATGAGGACCATTAAGTGTTAACTTTTGATCCACTGTACTGCGCTTCATGCAGCTACCTGAGAGAAATGAGTAGTAAGGCGTTTAACTACATCTCCCACAATCCCCCACGTCACAGATACATTATACCCACAAGGCCATCCTCTTAAAGAACCAGAGACAATGGGTTGGAACCCAACTCGTGTTGCTGCACCTCATGTTATGAATTAAAGTGTTTCAGTATCGTTGTACTTCAGAAATGAGGTTGCATTTATGTATGAATGGAGATCGCAATCTTTTCACACTTAAACGCACGGCCTTCACTCGGCCCCCGTCAAAGTCACTCGGATCCTCATGCTTGCCTGATTTTCCCGCTTCTAAGAATTCAACTTCAAGAACTAAACCTTCAGTTGTTACCTAATGTGTTCTAGTTTTTGACATTCATCCACTTTAATTGATTGTTAAAAAAGTCCTAATAACAAATAATTATCAATACTAATAATAAGATATAACCCAGATCATTATATGACTCCTTGCTTGAATGTAAAATCCGTGATTTTTAAAATGATTCAGGGAGGGAAGCACAGCTCCTACACAGAATCGATACATATGACCCAGTTTAAAAAGAGGGGATTCTTAAATTGAGAAGTTAGTTGAAAGCAATCATGATAAATTTAAAAAGTCTTAAATCCTAATGAATTCATGTTAAAATAAGCTGGTTGATACTCGTTACATATTTGTCAGGCAGAGGTTTTATTTTATGTTCATCAGACTCTTTCATTGTAATAATGTATACTTTATTCATCACACTGTTACACACGTACAACATTGTGAAATGTATTTGCTGCATCTGACCGATCCCTGAGTGGGAAGGTTCTAGTGAAACCAGACATTTGTATATTTTCTGTCCAACAGAAACAATAAAGGTTTGTTTCTTGAAATAACTTCCCTTTCTTAGTTTGTACAAAGAGATTAAGTTTCTCTTTTTTCATCTTGTTGTCTTCTCTCCACTTCTGTGGAATTTCATTCAAATGAGAGGGCGGAGCCAGTTTCCCAGAAACGCTCTGCTGTGTCGGTATCTGCTCAAACACACCGATTTATCATCTTCCTGCACGTGTGAGCCCCACAGATGCAGGCCAGACAACGAAATCCTTTAAACAATGAGTTCATAGACCAAACTGAACGCTTGTGACTCCCTTCCATTTTGAAATACAATTTTCCACATTCCAATACAGCCATAACGTGTTCCAACAGTCCTGAGACGTCTTCCTCACATGATATTTTGGACAAAGACGTCTTTTGGCTGAGATATGAAAAACTCCCACCAACAATAATAATGGGTGACCACATCGATATTTAATTCCTCACAGCTCTGCTACGGGTTCTGTTCCTGCTGTCAGACTGCAGCCGTCTGATCCGTACCCGATCACACGCAGATGTGGTTTCAATTTTTGTTCAGTCGATGATCAATGAGTTGTAACATTTATACTACTGAATCACGATATCTTTTACACGATGTTGACGGCCTGTTCCTTGTTCCTCACTGATGCGCTCTTAATAATAATAATAATAATAATAATAATAATACATTTAATTTATTACACACTTTACATTTGGATCAATTCTCATAGTGCTACAAGGTAAAAGCAGATAAGAGCCGACTCTCTGTGGGACTGACGCCGGACGTGGAGGCAGTGTAATGTTCTGATGATACCTAATTGTTGTCTACATTGTTGCCGACCAGGTTCACCTCTCCATGGAAACATTATTCCCTAATGGCAGCGGCTTCTTTCAGGAGGTTAACGCGATCTGCCGTATATAAATAAATAAATCTATTGAAGGCCCTTACTTCACAATTTACAGAACTTAAGGGATCTGCTGCTGGTGTTCTGCCACCAGATAGCAGAACTTAGAGAAAAATGGTGACCTACACAATATCAGGTAGGTGATCATACCTTTATTCCAGACCATAATATGTAGTCGAAGTTGTTGTCCACGTAAATCTAAGCTGAAACCACGGCCACTCTGTTTTCCCAATGAAGCGCTGAACAGTGAAGTGGGCCTGTAAATGGTACAACAATTCTAAGGGGATGATAATTCTAAAGCTGGCTGCCCCCCTAATTGGACTCAACCTCTTCTGAATACAAAGCAGCCGCTCAGAAGTTAATGTCCGACTCAATAAAAGACTGATAAAAAAGTGAAACTCAATAAAGGAGCGATAGCAAAATTCCTACTGATGCATAATGACATTCTGATGCCGAGCCGCTTGCGGTGTTTGCACATTTCCACACATTGAAAGCAGTTTGAGTGTTTGTTTTGCTCTTGATCTGTGCTGGGCGCTCGTCTCCACCTCTCACCATACTGCCAGTGTTGCTGATTGGTTCCAGCCTTTCCACTTGTGTTTTTCCTCGCTGGTCTGTACAGGAGTTTAGTTTTGAGGACTGATGAGTTTGAAAGATTTTAAGCACTTTATTTACTAGGCAGGTGCGATTCCCGGCTAAAATGGGAATTGCTGGGTTTTGTTGCTTAGAATTGAGATTGCGATTCTCCCCTACGATCTTAGCATGAAGTTTAAAACATATTTTACACTGTTATGGACATGAGAAATGAAAAACCATCAATTGGGGGAGCTTTATCTCTGAAAGTATTCAGGTCATTATTTATCAACTGTTTTTCCAATTTAGTCCAAAATAGGTGCATGTGAATCGATGGAGGAGATTTATCTTTTACGAATCGTTGTTTACTCTGAAAGTTCATATTTTACTCAATGAAGGGGGATTTTTTTTAAATGAAAAACACTTTTTTTCAGAAGCAACTCAACCGGCCGTCCAATTGCCTCCAAATTTGCTGCATATGAATCGAATCGAGCAAATCTTCTTATATATACGTATCATATTTTACACAATAGGTTTTTTTTTTGTTTTTTTTATGAAAAACACTTTTATTACAGACTTTTATTTATTTTTTGTTGCTATTTCTAGCGGGGGGGGGGGGTTTGTTCTTTTCTGCATGCCTGGCTCTTCTCAAATATTTTTTTAGGACCCTAATGATATGATTGGAATGTACAAATTGTAATGACTTGGTCGTTTTTTTACATGTTCATTGTCAGCTTAATATCTTATCTTTTAGTCCTAAACCAAGTAGTTCTGATGCCTGAACTTAAAACAGAATGCAAAAAAATGCCACAACTCGAAAGTCATGCGAGACTTGGCAACGCAGGTGCAACTTGTGCATGAATGAACAAGTTCCGTTCTTGATGTGTTCTCAAGAATCAGACCTGCGTGATGACCGCAGCTGCGACTCTGCCAAAACATTCCGTATGAAAACACGCTCTAATATTTCTGTTATATTACGCGCGGAAATAAATATATTAAACTGGTGAAGTATGCGAACCAAACCGAAGCATTCAGGATGAATTCTTAACATTAATACTGCTGACACGATGGTGTGCTGATGAATTAGGGGTGACGTCCGTGACATTCTATTTTTTTAAAATGTGCCTTTAACCCCGTATTATGAATTAAATACGAAGAATTGTTATGCTTCAATTAAAATGTATTTCTCCCCCACAAGAAAGTGTGTGGAAGAGAGTGGAATGAGTTCCATCTGTCCGTCTGTGAGGGTGAGTGTATGCGTATGTAACACTTAACACCAAAAAGTTATGTGTTGTTGTTTTTTTTTATGTTTTTTTAATCTTTAAAGATAAGTGAATGAAATTTGGTGAGGAGCTTTCACTTGCACTTTAGTAGATTGGTGTGTGTGTGTCTGTTTGTAGTGTGTGTGTGTGTGTGTTTGTATTGTAAACTGGTTTTGAAAGGTTTCCTATGTAATTTTGTAGAAATGTGGACGTTGGCAAGAAGCAGAAGCATCGTCATTTTTTTGTTGGTATGGATCCAGATCAACCACTACGGTGACACAATACCAATTTATTCTTGCTTTAGTATGATGACGACATTTCTCTAGAAGTTTCTCACTGAAAAAACTTTGACTTTGACGAGAAATGTCAATAAATTGACTTGGCACTTGAGTTCCTCATAGTTTGTTTTGACTACAGATTTTTTTTATTATTGCGGTTATCTCATTAATATTTTTGATTGACGCTTCCCGGATAAAGTCCTACAAAAGAATAAACGTACTTACATTTAAATGTAACAGCTTTCTATCAGTTTGTACATTTTACATTTTGTGTTGCTTGACGTTCTATTATTGGTCATTTATAGCGAGTCTTTAGTTCAAAATACTATGAAGTTAAAAACAAACAGTTGGAGAAGCAGATCCGAATACGGCACGGCTGTATTGTCTTCCTATATTCGGTGCGAACACCCCCGGTTGTCACCTGACAGCCTCTTGTTGAACGTCCCGGGATTCACCTGCATGAGCCTTTGCACTCAGTTGATCTGAAATCCCATCAGCGGGCCTTCTGCTAAGTTGTTTATCCCCCCTCCTGTTTACTCTGCCTGCTTGACGGCTCGTTAGAGGTGAGAGAGCACAAGGTCAGAAGGAATTAGCCCACCGTTTGCTCACTGGCGTCTGACGAGAGGGACTTTACATTAGCGGGAGAAGTATACTGTAAACAGAAGCTCACACGAATCTGCGGGGGGAACTTTCGTTTTCATGCTGACACACGCTGCTGTTCCTCAACGGGTAGTGCTGTGGTTCACAAGTCAGAGGCTGGCAGGTAACTAACAAATGACAGAATCTTTTTTCTTTCTCTTTGCATAACTGTTCTGAAAAGTCGTGACAGTAATCCTACATTAAGAAAGCCGAGTCGACGTTAAACATGGAACAGGTTGTAGCTGCGTGAACCCCGGGGTAAATTTCTAAGTGTTTCACAGGAGAATGACGCGAGGATGGAGGTGAAGTGTATGAAAGCTCTCTTTCATAGCCTATCAGGGGTTCATCCGAGGTAAACAAACAACAGGAGCAGGAAACCAAAGTAAAAAAAGTTTGAGAGTGACTGTAACCGTTAGAATGAGGCAGCAGTAGTCAGATGCTCTACATTCCCCAACAGATCAGTAACGTTACTCTGTTTTATGGATACCTATCTGGTGAAAGTATCGGGAACAGTAACTGATGATCAATGCAATGATCAGCAATAATTCTTGTAGAATCTTCTTTTACTGTGATACAACTCTTTTCTGACACCTTTTATCAGAACCGGCATTAAAATTTTTCAGCAATTTCTGGGGCATCGGACAGCACAGGCTAGTCTTCTCTCCCCGCGGCCGTCTATAGGTGGGTTTACATGGGAAACTTTTTTTCTTTCCGAATTAAACCTTTCCGAATCGCCTGTTTACATGACTTCTAATTTTTTTTTTTTTTTTTTTTGGTTTATCTGGCAGGGACATTGTACATTAATAAATACTTCTGTAAATGAACCAGAGAAAGCCAAAAGGCTATTTTTCATCCGCAGTCCCTGGACAGATAGAAGAAGAAAAAACAGCAAGATAAAAAAAAATCCGATATATATAAAGGACAAGGAAGATAAAAGTATAAATAAGAGACAAATACAATGAGAAGACACAGAATGAAATACGATATAATACCAACAATAAGTTTCAAATCTTCAAACATATAAAAACATATATCCGACCCGGTGTTTACATGCGTCGACTCACCTAATCGGAAACGCCTTCACACATCTGCAGACGTGCGTTCATAAGAGTACTGATACAGACGAAACAGACTAGATGTAGACATCTTTGGTCACAGTGAAGACATCATTCCAGCATGACTAGACAAATGTCTACAGACACAAGAGGAAGAAATGAACCAGATGGTGCAAGGCTATTACTCCATCCCATCATGTGAAGTAATTCTTATTAAGTTCAGACATTGTTTGTTTGGCATGTTTGCAAGTATCCCTTGTACCAGAGAATTCTGTTTCTTTAGAAAGGAAATCAGGAAGTAAGCAAGTCTGGGCAACATGTACGATTCCACGGTTTCCTCCCAGTGTAGTTGTCAGCTGTGGATGAATTCACATTCTGTTCTTAGCTCTTTTTTCTCCCTTGGGCCCATGGCGCCGCAGTTTTTAAAATCTCTCAGTCTGTGAAAAAGCCAGCTAAGCGGTGGGCAGTCTGAAAAGGGAATGGTGCAACCGGCAAGTTGGCCTCATTTACTGTGTGTTTCTTTCAAGCACAGTTGTGTCTAAAAATAAGAGACCAAAAACTTCTCTTTATCGCAACTTCAGATTAACCATTGTATAGTATTTCCCGCATGGTCCCCTTGGAGTAGAGTTGTATTAATAGACGGAGAGGTTCTGTTGAAAGGTTTGTATAGAGATTTTCTCCCATTCCCAGGGTTGTATTTTTGGGCGAATGCGTGCCGCCGGCTGTTTAAGTCTTAAAATATCTCTCAACAACTGCTATTTTGCCAATATAAATATGATTTTTATTTCTGTCATATTTCAAGTCAACTTTCAAAATTGTTATTTTTGTGATTAAAGTCCAACACCCTTCTCAAACAGGGTTCAAACAATAGCATAACAACAGAAATCCTCTTTTATACACGGCCTCTGTTTGTTCATGTAACGCTACACCTTTTTTAAAACTTTTTTTATTTTTTTATGTATAACAGAGCATCATAAGCATCTAGCATGATATTTCAGAACCAGCGCTTCGCGAAAACGATTATTTATCCTCCCTGTTACGTGCCGTTTGTTCTGATTCTCTCTTTGCAGGGTAACAAGCCTCAGGAGGTCACACTGTCTCCCAGATATTTTCAGATTATTTTCCTCGACTTTGAAATAGCTGCTAATTGTTACTAGCTGGGTTTTTTTTTAAATGTACAGGTTGAAGGTCTCACACATGATTAGTTTTCTACACATCACACCGTTGTTCTGTCGCCCTGCCCCGCCTCACTCCAATCGTTTACTCAGTACCGCTGTCGCCTCAGAGACGGAAGAACAACCCCCCTCCCCTTACAGCTTTGTAACACGTCACACAGATCTGTGAGACGCAATAAAGTTCCAACATTTCCACCTTGAACTGGTGGGAAAAGTAGGATACCATGTGTTTTCTTCAAGACTAGACTGGTCTTGAAGAAAACAATCCAGATATGCCAATCATTTCCATCAAAATGAGTTGTGCTGGAACCGTGCATTTAACATATTACGATTTCCTTTGATTTGCTTAATTGTGTTTATTGTCTACTACATGGATTAATCCATAACCAACTAAATTTACTGCTTTGATTGTGGGATTCTTTCAAAACTGTTAAGTTGAGTCAAATCATTCACCTTCTGAGTTCAACAAGTTTCCATTTAACGTGCGTCTGCTAAAGTGGGCTAAGTTTACAAAGCTAACACACATACTCCATATTAATTAAAATGGGTATAAATGCATAAATAGAATCAAACTACTTACAAAGTTCTTTTTCGTTCATTCGTTTCTGAATGTAGTGGCGGGATGGATTTTTTCAATTCATTCATCATTGTGTTATTATGTTTTTAGGGCTTTAGAAATACATCTGATGCTTTTTGATGAATGTAACTCACTGAATGTAAGGTCAGAGGAAATGAAGTCAGTTAAAATGAGATAAAATAAGATCAGATAAGACAACCCTTTATTCTTCGCACGGCATCGAAATATCAGTAAGTCGTATCTTTGCGTTTTTCACAATAAAGTCGATAGGGTACATTTAAAAATCTGTCTTTATTGTGTCTCAGGTTTGTCTGTTTGTTTGAGTGTCGCTTTGACCTGACAGAAGTGAAGCATCATGTGTGGCACGAGTACAAGAGGTAATCATCTCACGACAGCAACAAACCACAGGCTTACATGTGGACGTTATTCTCCTCAATATTCCCTTATTAAGGCTAGGAAAAAAGAGTTCCTGAGTGTGGGAAAGTATTTGTAGGGGAGCTGAGGGCAGACAGTTGTTCCACTGCATCTTTCCGTCCTCATTGTGGGAAACCCTCCTGCTGCTTGACTAACAAGAGCATCATTCCCTCTCTACCCCGCTAGCAACAAGGACTAAACCTCAACAGCAGCACAGGGGGACTTTCTTGAGTCTCCATGGTTACTGAATCTTATGTGAGGCTTTTATGTGATTGATTTTACAGAAAGCCTGTATTTATGTACTTTACCTGACCTGTTTCTACATACTCAGCGTGAAACATTATAAAACTGAAGGCCTTTTCAGCTCGCAATGCATGCAAGGCTAAGAAAGAGATTGCGTTTGCCCTTAGCCCTGTATTGCAATGATATTTCCATAACTACGAACTATTGGTGCACCGATCGATCGTTTTATTTTAATGTACGCAGCAGTCGCCCGAGCAGCATCACTCATCCAATTTGGTGCCGGTTACACGGATGCGCACACCAAGCATGAGCAGCTATCGCTACAAACATCTCGCAAGTAAACCAGAAACCACAAAGTTTGCAATTTGTGACAGCAGTAAGGACAAAATAAGCGGTGGAGGAACAACCCCGACAAATGTTCAGAACAACAAACTTAATCACAAATCTTCAAATTTGATCACAATGAGGAACATAGCAAGTTTCAAGAAGCTTGAATGTTTAGCCGCTCAGCCAACATCCATGAGCCCTGAAGTCCCTACACAAAGCCAACATATAACATATGATGGACTGAACTAGGCTTACAAAGTTTTATTTTTTTTAAAAGCACACCACGAGGAAAACAGAACGTACATTCATTTCAACAAGTCAGAACATATACACAACGCCGACCAGCCTATAATGTAATCCTTCAAAATAAGAGCACTTAAAATACATTACTCATTATGGTATTAAAACTTGGCCAAAATCTGTATCGGCCGGTCAGCCTTCATAAAAATCGATGATCAGCCAGGAAGGAGCGACGTTTACTACAAACTGGTGAAATAGAATACAAACATTTTGAGTTATCACATTAACGTGAAGATGCTGCGGTGGAGGGCCCCTTTGTGCGGCGGGGGGGACTTTGCGAGGATATAATTAGTCTACCAGGACTGGATAACCAAGAGAACAAAAAACTAACTGGAGGTATGATAGGTTTTCAGATTCGGAATAAACCAAACCAAACCAGACCTGCCACCTGAACGACCGCTTAAGTACTGCTTATCTTGGAGATGTTTCCACAAAGGCCTTTTCCTCGAATGGAATACAAACTTTTAACCATGTAGAACGGTAATTTTCTACCACCTTTTTATACCACATGTATAAAGAATAGTTTCCTCAGACTAATGATCCTTCTCTTGCTTTTCTCAGGGGATTAGACCATATTCCATTGTCCTCTGTAGCTCCCTGGTTGGATATCGGAGCCTTTGTAGAACCTGTTCTAGGTTTTTAAGAGATTTTATTTGCTTTTTTTCATCTGCTCCATGGACTTAAGATTAATCAAATAATTAGAAAGATGTGTCAAATATGTTACTTAATTTGTCAAGCTCACAGTTTGAAGTCCTTTTTTGTCAGGAGTTTTCATCTTGCAGCTTTCAGCAGTGAGCGGAACCTTCTCAGGTGACAACGACAAATATCAAAGGAAGCTGAAAGAGGCTGTGTTAAAAGGTCAAACGCTCTTAGGTCCATGAGTTTAGAATATTAAGTAACGGATATATTGCCATTGTCAACGAAACAACAAAATAGATGTTGGTAGCATTTCTATACAGTGTGTCTAGCTTCGGGGTGTACCGTGTGAATAATGCAGATGATCATGGTTCTGTGTTTTTAGCTGAAGGCTTTTGCTAGTGAGTGTTTACATTTCTCAACAGCCCACACTAATTAAAATATATTTCTTGGTGTTGAATTGTGTGCTCTCCATTTGGCTCTGAGCACAGGAGAGAGGAGAAAAGACACTCTAAAGAGTTGCCGAAATAATCCATATCCACTCGAATGGGCTCCGGTGCCTTTTAATCTACCCACCCTCCCCCTCCCAAAAGAGCATGTGCAACTGGTGGAAGGCTCATGGGAGGGCTGAGGAGGATCTATACCAGAGAGACAAGAACATTTCCCAGGGAATTCATGCAGTTCTCCGCTCTCTGAGCAGGTCATCATGCTTCTCCCCCACAGAGGAACTGCTGGGTTAGTGGAATCTGCATCGGCGGGCCAAACTCTGTTGAAAATTAAATAGCAAGTGGGATGGCACCGGCGTCTTTCTTTATCTGCTTGGAACAGTAGGCATGAATCAGTTAGCTTTGTCCAAAAGTACAAAGTCCGGCTGTACGAGGATTATCACCGTGCATGCGTTACGTCTCTCTCTGCTGTGGACAAACTTGGTCGCACTATTGATTTAAGAAGATGGCACCGGCTGAGCGCATATAATCAAGTGACAATCCCTGTTTAGAGAGGTTGAAGGGTTGGCTCTGAAGCCTTCTGTCAACACTAAGTTGGTCGTTCTGATGTCACACTGGCATGCCCTGTGCGTTTGGTTAAAGATTTTTCAAACGCTCTGCTGTTAAACGCTTCCAACCACAGTAACTGTGTGGGTGACACATTCAATTTCTATGCCGGTTTTAACCATGAACAGAGTAAGATTGACATTTTTCCTGCTGGGTATTCACAATAGAGCTGTCCCCTTTAAGTAAAAGTTGACAATTAATTGTCAAACACACAATTCATTTAATTGTTTCATTATGTAAATATAAACATATAAGAAGAAAAGAGCAATCTGTTGGCTTTCCCGTATTTATATTTAGACTCTAATCTGTAAACAGTAACAATCAAATGTTCAATCACCCAGATGGACCAGCGACGGCAGTCAGTCTGTCGGAGTCCAGAGATTTTGGTGGATCTGCGGAGTTTGTAAGATCTGCAGTATTACAAGTTTCACAAACCACTTCCTCCAAGATATTGGACTTGCATCTACTGTTCGGATTGTAATCAAAATGTGGCCACAGCATTGTGGTATTTGGCTTTGTGACTAAATGAACCGTGGTGCTCACGTCCGTAAAAATAGCACCTCGAGGTGCAAAAAGAATGACTTATTTCTACCCTCATAGCCGAATCGGTGTGGTCACATGACATCATTATCAGGTGTGTGTCAAACATCAAACAGTGGAAAAAGGGATGGAATGTGATCTTTCTTTTTCGTCCAGCTCTATTCTTGTGGATCAATAGAGCCGATTCTCACTGTTATACAAAATTATTGCATTTAGCACAAGTATTTTCATCCAGGTGATTATGTAATAATTGTGACGGGCTTCACTCACGATGTCTCCACTGTCCTTTGAAGTGTAATATATATTTATATATTTATTTCAAACATTAGTAAAAAAAAAAACAATAATAAAGTAGAGTAACAGTATTTGAAAAGGAGTAGGTCGAAGTAAAAACTTTTTGCATCCGTGTTCCATTCCATTCTCGATCATGATTTTCATTCAAATATGTTTTAAACAATTCTTCACAATTGTGTGAGGGGGTTTCAAATATTCAAATATTCAAATATTCAAATATTTTCGCTTCTATTCTTGAAGTGATATCACAAAAAGTTGAGAACTAGCTTGACATCTAGCACACATCCAAGTCTGACCCGTATCTTCCAGAAATGGTGAACCAGAATGATTAAATTCATAGGGCTCACTTAAATCCACTGCCTTCAGATATTATAGAATTTTACAGACCTGCAACTTTGATCCCCCTGATGGCTTTGTTTGGCCCCTTCGTGGAGGAATTCAGGGTTGGTTTCACCCATCTATGGCTGAGTTCGACACCTTCGCGGCAGGGTTTGACCCTTTCGCGGCGGGGTCCGACACCTTTGTGATTGGGTGCGACCCCTTCTTGGAGGGATACAACCCCTTCGCGGTTGGGTTCGATCCCTTCACTGTTGGGTGTGACCCCTCCAGGGCTGGGTTCGACCCCTTTGCAGCGGGGCTGCTCCTGCACAACAAATGCTAAGCACAAATCTGTGTTAGGTAAAAATGAAAAATTCTGGTGAGGAAATGATTCATAAAAACCTTTTTGTATAGATGCTAATATATTTAGCTTCCCATTCAAGTCTGATAGAAAAGTCTCATACGCAATTCTGGTGTAGAACATCTTTTGATAAACCGGTAAGTGTACATTTAGACTGAAATATGTAAACCACGTTGGGGAAATGGTAAAATGTTGACAGCTCTCAGAGGTTTCATGGTAGGTACAAAGCACTTATAATGACTGAGTCTTCCTCTCGACTCTTCTGACACTTCAAGAATCGCTTGTGTCTTTTTTCAGATGTTCACTAAGTCACTCCGTATTCATCACCTACACTGGCCTTGCCCTGACAGCAAACATTTGTCCCCCCTCAAATGTATACGCCATGAAGCAGGAGAGATTTCCTAGCAGAAATGGAATAATGGCCCATTACCAAGTCATCCCTGCATTTTCAAAGCACAACTGTGGCCTTAGTTTTTGTCTCAAATGGCCTGTTTGCATTAGAGTCTTGCTTAGATGTAATATTGATGGCGTCGCCTGCCAGCAGAGAAATGAGACAAGCTTATCTTTTATTCATGAGCCAACCTGCGCTGTCTGAATATTGACAGTCAGTGGCACATTATGTACAAAGAGTACGAGCTCTGAAGGAACTGAACATCCTGTCGTTCTGAGTAAACTCAGAATTGTTTAAGCCCACAATAAGGCAATGTGTGGCAGTCACATTTCCCTACTTATGTCTCCTAAACTGCACAAATGAGCTTTTTAATTTGTCTTATTTGGGAACTCTGTGAGGCATGAGAAGTCAAAGAGTTACTGCTGTGTGCGATTGTGGAGATCATTGATGGAACTGCGTCACAGATATGGAGGCAACAAGTGGTTTTTGAAGGGCAGGCCACTGCATTTGGATTAAGTCCTTCACTGCATCATACGTCAGACAGTGAAACCTAACTTCATTCACGGAGCATGCTTCCTGATGTGACGGGGCTGGCTGCTCATTCGGAAAACAAAGCCCTCTTGATGTTCTGCAGCACTACACACAGAGTCCAAGAGCTAAAAATCCCTCATATCCTGAACCCTGCCTACTTGCCTATAATGAAAATGTGAGGCGGTTTCTTTTTTTTCAAGGATTGTACGGAGGAAAAGTTTGATGATGAGATTATCTGAGGCCAGAAACGAGTGCCTGCTTCTCGGTTGAATTTGCATGAGCTGATGATGAGTGATGTGGGCGAGTAGCTGCAAGACCTCTCATCACTGAGAGAAGCTCTCCGAAGCTACAACCAGCCAGAGGGAGGAAGAGGAGCATCTCTCTGCAGAAATGTGTTGGCATGCCGCTATAGAGCCATTAAATAAAGGAGATAGAATGATTCTGTGTGTCCGCACTCAAATGTTGTTTTATCAAACTTTTTTCTAAATGTTTTGGTGGCGTGAGAATCTTTGATTCTATCAGTTATAAATCTTAATCTGTTTTAGATGCTCTAGCGGATGATTTGCTATCAAAGATGTTGTTTAATCTGCGATAATTCATTGTACAACCAAAACGTGGGGGACATTACTAAATCGTCATCGCCGCCGCCGCAGATTCTTCCAGTTAACACAATAACTCAGAAATGATTTCATGGATCATCTTAAAATGTTATACTTCCGTAGACATTAGTGCGAGGAAGAACTGGGTGGATTTGGGAAAAAGGTCGGTTGTATATTTCCAACATGAAGAAGAGGTTTATCTCCAAAGGTTTTCAGACTATAATTTCTCAACCGTTGATCTGATTTAGTCAAAATTTGGTGTATTTGAATCAAATATATGGCATTTTACTATAATAGTTCTTATTTTACTTAATAAGGAGAGCTATTTTTTTTACAACTGGTGAAACTGTTTGGGGGGAGATGTTAGGACTGCATTATAAATAGGTAATAGGTGGTGGCTGGTGGAGCTGCCTGTTTCGGTATAATATGCTGCAGAAGTATTCCATTACTCCTATCTGTCCCCTCTCCACCATTGACTGTGCACACCAGTATCCTGGTTCTTATCAGGTTTCTGAAGTATACCATCTCTCTGTTTGCGTATGTAAGCATATGGTAGTCCTGTTAAAGAAACTGACAGCTCTGGACATAACGGAAGCTAAGTGATGTTCCCCAAAACAGCTCATTTCATACAATACAAAAGTAACTCTCACTTGTAATGGAGCTGGTGTTCCAACAGTTGCTTCCTCTGGTCTCATGACCGGTGTGTCACACTTCCAGCTAAAGGGCGCCCTATTCATAGGTAAATTTTTCTCCCCTCACTGCATGAATAACTTCACCATGACGACCCTCTTTTACCGGTCACGGCTACATGTCTTCCTCTGGCACTCCCTGGTCCTATGCAGTTTGACAGACTGAGCGCTGTTAAAGTGGAGGACATGTTTAATATCGCCTGTTGCTCTTCTCCCCTCTTGCTGGAAATAAGGTGAAAAGGCCATATCCACAATGCCAGGTTGTCATTTAATAGCGATAAGTCTGATATAAACCAAAGTGGCATAGTTTTTTATAGCCACGGTAAATTGAATTTAAAGTCAGGCTAACAGTTACAGAAACATCAGATTCAATTTCCACGCTGTAAACATATCAGGTGCTTGCGCAAACCGAATACAGCAATCAGTAAACAGGATATTACGTAGCAGCGGGGACATGAATAACCAGCTTTCCCTTTTCCCATGTAAACGCTTTATTGTAAAACTGGGGGGAGCTCCATAGCATGGATGCTGGTATGCATGTTAATACAGTCATTGCCTCAAAAAGACAAAGGCTACGTTTGCATTATAGGAAAGAAGTGACATATGTATGATTTTTCTCAGATTTTTTTCTCAGGGTTGCGTGAACACAAAAATGGAATCTATTTCAAAATAGATTTGAGTCAGTTTCCTCTGTGGACTAATATCAGATACATTCCTGATATATGGTCTTGTATGAATAACATTCAAGATTTCGTGTGACTTTCTGCCAACATGGATATTCTGAGCACCGTTTCCGTCAGTTGTTCCATGAGTTGTCTCCCAAATAATATAGAAAAAAGGATTGTTGCTTACGCAAATGACTCATGCTAATGTCTATGAATAAGTTTTTCCTTTTCTTTCTTATTTTGTTATTATGAATGTCAACTGTCAAGACAAACGAATCTGACCCGAGCAAACAAATCTGAACCGAGCAATGAGGCTTGTAATGCAAACATAGCCCTTTGTTTTATAGTGCTCTCCTCCAGTTATGGTATAATGTGCGCTCGCCTGCCACAACCCATTAGGCATGTTTTTTCTCTTTTGCTCTATGTAACTCTGTAATGTGTGTTTATACACACAGAGGTAGGCCTTTGAAAATACATGAGAAAACCAGGGTGCGGCATTATCTCTGTGACTCTGTGACTGGAACACGGCCAGTGGGCGGATTTTCTTTTGTTCTTATCAGTGGGGCGTGGGGGGCCTTCAAGGAGAACGTCATCTGTGGTCTCCATAACTGTCATGCTTCTACACCTTCATGATTGTCCATACCGCATATCCACCAATGTCTTCCAACAGTTGGGGTATTTTTTGCTGCTGGCAGGGTTATTTGGTATTTGTACGTTATGGTTCAGTTCGACACCTATGAATGAGATTTGGTCACACAGTCGTTATTTTGTGCGAGTCAAAGCACAGGACTCCTGTTTCAAAGCAGGGAACTCCCTGCTTCCTACTGCAGAAGCTGTGGTTCCTCTCAGGTTGTGGAAGGATTTTTCTGTATTTACTCCTATTGATTGAGATCCCATAATATTGGATGTTTTTTATTGACAAGGGTTGAAAGGGTGGGTGACGTCACCTCCTACCACAGAGAGGTTCTGTTTTTCTAGAGCGTGATCCTGAATTAACTGCTCTTGTCATTCTGACACCAGAATCTATAGCTGACAACAGACTCATCATAGATATGCTGCAGGGACGTCTCCTGTGAATACCCCCTACCACAAACACACAGACACACACACACACACACACGACTTTCATACCGGTCCATTAACCTTTGGCCCCTAAAGCATTGTTTCTGTCCCAGAACAATAAAGCCCATTCCATTTAATGAAAACCAGACATCAACAGTCACAATAGTGATGTTGATGAATGGTTCCTAATTATTTGTACAATTACAACAAAATTACAGCAAATGCATCTTAACTAGCTCACAGAGCCTGAAGTGTTTTGTTCAAATCACTTGTTTGGCTCTCAACCTTCCCAACCATTGGTCCAACTTAGTCCAAATTTGATGCATATATATTGACTCGAGAAGTTTTGTACGTATCGTACTTTACTGTAATAGTTCATCTTATTATCATGAAAATACTAAACTGATCGGCCTCCTTGGTGATTCCACATATTTATGTTACACCATATTTATATTATGTTACCACCGCTGGTCATTAAAAAAGTGATATTTTAAAGGTTTACACACTTTATGAATATATGCAGTTATCACAGGAAAAAATCCTTTATGAATAATTTAGAAGCAGAAGGTAAGTGGCTCTGCAAAGTGTCAATGCTACTCAGAGGGACACGCTGACACATCTGTATAACATCTGCACCTTTCACCTTCAGACATTGCTGTTGTGGAGATGACAGATGCTTTCCGCCAGCCTTCACTCTTCTACCACCTGGGAGTCAGAGAGAGCTTCAGCTTGGCCAACAACATCATCCTGTACTGTGACACTAACTCCAACTCTCTGCAATCCCTGCAGGTAAGCTGAATACACACCAGCACACTCCTGCCCTCATCACATTATCACGTAAACTGTGCTGGTGATTAAGGACTATTTTTAGGAATGGCGACAGGAGATTGACAGAAATGTAATTTGATGTCAGTGACACAGAAAATGCGTCAAAGGGATGATGGAGGAAAAACAATTTGTGAAACTGTTAACGATGGGAAGTCAACAGTGGTTTCATTTAGTGATGCGTCAGAGTGGTGAAAATAGTTTTTATTATTCTATTATAGAAGATGATTCTCCCAATGATGTGCGTAATGCTAGTTCTAAGTTCTTAATTCTTATTATGTATTGTTATTATTTGCTGATTAAATGCAAGTCTCAACATTTGATACATTTTAATACCACTTTGGATTTTCGGATTACTTCATTCTAGGCCATTTTTAACCAATAAATCTATTTCGATCACAAAAGACAGAGAAAGAAAAAAAAAGATGAATATGTGATAATAAGTCAATTAGAAAGTCCTCGGCGCTCAGACTCTTCTGGGAGATTGTAATCGAAGGGTCTCTACCCTGAGCAGCAGCATGGGATATCCCTCCTTTGGAGCCTGGGAACAGGTGTTGGCGGCTGATGACTCTGCTGTGATTTATGAATAATGAGGCTGAAGGATCTGCGAGTGTCATATTTAAAGACAGCAGGTGATGGTAAAGGCTAAGCATGTAGGCGTGACACTGTGACAAAATGGATAAGGCTACATAAACGATTGCAGCTGATACCATTTGATGCCCAAGAACGTGAAGTAGGTCATTGAGACAGAGCATGTGGGAAAGGTGAGGATAATATTGTGGTATAAGCAGTAACTCTGGTCCGAGTGTGCAGGAGGTTAGTGTTTCTGATTGAACCTTTGATAGATCTTCATTACATACAGTGATTGAGGCTTGCTGTGTTTCGATATGTGAAAAATAAGTATTGGATCCACTCCTGGTTTCATCTGTTTTTATACTAAACTGCGTCAGATCTTCAAACAAGCAAAATTATAAGCAGGAGATTAAATCCTTCTCTGAATAGCTCAGAGCGATTAGAATTAAGGTTTTGGAGTGGTCTACTAGTACTTAATTGAAGTAAACTCCAGAGCACAGATTACCATGAGATGGACACAAAAATAGAAGAAATCTGAGCGGGGGGCTCGAGTCGTTCGTCACAGCGCTGTAGTTCTTGTGCGTTCATTCATGTCCGTCAGTCCGAGTCTGTCCTACTGGCTAAATAGCTTCCAGATAGCAATTGTTCTCACCAATTAAGAATAACCAGGGACTAAATGCTGAATTATTGCAGCGCTGTAGCAACAGGATAATAACAGACCTGTGTTCATGGTTCAAGTACAATTGTCTCATAGAGACTTTATTTGAATGGTATCCAAAATCATGCCAAATTTTGGCCGTGTCAGCATTTGAAATGGCTCTAAATCCCGAAGCTATTGCAGAACAGATGTAGCTCACACAGTCTGAGGCCCAACTGTAACAGTCGGCCTGCAGCAGAGGAACACTGGAGCCTTTATTGTTTGTTGTTTGTGTAGTATGAGGATTTTTAGAGCTAGGGAAATCTTCAGTGAATGGCTCCACTGTAGTCTGCATGTATTACAATCAAGCCTTTCGCTGGAGTCTTCTTCTCCAGAGTGGAGGTAAATTGAAATAAACAGCTAATTATTATTTTAAACTCATAGTTTTTGCCTTTTAAACATCTTGCAATTGCCACTCTGTCCCACCCTAATCTTAGCTGGAGTTTTCCCCTTCCTGTGGTCTGTCCTGGTGCCCGCCTGCCTGACTCTCCAGACGGCTAACTGTACCCCTTTAGGTCTGAAAAGACCACATATCTCCGGTGGTTTCTCCTGATCTCCATCAGGCTTTTAATGCTTCTTAAAAGGTTTTGTTTTTCCTCAAATACCGAAGGTCATTTCAAAGATACTCCAAGAAGTCAAAGATGCCCTTGTGTTCGTAGTGAACAAATACTTTACATTGAACATTTTTCACTAATAAATTCAGGCTCCAGAGTGAGTCTTCATCCTTTCATAACTTTTGAAACACTCCTTTGGATACACTCTCGAGAAATCTTCACTTGAACTGGCTTTTAAACGCAACCAGGACCCCCCTTAAGGTGGTTTTGCGTACAGTGGGCAACCCAGCATTATTGTGGGTGGGTAAGGTCTTTGAGGTGTTTTTATTACCTACTAGATCATCATGTGAGAAGTTAGCAGGACTCAAATGGTTGTTGAAATTCTCAGAATTATATATGGCTGATAGGCAGTGTCGTACCGTCATGTCATACAGACCCCTGGTAGTCCAGCTCTCAGCTTACTGACCCCTGGGACCCATCTTTTGTCATACATACCGCTGTTAAAATTTCAAATGTAGCATTTAAGTGTTTGTCAGCATTAAGACTGTTGTTTAATAAATCGGACACTGCTGACTGATGATCATGGGGACATATGTTATTGAGAACTGTTTGACAGCTGTACAAAGGTGTTGTTATGTAGACATTCATCATATATTGGGAAAAGCAGACAAACAGTTCAGTAAGTAGGATTCGGTAACACAGGGTCCAAAGTTTGCCCTCAGGAGGAAAATCTTCTTGTCACATCTCTAAATGCTTTTCTCTTCTCATCTTTCAGGAGATAATTTGCCAGAAGAACACTGTAAGTACACAAAGCAAACTGTCCTCCACTCACCTTTGCCTGTCACACATCACTCCATCACTCGCCCACTGCTCAAACATTACACGTATAATGTGATGCAAAGTTGTGCAGGGAACACAGTGTCTAACACCTTATGTTTCTCTTCTTGGTGTCATAAAAGTTTTCTCCTTTGTAGCACACTTTTGTTTTGAAGTTTCACTCTTAATTCTCGAGCCCACTCTGAATAAAAGCTGCACACATTCTGAAACTGTGACAAGCAAAAAGTGCAGCATTCAAATGAGGTGCCGCCCCAAAACCAAGGACATCCTGCTCTGACTCACGCTGTACTGTGAATCTAGTTTACGCAAACTCAAACATTTTACTGTATGTGTTAATGTGTGTTAAAAAGTATTTTCACAACAATATGTGCTACAGAGGACAACGCTTGTTTATTATATACCATTTATAAAGCAAGTGTCAGTGCTGAACAAAATAGTGGGTGAGTTTTTATTTTTTGTTAAATGTATTTGGGGGGGATTTAAAAAAATAAAAATAAAAATTCCAAGAGCTCAAAGTAATATTTTTAAATGGCGTAATTTGTCAAATTAACAGTTAAAATCGGAGAAGACTTGGATGTAAAGTCATATAAAAGAGACAAAATCAGAAATAAGTAGGATAAGGTGATTTTAAGATTGTATGATTGTCGTGATTTTTGGGCAAATTTGAGTAATTGTATTTATTTGATATCCTGTTTCTTCTGTTTCCAAACTTCATGTCACGTCAGTGATGAGGATATAAATGCTATCATAACAAACCGGAACATTATGTCACCCACTTGATGGCTATTCTGTTTATGGATCAAATTCAATACACAACACTATTTTGGGCAACATGCTGGGATGTTGGTTGCTCCTTCGTTCGATATGTACCTGCAGAGTTTGCATGCTCTCCCTGTGTTTGCGTGGGTTTCCTTCGGGTGCTCCAGCTCCCCTCCACTTAAGCATGTGATATAGAACATAAGACCATATATGGATCCCTGTGGGTGTCAGGGCTTGTTCGCTGCTCTGCTGGTTTTAGAACAGCACATAGATCTGTTGTTATGGAGGGTTGTTGACATTCAAATCCTCCTGCTAGAGATAACATAAGCATGTTTGTTTATTATTTATCTGTTGTGAAAATTGAGTTGCACATTTTGGATTAATCTAGATGCTTCAATTCCCCATTGGAGAATTGGTGACTCTAAATTTCCTCTATTAGTGACTCTAAAGGTTGTTTGTCTCTGCGGTGGTCCTCTGATGGACCGCCAACATATCCATGGTGTACCCCACCATCTGGCCAATGGCAGCTTGGCTTCTCTCCTGTGAGGTTCAGCTGTTACAGTAAAGGAAAGGATGGACAAAGCTCATCCTTGGGTGACCGATTGTAAATAATGCAGTATGACTTAATGGGTCATGGTGGATGAAGAGTTTGTGCTAAAAAAGATCTTTGATAAAAAAATAGTTTTTTGGAGAGATCACACACCCTTGGCATTTTTTCTCGACCAATATCATACAATCAATCATTTATCGGACTGAGTCAGGACTAGAACAAAGCCGGATTAAGGCAGAATCTCGGGAGCAGGAGCATTCCTGTCAGGAGTGAGATGAAAGGCTTAGCTCTCTTAAGTGGCTTTTCATCGTGGAAGGAAATGACGCTGTGCTGCATGAACATCACTGATCTCTGACTCTGACCGGACCTGTGCGAGGAGAGCTGATTAACACTCATGATATGACATTATGAACTCACCTTTTGTCCTTTAGTGATTCCTCCCTCCTTGTTCCCTCTCATTCTTGCTTTTATGCGGCCACTTAAATGCTCTCTGACCCGGCGTAGGCGCTCTTAACTCATCCTCGTCGGTAGCAGAGCCCAGCAGCCTTTAATGTTAGTTGTTGATCTTTTTTTATATGGTCTTTCCATTTGAAGGCACTGTAGCTGTTTTGAGATGATAATTGAGTCATTATCTACCCACCTCCATGCTTAAAGTTGGATCAGCTAAACAGAGTTACTGAACTCTAAAGTCTAAAAAACATAAATGGCTCCATGCAGCTTGTACAGATGGCAAACTGATTTGAAGAAAAAACAAAAAAAGCATAAATGTTAGTTTTAATCTAAGGTATACGAGCTCAAACATGTGTACATGTGCAGGAGAAAACTTTGTCTATAATTCCAATCATACGAACATTTTTTAAGACGAACTGAACAGGGCTGATAGATTTCTTGGACCAGGCGGAAACCCAAAGTCGACGAACCACGATCAAGCCTTGAAGCGTGACATAAACAGCGATGTGTTGTCTGGGACGCTCCTCAACAACAGTCGGAAAGGCAGATTTATTTTTTTACACATAGTTCAGTGCTTTCTAAACAGTGGTTTAACGCGGTCCGTTTAGACAATAGGTTAGCTCGCCATCTGATCGGAGGGTAAGGAGCTACTGGAGCTCCTGCCTCTTCAATCTACAGACATTTCCAGTCCATTTTTTATTCTTCACTACCTGTTTTTCTGTCTTCCAGTTGTGGGAAGGACACAGTATATGTCCCCATAATGTCCCATTGCCGTTGCCTTTATGCCCCTTGTTATTACAATTGTCTAAATCACCTCTATTACTACCTATGTTGCCATCTTTGAAGCAAAACAGAACCCCATTATGCCTCCTTTGCATTTATACATAGCAGTGGGGTGTATTTAAGGTGGACCAGTCCCGCCTTGTAAAGTTGGTGTACATAAATAGTGCATATTGTTAAGGACTGTCATTGGTACCCAACAGTCAATAAGTTGCCCTACAACTAAAGTGCCTTTGGTGCTGCTTATCTGCATTTCTATCAAGGTAAGTAAGGGGAACAAGGCTTCATTTCCATAGTGCTATCACTGCAAACGGACATACACCAGTCATCCATAACATTATAACAACTGGCTACTGGTTACAATGGCCAGTGTAGGATCTGAGCAACTTTAACAAGGACCAAACTGTGATGGCTCGAGGACTGGGTTAGAGGTTTTGATGGGAGTTCTTCAGTGGTTAGAGGAACAACTTGTGAACCTGCAACAAGGTGATTTTACAAAAGGTTCATTGATGCACATGGGGAGCAAAGGCGAGCTTTTGTAATCTGATCCTACGTGAGAGCTACCATATCTGGTTGATAGGTGTCCAAACATGCAATGCATGACAGAGCTATTTTGGGACCTACATAATATCTGGCATGTTGTTTTTATAATATGGTTATTCGGTGTATCCTCCAAAGTGAGTCCACTGAATAAATGAGTCTCAGTCACATTCCCCAGATTCCCCGTGAGCCAACGCTGTCATGTGTTTCAACTTTACCTGTTAAGGGTTTTGCTGAAAGAGTTGCAACCGCTCTGTAACATATGCTGTCCAAAACTAACCGCTTTATGGGCTGTGACATTATGAAACAGACAAACCCAGAAGACCTAAATATAGTGTCAGGTTTTGCAACCTGTCTGGCTGCACTTTACAAATAGGGGTCAGATGTTTATTTTCAAAATGCATTCACCGCCGCTGCAGTCACCATTTATGTCATGAACCATTGTTGCATAGGAGGAAGTCTATCTGTGGATTGCTTTCATTGTTTCCACACCACACCTTCATTTCACTTCCCATTTCTCTCACGACGGCGAGAGCAGCCGCAGCGCTATGTTTTTCTAAAAAAGCTGAAAGCATGATAGAATATTGATGCCGTCAGGATGCAGCTGGGTAATAGTCCAACCGCCATCAGACTCTCTCATGACGCCTTTCTTCACACATCTGGCGTTCTGGGAATAACTCTCCTTGAGAAGACCTAGGCTGTTTTCACAAAGATGCAAATAGTGGATTTCCGGCTTCTCTTTTCCTTCGTGTGCTTTCTGTAAACAACACACACAGGCTTTTACCTTTATTTATTCAGACACTGCAATCAGAATGGGAATTGATGAGCCTTTAAAGACACCAGTGCTTTTATTGTTTCTGCTTATCAGTCAGATAATCAGTCCTTTATTGGTAGCTGATCTCTTCTGAGGAAGAAGAGAAAAGTAGGAACAAACAGGTCTTCACTTACATGTCTTATTATCTTTGAGTGTTAACAGCGGGTAGAAACAGTAAATAAAAATGCATGTGTGTGCAATGCTGACTAATCCTAACCGACATGGTGTTGCTGGAATTAAAACCCATTATACATACGGAAATGTTAAACATGGCTGGCATTTCCTTCTTCTCTTAACTTTGTCTATTCATGCTTTGGATCATTTCTTCTTCCCCTTCACGACTCATTCCACTTCACAACCACTACTGGATGATCGTAATAATAAAGATAACTAGCCCTATTCTGTCGCCCCCGACAACAAGGGTATATCCCTGCAAAAAAAGCCCTGAACCCCCCACAATTCCTCTGATTTAACCCCAAAAATTAAATGTGAAGTTATGTCCGAAAGAAAAAGTGCTCCCCCTATTGTGTAAAACTTGATCTGTCAGATTTATGTACCATATCTACGAGATAGATATCCTCGAGTCGATTCATGTGCACCAAATTTGGACTCAATCGGTCCGATTAGGAAGTTAAGACCGATATAAAATACTGATTATATTTGTATAAAGTGGAACTATTAGTATAAAATATGATATATACAAGATAGATTTTGAGAATGTTTTAGATATTATGGCCCAAAAACACATGGAGATAAATCTCCACCTAGTGTCAAAAATACACAACTGACCTTTCCCATAATCAGTCCAGTTATTCCTCGCACTAATGTCTACGTGGGTATAAAAACTGAAGAAGACCCATGAATTTGTTGTTGAGACGCTGCAGTGACGATTCCATAATATCCCTAACTTTTCAGGGAAATAATGAAAATGAATTATTATTAGTAGTAATAGTAGTAGGAGTAGGAGTAGTAGTGGTATGTTTTATTATATTTACAATTATTATGATTGCATTAATATATATTAACAACGAAATAATAAAAATGATGATTGATAGATAAGATGAAGAACAAAACACAGAGATATAATTCCACACCAAACACATTTGTCAAAGCAAAGACAGAAAGAGAGACCAGTAGTGCAGCTAACACTAAAACCAACATGAAATGAAATTACTCCCGAATGCCACAGCTGCAGCAAATAACCGGGCAGAGCTGTGCACAGTGTGAGAAGTCTGCTCCAGGCTCGTGTTTCTGCTACATTCTCATGCCTGCCACGCCACACCAACAAGTGGCATTTGCGTAGTAGCTGTGGGTGTCTGAGAGATCGGTTCCAGTGGGACTGTCACCGCCGGTGCCTTTCTCTCTCCGTGGCTGCTGCCTGTTTAGACTGGTTCGGTGAAGGCAACACCACATATAACCGCAATTGGCTGTGTTTCCACAGATCAGAGTCTAAACCTCATGTCATTACCTCAAATTGTCTGAAAGAGGGGAAACAGCTCAGACTTCCTCCAGGCAATCTGCTTCCTCCTCATACAATGTGACGTTTTTACTACCTAGTTGACACTGGGTAACATATTTTATAGACATAAAAGAAGTTAGCTAATTTAGATAAAGTATGACCGGCTCTAATTAAACACTGTACTTTCAGGACCTTTTTTTTTTTTAGCCGTTTATGGTATGTTACTCTCATTTATTTAACGCCTCGCAATCGCCACTGTTGGCAAAAGTGCAACCCTCAGTAGAGTCTGAATAACTTAATAAAGAGACATACTGCGTTACTCGTTTTATAAGTCTTGGGCCATTGGATCGTCTTAGCCTCTTAACTGGATCCCAACACGTTAATGCTTTTTATTACCATAACGTCTGTGACCGGTCTGCTGCCTCGTCAGCCAGACGATTCCATCCCTGAGAGATTTTTAAAAGTCATTCTCCATTAGGATTGTGGAGATTCAGCAGACTTTTAACACTAGGCTCATAGAGCATCATTTAGATCCCTGCCCACCAATAGTGTTAACTCACTTCTGTCAACGTAGACTTTCATTTTCACTTCTCCTTCAGCCTGCATTCCCCCTTGGTTTTTAAAAGCTGTATTCCAGATATTTGATCCATTTATTAATCGCTCCCCATCCATTGGTGTTAAAATACCCTGTATTTTAATAACATTTTTCCTAACATGCTAGATTACTCTGTTTCAAATAATTTCGGTCCAATCTCTAAGCTTTTTATCAAAGATTGTAGAATAAGATGCTACACGCAAAGTATTTATTTTATGAATAAGAGTTACAGCTCTGAAATAAAAAAGCAGCAGGTGTTTATATAGATATATAGTGACCTCAGCTCAGCCATTGATACAGTCCACCCATCTTTTCGATCTTAAACATCCACCTGTTGATGTCAGTGATGTGGCTCTTAAATGGGTTATTGCATTTGTGGGGTTCCCCAAGGCTCTGTTTTGGATCCTCTTATATGCAATATGCATTCTCTTGGGCAAATAACGCATCATGTCCAAACATTCAATGCAGTTAAATGACTCCAAACTGGAGGTGATTATAAATACTCCCTATATTATTCATCTCTTTGCCATTTTTTGTGGCTTATCCAATGTTCAGAAAGAGGTTCACAACCTTCTGAGTTATTTCTATCCATCAGTTGTCCTTTGGCACTCATGTGACTAAAGTAGTCCAGTCCCTGCTTTGCAGTCCTTCGTCTCCCCTCTGCATTTATATTAGGTCCTCCATGCTTTCATTTATTCCAGGCTACATTGTTGAAAAGCACTTTATTCTGCGCACTTAATTCTTCTATTAGCTGGCAAAACATCCGGTGACCACAGCTGATTTGAAACGCTGCTGCCAGGCTTTTAACAGGCACTAAGAGAAGTGTCCACACCTCACTCACCCTCCACCGGCTGCCTGTGAGTTTTGGACTTTAATTTAAGATTTGTCAATTGTTTTTAAAACCTGGAATGGCCGCGATCCCACTTGGTCTTTGTCGTCAGAGCCACTGAGCTTCCTGTTGAGGATCTCAAGCGGGCGAACTCAGCGACTTTTTCATAACTGTTGGTAAACTCAAATTATTTTTTGTTGAATGATTTTATTCTATTTAATTGTGTGAATCATTTTATAACTTTCTACATAAATGGATATTTTGGAATTATTATATTAGTTATTTTTTATCTCATGATTAGGAAATGAACAGGTTAAAAAAACAAAAATGTGTGGAAGGGAAATATAGAACAAGACACCTTAAGAATTACTCATCTTATAACAAGATCTTATTTAAAATATGTAGTCTTATGAGGGATGCTTTCTTATTATTATTTGGCTGCATATTAGTATATTTCACAAACAAACCTATTATTCAATGGGGTTGAAATTATAACTATTATATCTGCACTCTTTCATTCTAAACAGCTTCACGGAAAAATAATCCCCTGATGTTTAAATCTATCGATAACATATCATGTGTTGACAGACATGCTCGGCCAACTACACCTTCATTCCATACATGGTGACGCCCCACAACAAGGTGTACTGCTGCGAGAGCAGCCTGATGAAGGGTCTGACCGAGCTGATGCAGCCCAGCTTCGAGATGCTGCTGGGACCCCTCTGCATGCCACTACTGGACCGGTTCATCCAGCTGCTCAAAGTCTCACAGGCCAACTCCCAGTAAGTATACTGAAGCACTGACTTTACACTCCACCAATGAAAAGATATATTTCATCTACTATATGTTTAAATACCTAGGCGGTCTTCCAGGGACTTCCTAACTACATAAATATAAAATGAATATCTTGGGAGCAATGTTGATATTGTAGCGGGTCCCCATAAATATGAGTTTATGAGAAGGAAAAAACTAAATTTGAAGCTATTCCTGCTGCCAGAAATCGTCCTCTGGAGACCATAAAACCAGCCCAAAAATGCTTCAAGAGCAGAATTTATGAGGGAAAAATGTTCATCTGGATGTTTTATTGTCTAAATAAAAAAAAAATGAGGCGGGTGAAGTAAGAACATGTCAGATGAGGAGGAATATAGTGGAAAAATGTAACCTCAAAACGTAGCAAACAGGTGTTCGTGTTTGAGCAGCTTCGTTTTGATATCCTGCTCTTTTTTCTTTCTCTTTTTTACTTAATTTAATCTTTAATATCGTTCATTCCTCTACTTTCACTTGAACCGCATTTAAAAATTAAATAAACAAAGCAACAGCAAAACCGCACTGCCTCAATTGGTGCACTTAAATTTTAGGCTTTACTGCCAATAGGCAACACAGAAGCCAGTTATTCTTGGTCGGCTCCAGGAAGAGTGAGTCAGGTTTTACCGGTAGATAAGTCAAATAAATCTTTGATTACGGTTCTGTAAAAGCAGAAAGGCCTCGGCGTAGACATCACTGGCACTTTCTGCTGACGCTGCAAAATGTGTGAAAAGTGGTGACTGTTAGGTTATTATCAATATATATATATATATATATAATATATATATATATATTATAAATATCAATTACATATAAATATGTTTTAAACTCATGGCACTGAGACAAGTGGTATGAACTGACACTGTTAATTGAGTTAATTCTCCAGAAAAAAATATCATATTATTATCAAAGGATTAGTACAAAAAACTAAAAAAAATCACAAATTTTTCTTTTTCTAATTTTTAAGTGCTTTGGAATGCGGCCGTATCTAAAGAGGAAGCATTGATTTTAAAGTTACGGCAAATATCCGGTCCTTGTTAATATTGGGTAAGACAGTAGATTCCAGGAAAAGAGGGCCTCCGCAGTTAAACAGAAAACTTAATTAAGTGTGATAAAAGCCGATGAAGATCTGAGAAATGCCGCTTTACATTCCTAACCGGTGGTAAACTTTTCAATTTTATGGCATTTTAAATTGTTTCTATGTTCTGATTGTATTTATGTTCAAAAAATATCAAAGGGCGCCTTAGAGATTAGAACAATTCAGTTTTGTGTTTCAAGTCATTGTCTTCCAACAACTTCCAATCAACATTTAACAAATATTTCCTTACAACCCTTTTCAATCAGAGAAGACAAAGAATATGGAGAAGATGAATGATTAATTAAAACAGATGATACATGATAGTTTGTCCATTAGAAAGTCTCTGAGATCAAAGGGCCTCTGCCCTGAGCAGAAACATGGAATATCAACCCCTTTGGAGTTTGGGCACCGGTGGTGGTGGCTAATGAATCTGTCTGAACCAGCAGCATGAAAACGTAGTATTATTTAAAGACAGCAGCTGATGGTGATGGCCTCAGTGAAGACACAGTGATGGATGGATGAGGCAACCTGAATGAGTGCAGCTGATAACAGTTGATGTCCAAAACCGTGGAGAAGGTAATTGAGCATGTGTGGAATTCGGTGATAACTGTGTCCCGAGTGGGCAAGAGGATAGTCTTTCTGACTGAACTTTTGATAGATATCCGTTTAAGGCAAATAAAAGGCAGCATGTCTCACTTGAGAATTATAAATTGGACATTTAATAAAACTCCAGTTGCACAAGGAGATAATGAACTGCAGAAAACAATTTGACTATCACAAAGTAAATTGGGTTTTGGTGTGGAAGTTAAAAATGTATAAAAACTCTAGCAGGGAAAATCGTCTTCTCCAGTTTTGAATATGTTTGGAGTCAGGCGGAGTCTTATAACGACATACTTACAAAGTGCAAATAGTGTATCCGGCGGTTAATTACTGTATTTGTACTGCGTCATCATAAAAACAACACCTTTAAGCCGAACTTTCCCCTCTCTTCTGTATCTTCTTGCCTCACAGCCAGTATTTCCGTGAGACGATTCTGAATGAGATCCGTAAGGCTCGGGAGCTGTACACTGGCCTGGAGCTGGCTGCCGAGCTGAACCGCATCCAGCAGCGGCTGGACAACGTGGAGTGCCTTTCAGTTGACATTGTCATAAACCTGCTGCTGACATACAGGGACATCCAGGTACACAGGTTCATCTTCTACAAAACCCCCACAGGCTTCATCTACAGTTATATTAGACAGAACCAGTTTTATGCTGCTGGAATTGTGTCTGAAAATCGACTATGATTGTTCCAGTTCTTTTTTTAAAGATGCACACGTTGAAAGTGGATTTTAGCGTGTGCGTTTTCTGTGAATAATGTCAGTTTATTCATTTTACTCTGCAGGAAAAGCTCCCTCTTGTCGAAATCATTATTCCAATGCTTTTATTTTGTTTGTTTTTGTTGAAGGAAAGGCAATGAGTCAGCTGCGCTGAAAAAGAAAGAGAACCTCTATTGTATTTAATGAATCTCACACACATATATCAACCAAGCAGGTGTAATTTGTCAAATGGGGGTAGCCTCAGGTACTATGAGGTACTTCAGGGTCTAAACGGAACTTAATAAATTGTCTTTTCCCACTTTTCTTGTTTTCTTAGATTTTTTTCTTATGTTCGTTTGAAGAATATCAGTCATGCATGTTATTCCTGACATAAGTTCACCTCAAGAGATTTAATTAAAACGCTTTAACTATAATTCAAATAAAACAAATGTTATGCTTTTTATATGAATTACTTTCATTTAAGATGTCTGGAAGAGGATTAGGGCCACGTGAATTCTTCTTTTTCTAAAAGGTGACTTAAGTCGGAATTTTGTGATTGAAGTAAGAACCTTGACTTGAACCTCAGAATATCTCCAAATTCTGGCTGTAAAGTCTAAATTTCAGAAAAAGTTATAGAAAATTCTTCAAGTTTTAACTTTTTTCTTTAACTATAGGTTTGGAAGAGAATAACCGCAATCTTTTTTTTTTTTTAATCTGAAAAAGTGTCTTCTATTTCCAACTGTTTATTTTTTCTTCGATCTAAAAAAAGTTTGAGAATCTCTGATCTAAAACTGATCTAAATTTCGGGCGTGTTCATCTAGCGCCATCCTGTCTTCATTTCAGACACATTGCAGATGATCTGTTGGTGCTGCTTGTGTCCCTGACATTGACAGAGGCCAACGTTTTACAAAGCTCCTGTAAACGTGAGAGAGAGTTCACTTCCTCGGCTACTATCATTTACAAACGGCGTTTTTCAAACAGAGGCCAGTAGCAAACCGCCTGTAGAGAGCTTGAGGCGAAGCTTTTGGTCTGTTCGTCTTGAATCTGCCACTCTCTCCACTGTACAGTCTCTGCGTGGCCATGGCACTCGCCATCGGGATTCTTCTACTCACCACAGGCACCACTTACACTCATGAATGATTCATTCCAACAGCAAGCTTTGAGGGCGTGCTGAATTATTCAGCCTGCTGTAGGTATAGCGACTCTGTAGGCTAAGTTATTAGTTATTGAACTGCTTTTGGTGTTTGAGCAGAAAGCTGAGTGTCAGCCAGAGTAAACAAAAGGAGATGAGAAAACCTCGCTATGTGTGTTTGGAGGACACTGATGCAAAGATTCATGGGTAAAAACTCCCACAATGTTTAGCAATGTCCAAGGTGGTTTTACAACAGGAGCTAATCCGCCTCTTCAACACGTCTCGTCTAGGATTACGAGTCCATCGTGAAGCTTGTGGAGACTCTGGAGAAGCTTCCGACCTTTGACCCCATGGCTCATCCACACGTGAAGTTCCACTACGCCTTTGCACTGAATCGGTAAGATGCAGATGTCGTTACACAAATTAAATAAATGCATGTTATGACCAGAATTTCAAATATGATTTAAAGCAAATAAACTTTATTATATGGTAATTTGTTGGTCGTAGTGATGGTGTCCGTTGAAAATGTACAGGAAATCATGATTTTTAACTAGTTTACTGGACAATACACGAAAATTAGCCAGTTTTGTTATTTTCAGTCACGGGTACGCCCCGTGGCTCATTGATGCATGTGAGGAGCGCTGGTCAGGCGTGTTCTCCAGCCCCACAAAACAGCTACTGTTAATCCTGGTTCTGATAGATTGGGTGTCAGAACACACACTGCACCACTTCTTTCTGCGTCTAGGGATGCAAAGCCGCAGACAAATACTAATGAATGGATTGCGCCAGAATGCATTATGGGAAGAAGGCAGTCTTAATGCTCGTGCGAACATCTTCGTGCCAGATACCACGGCACACCTTCGTAGGTCTGGTCGAGTTCCCACCTTGCCAAAATAGCTGTTTTGGCCACCACGATGTTAGACAGGCTTATAATGTTAAGGATTACCTTGACTCATTACTGCCTTTGTAGAAAAGCAGCATGTGACCCACCACTGAGACCTGAATCGATCATCAGCATGATCAAACACTCCATTGGTTTGTCTGAGGTACGATCGTTGCCTTGAATGGAACTGGAGATTGAAGTGTTTGTTCATCAATTGGCTTCAGCCTCTTGTCTGCAGCGAGGCAGCGTCTGGAATGTGAACACTGCCCTTCGCACAGGACTCATTGCTGCGAGCCTGACAGGAGCGAGGGAAGAATCTCTTGCACCCAAATACCAATCAGAGGGAAGGTTTGTTTCCCAGAGAGCTAGTCCCTCTGGACAGTCTCCATGGTAATAACTTCCAGCTCGTATGTTTTATTCACACTCTGGAGGAGAGGATATGTTTATCGTGCCCGTGTTAGACTTTGCACCGACGCTTCTTTCTTTAAGTTTTAGTCTGAGACACAGCTCTTCCTAATCAGTAGAATAAAAAGTTCAAATTGAGATTTCTCACCTCTCATTTCCTTTATTTAAATATCAAATCTTATTTCAAGAAATCTCACCAAGCAAATTTTCTCTTGCTTTATAGGCAGAATTTCTTACTCATTAAAGGCGATACACACCCTCTTGTCATCTCTTCTTTACTTCTTTACTTATTTTGAAGGGGATTTTTCTAGTGCAGAGCTGTTTTGACACAAAAAGCGGACTTACACAATATCAGGCAGATGGCTTTAATTTTATGGCTCAGTTTATATCACGGCAGCCGAGTGGCCATACAACAAAGTAACCACTGACCTGTTGCGGTAGGCAGAGCTACTGACCGGCTACTCATCATCGTAGGTACAGACTCACTCTCTTTTGCCCTGCACCCATTTTTAAGGACACTGGTTTCCTGCCCCTGTTTTCAGTTCCCCTCAGATGAAGCCCCTTACACAATATTATGCAGGTGGTTATAATGTTATGGCTGATAGAGTCATCTGCATAGAATATAAATCTGTATAATCCGTCTATATCTTTACATTTGAGCGCATCTGAATTAAATTCTTCCCAAAGCTCCTAAAAGTGACTAACGGTGGCCATGAGCCTGGTTTAATAATAAAAGTCTTCAGACAAAAACAACATTTGTTTCCTTGATTTTGTGGAAAAAAGTTGTTGCTGGTTCTGATGGGAAAGTGTCAGAACACACAGTGCATCGCGGAGCAAAAGGTGGACAAATATAGTGTGAAGCCTGTGGTTTTAATGTAATGGCTGATCAGTGCGTTTGATAACTATAATGAATAATACTAATAATGTGGAGTGAGCTGAGCACTAAATGTAATTTGTCTGTGCGCAGAAATTCATATGGTTCCATTAACAAACACGTGAAGTGTTTGCAGCTCTCCTCCTCTCTGGGTTCTTTTTTCGAGTGTTGTTCCCATCATCGCGTGGAGCCTCCATTATGTGGTTTAACAGAACCACAGAACCTTCGGTGCGTGCGTGAGGCACGGCTCTACAGCTGAAAGCTTACAGCACTTAATCAAAGGCTTGAAATCAACCCAGTAACATCAGTGATTTAAGCGGAGCTCCTAATGGCCTCTGGAGTCACCAGCCTACAACGATAGCTGACACCCGAACATAGATATAATTACTCACACGTGTATATATATATATATATATATTAATACCATATACAGCGTGTATACCACCCGTTATTAGTTTTATGTACCCAAAGAATCCATTATCCATTTAATGGAAATACTGTTAACTGTGTAACATTTTCTTGTGATGTTTTTGTTGCTTTATGAATTAAGTGAGCAATAAAAGTCACTTAATGGAGAGGCACATTGATTTTACCCATCAGCTTTCAGGTGTAAAGGTGTTGTGAAGTGAAAAAAAGACGTTTGTGTCTCCAGAGTGAACGGCGTGAATTCTGACGGTCTGGTTCCGGTGGCTCTGAAGGCTACGAGTTTGAAAATCCTCTGTTTCTTTGTTTTACCTTTATGTGGCTGGTGAATGTCACACTAAAAAAAAAGTGATCTGAATGTTAATTGACCTTTCATCTGACCTTTAGTGCCATGTCTCTGACTGCAGGAGGAACCAACCAGGCGACAGACAGAAGGCTCTGGACATAATCCTGCCTCTGGTGGAGAGCGAGGAGCAGGTAGCCTCAGACATCTACTGCCTGGTGGGAAGGATTTATAAAGACACCTTCCTGGAGTCTCACTTCATGAACACGGAGACCAGAGACAGCGGCATACACTGGTGCGTGCGTGTGTGTGTGTGTGTGTGTGTGTGTGTGTGTGCGTTTGTGTGTGTGCGTAAAGACTTCACCGTCACACAAATATTGTTAGATTGTTAAAAGGAAAAAAAGGGAAAGATGCCTTTGAGGCGACTCTGTTACCTGTGACGTCATGAATGTCCTGATGGTAAAACATCATTATTATTATTATTATTATTATTATTATTATTATTATTATTATTATTATTATTATCAAACAGGCAGGCATCAAGTCTGCAGAAAACGGTTCATTTAAGCAGGGACATGCAAAAGGAGATCTCAGATGGCTGAGACTCATCACAACAGAAGATGCGGCGCAAAAGCTTAATTACTTCCATTGAAGCACTTTATTTAAATATGTACTTCATACTTTTACTTGACTCCATCTCAGAGGAAAATATACTCTGGCTTTATTCTTCCACAGCATTTTTCTAACAGCTTTAGTGACAGGTTGTTTTTGAGTCTAGGATTTTCACAAAGCTGAGTAAAAGTTATTTTTCTGAGCTCATAATCTTTTTTAGAAATACATGTTTCTTACTGGCCAGCCATGCAGCAAAGGTGAGGACCCTAGATAATATGATGCATTCCTGAGGATTAAAGTACCAACAGACCAGAACCCTCCGGAGTCGCGGGTACCCTTTAAGCAAAAGAGCAAAATGAGGTGCAATACAATTCTCTATACCCTTGATATTTAATCACAAAAATATTACCTTTAACTCAAGTAATGAAATTGACACCCAATATTGACACCCTTAGGAAACACTTTGATTAAAAGGTAACTGAAGAACATTTCCAAATCTATTTTTGTATGTTCAGCGGCTGGAGTAGGAACTCTGAAGTGCGGAACAATGACTTCCTGTTTTTCTGGAGTATAACCATGAGTGACACAGGACTATTTCTCGTTGTTGTTCTTCATAGCGGAATAAACCAGAAAATACGGTAATGATGTGCGAAGAAAAAGTTGTAGACCTGCGAAAATCTGCCAATGGATCAAATGAAATCTCTGCGGAAAAATGTCAGTTTCAACAGTTGGATCAATAATTAACAAGTTTAAAGAGATGTTGAAAATCAGCCTGGAAGAGGACCTGTCTGCAAAATGACCCCACACACTGTGAGGAGGATGGTTCAACTGGCAAGACTCTCAAAGGATTACAGCTAAAGAATTACAGAGGTCATCAGTATCTTGGGGTCAGACGGTCTCCCTAACCACGATAAGACGACTCCTACACCAAAACCGGCTGATTAGTGAACAATTACGATGTTATGGCTGAAAAACAGTGATATTCTAAAAAAGAGAAAAAATCACCCCCTAGTGAGAAGAATATGAAATATTAGAGTGACACATAATATATATACAGGATAGATACCTTTGAGTCGATTCATATGCGCCAAATATGGACTAAATTAATATTATATAGTATTATTAATATTATTATATTAATATTATATATATTAATATGAATATTGGACCAACAATTAAGAAATGATATCCGAAAAGTGCTTTTTGAAAAGAAAAAAAAAACAAAAGCTCCCCTAGTGAGTAAAATATGAACTATTAATGTAAAATATAACATGTAAACAACATAGATCTCCTCGACGCGATTCTTATGCACCAAATTAGGACTAATTCGAACCAGGATCAGGAAGTTCTGACCCCTTAAACGTTAAGAGATAAAGCCCCCCCTAGTTTCGGAACTAACTGACCTATCCCTAAATCAACCAAGTTCTTCCTCTTGCTTAAGCCTCTATGGTATAAAACCTGAAAGTTACCCATGAAATTATTTTTCAGTTATCGCGTTAACACGAAGGATCTGTGGCGGTGGCAAACACGGCGGCTGACGTAGCGACGATGATTTCATAATATCCACGATATAACTATCCAGGTTCCAACTAACCCAGAAAAAAATCAAATAAACACAAACATGTTTGCAGATAATGATCATTAAAGGTTCATAAGCTGGTGGAGGCAAAAGGACGTGCAATATTTCTTACATTTGTCCAGGGAACCAAAAAGCACCTGAGGTTCTGTAATTTAAAATGCGTCCTCGCCTCTCTGGACCTCAACATGAGAGCATATTGTTGTGGGCTTTCTGACTTAACTAAAATTAGCTTGCTTTTCTAGCTGTTTTGCATAGGTTGTACCCAGTCAGGGGACATTTCTATAAGAATCTCATAAAACTATAACTACATATTTAATCCAAACGAGAATTAAGAAGAGCCTCGATGTGCAGTTCTTCTTTTTTCATTCGGGTCTGTCATTTTTCATTCCGAAACCACTAACAGGATAATGTGTCATGTCTCAGAATATCCCAGAATACAATCTGTGCTTCTTCCAGATCGTAAACTTGTGAAGACCTTTGGATGTCGCAGCTGCAGCATCAGCTTGACGCCAATGAGTCGACACAGAGTCAGATCCTCGTGAAGTTTCTCCAGCGTCGTTTTGAATCCATGCAGGAATGAAGCCTGTTTGAGGCTGGACTTATTTCTAGTTTAACATTTCCTTATGAGCATGTTTCTGTAACCATATAGAGGATACCTATAAGTTGTTATTGGATCAATAATAATAATAATAAGAAGAAGAATATTGGGCTGTTGATTGTCTTCGTCTGAAATTGTCAACTGAATATGCTTCTTCCTTCTGGCTATTATTTTCAGTCCCATCTCACAACTTGGCGGAGGCTTCTAATAAACCCCCCTCTCCCTCAGCACCACAGATTGCTCATTAGATAAATGAAATTTCCTGTTTTGCGATAGGACTAACAGTTGTGGTTTGTTGTGCTGCGGTCCCCGTTCAATCAGCTCTACGTTTTTGGGCTTTTTTTCTTGCATGAAGTGTTTCAGGAAGCCAGGGAGCTTGTTGAAGCCATCCATTATCTCAGAGAGGATCGGGATTTGAAACGATGCATTTCCCAGAATAAAGTGTTTCTTTGTCTTCTTCTGCCAGGTTCAAAAAGGGCTTTGAGTCCGAGCCAACGCTTCACTCTGGTATCAACTACGCTGTGCTGCTCCTGGCAGCTGGTCACCAGTTTGACACATCGTTTGAGCTTCGGAAAGTGGGTGAGTTATTTATTTTACTCAAGGAAAGGTTTAAATTTTACTGGGAGTGATCAAATATAGGTGCTAAAAGATTAGCAACAAGATGGTAGGCTTACCAGGAAGGTGTGTCACTGTGATTGGATGGATGTGACCGGCTGATGAGCACAGCTGGTATCAAACTGGACCTATGCTGCACTTAGCATAGACATAGAGAAAGTGCAGTTTTTTTGCAACTGAACAGCAAGGAAGAAAAAGAAAAGTTCTTAGCTGTCGGAGCGGTGTAAGCTAACAATTTCTTATGCTATGCTGTAAAACGTAGCTAGCTAAACTCCATTTCTCCATTTTTTTTCCACGTCGTCCTAGCCTCCTACGAGTCCAGATACGCCAGCAGCTGTTTTTTAATGGTTTCGGCACAGACAATGACAAAAATGATCAAGACAGCTGTTTTTCCTATCTCGTTAGCATGTTGCTAGCAATGAAACTTCTTCCTGTCTTGGAGCTGTAAAAAAAAAACTGTATATAAAATTGGCATAAACAACGGCACGCTGCAGGTTCTGACAGGCCTTACAGCGTCAGCACTCCAATCATGGTCTTCTGAAAACAATTTATTCGTATAGTTTGAGTTGATATCAAATAGCCACAACTCTAAAACCGTACAGCGTAAGCCCAACTTCAGTCAACAATGTTCACAAGTCGTCTCGCTGACGTCGTTTGGTTCGGCCAACGATGCTACTGAATTGATTTTAAAAGTTAAAAACGGCCACTTGCTAAAACCATAAGCGGCACTATAGGAGAAGAAAGAGTTCAGGTGAGCTAAACTAAGCTATAAAACTGAGGGGAACAGCTGAGTTATGAGAAGATTTATCGTTTCAATGGGACCCCCGTCATATTCCACCTCATCCATTGTGGTAAAAATATATTGCTGCTTGAAACGCACATTATATATAGTAACATTCCCTTCTGTTTCGCAAGAAATGCTGCAGTGACGCCCTTGTTCCAGATCTGTTTTTACCCTGACAGCCGAGGCTCTGAGAAGGTCAGGAATGTGGGGGAAAAGGAAAAGCAGTGCTGAGAATTGGCCTACAGCTCCCTACCCTCTTTTACTATCCCGACCCCCACCTGCTTCTTCAAATGGCTGGTTACTTCAGCGAGACATATTCGCTTCAGCCTCCCTCAGTGAAAGCTAAGAACGTTAATAACCCTGCTGTAAAACCTTCGCAAATGTTTAAAAGCTAGAGTTTCATGCTGAAAGTTGGGACATATCCAAGTAGAGAGGGATCATTTTTTAGGACTTAACGCCACAGTTTTCTCCTCGGGCAGACAAGACAGGTGGAGGCAGAAACTTGACCTCTTTTGATGTTTTCCAGGAGTGAAGCTGAGCAGCCTGTTGGGTAAAAAAGGCAGTCTGGACAAGCTGCAGAGCTACTGGGACGTGGGCTTCTTCCTGGGTGCCAGTATCCTGGCCAGCGACAACACGAGGGTCATCAATGCCTCTGAGAAGCTCTTCAAACTCAAAGCCCCCATCTGGTGAGGACAGGGAGAAGCCATTTCAGATTAGCAACTCTGAAAACACCTTTAAGGCCACATCTCATTGCGACCTGTGCTCCACTGTCCCCTGGAACCGCACCAGCCATCTGTGGCATTCGTGCAAACATCTGGTGGATTTTCTAATTGGCGCACAGACAATAATCACCAGAAACTGTTCATTTGATAAACTCCTCTGCCTCAACACGGATTTGATTATTACACCAGCTGGTTGTCATGACGTTAATTATGCAGCACAGATATACAGTATAACAATGTAGACATACACCTGATCCAGGTCAGAAAATATTGAAAGCTGCAGGACCGGTTGGGTTCTTCTGGTCTGCATTGGTTAGCAAAAGACCGACACAATATAACAGGTGTGGTTTTATTGTTATGGCTGATCGGTGTCTTCTCCTCTCATTGAAGAACAAACTCCTAACCATCTCTAGTTCATTATTTCAGACTGTATATCCTCTATATTCCTCTAGTGCCAGATGTAGCGCATATTTTGCTATTATATTATATTTTAGATGTATTTGTTTTTGTTTTTTTCCCCCTTGATTTAACTTTTTGGATGTTTTTTTTTGTGAAGCACTTTATTTTATATAAGCAGTATGTTTGTGAAATTAGTTCTGTGAAAATTGCTATACTAAATATTATAAATTGCCTCCATCAAGATATTGGGCCATTTATATTCAACCAAACGTGGGCCCACAGCGATGTTTGTTTCATGACTAAATGATCCATCAATACGTTCTTATACTAAAGTTACTCTCTGCCACATATTAGCATTTATAACCTTAATTACCCGTACGCACCTCGGAGGCACTAAACTCTAAGTTAATTCTCCACTCGAAGCAGAATAAGCACAAACAGATGACATCATGAACCCTCGTCAGCATGAAACAGTGGACATGGATTTTTGAAATATTGAATAAATATGACATGTCTTGTGGCGATTATGACGTATAATTGGCGTTAATCCAGATAATTGTGTTCAGACGATTAAGAAATAATTGTGACTGACCTAGCAGGAAAATTTGTCCCAGACCGGAGACACGGTGACACAATCGTTTTTGATCTATCCTAATGGGATTGAAAAACATCCAAATGATTTTTCCAGTAGGGTGTTATCGTTTTTTATCATCAAAGGGCCTCTTTGATAGGCAATGGAATGATATTAAATGAGTCAAATTAATACTGTGATCCTGATATTCTTCAGTGGATGTTCCTTATTTTACTCTTACATTGGTTGCAGGTACCTGCGCTCGCTGGTGGAGACCATCTTGATCTACCAACACTTTCATAAACCCAATGTGGAGCAGCCGGCCCCCAAGCAGGAGCTGGTGGATTTCTGGATGGACTTCATGGTGGAGGCCACGAAGAAAGACGTATCCTCTGTCCGATTTCCTGTGAGTGACTCCAGCCAGGGGATCACTGAACCCCAACTGATGCATTTCAGGCTCAATTTTTGCACGCTCAGCAAATCCAACACTTTGATCTTGTCTCCAGGTGTTGATATTAGAGCCCACTAAAGTGTACCTGCCATCATATTTGTCCATAAATAAGGATGTGGAGGACAACACCGTGTCTATCTGGCACGTCGCTCCTGACGATAAGGTGGGTCAGCGTCATTCATCATCATTGTAAAAATCAGTTAACAACTTGGATTCTTTTTCCTACCGTTTGCTCAGTCCCTCCAACGTATTCGGCCAAGTTTTTCTTTTTTCCCTTATCAGTTTGTCTTTTTACGTGCAAGACATTCAAAATATTGTGAACGAATATCAGTTAAATTATGCGGAGAGATGTGCGGAATTGTGCAGATTGTGCATCTTGCCTGAACATATTTATAATAGAACCTAGTGGTAACATGTATATGCTAAAGAGTACAAGACCAAGGGGGCAGCCCTGGGGGACACCCCATGTTAACGAAGCCCCAGAGGAGGAGGCATTAATCATGGCTGTTGGGAAAGTTCTATTCAATAGGAATAATTTTTTTTGGCATATTAAAGCATGTGAATACTTACTAAACAGAATTATGTAACTTCATACAACCGAGAAAAAAAAAAGGGTCAAATAATTTTTCGAAAAACATTCTTTACCAAAAGTTTAAGCTATTTTCCATGAAATACAAAATGCCATCATTAAATCATTTTATCACACTGATTTTGACCAAACAGTTTTACATTTTAGGGTATATTTAGAGTTTCCAAGATATTAAATAATTAATTGCCCCAAAGAAATAAAATGTTAAAAGAAATAGTTTTTTTTCAAGGTGAGGACAAATAATATATATTCACCGCCTGTCTGGTTGTGAATAATTGATGCATTTGATATTAATAGCAATATGATATTTAAAGAAAGTCACATTTTCTGGTGATTTTTAAACATTAAGAGTGAAGAAGCCCCTAGACTCTTACTTTAAATATATATTATGTTTTTTTTTCTCTTCGCAATCATGTTGGCACACATCATTTTATGCTAGCGTTAAGGTGAGAGATAATCTGAAATCAATTTAGTCGGGTGCTATACACACATCAAATGACGACGTGTAAACACGAACTGAAGGTGCAGCTGGCTCAACTGTGCATGTTATAAATAAATAAAATAATTGCGTGCATTTGTTAGAGAGATTGCTCATTAGGGTTTGAGCAATCTGCAACATCATGTGCCGCATCCTCCGTAATCGAAACCACTCTCGCCTTTTTATTACTATAAGATCAATTTGCATTTAAAAAGAAACGTGAGGCTACCACTCTCAGTCTGCTAGAATCCATCCGTTCGGTGTTCTACCAAAAGCTCTAACGATATTTTTATCTGTCCCGCAGCAGAAGGGGATTCATGAATGGAACTTCAGCGCCACATCAGTACGAGGTGTCAGGTCAGTTTCTCTGTCTTTACTTGTCCTGCTCTTATTACAGCAGAGTGATGGACAATGACCTCACACCTGGATCCAGAGGGGTGTTGGTTAAGAGTTTATCGTTAGATGGTGCTGGTCTTTCGAAGTTTTAGTATGCAGGTGAGCCTGAAGAGAATGAAAGTTTTTCATGTATTTGGTCATTTTTCAAGAATTTTGGTCTTAAACGGAATAAATTGCAAAAAGTAATATTTAATCCTGATGGTGGCACAGGATCGGAATCTTCTAGATCAGACGGCATCACCAGAATTATTACAATTATTCTTTAGGGAACCATGGATATGTATTAAAAGTCATTACAATCCAGCAAACGGTTGTTTTAATATTTTAACCATCCCGTCGTGAGCATGGCTACAAACCATGGTTTTATGATTTCTCCACGTATGAGGTTTGGTCATACTTAAGTGATATTTGTGGGAAGTTTTGAATGTACGTAAACATTATTTTTAGAGACATATACCCGATATCTTTCGCCAACCTATCCCAATTTATCTCTCCCGTGTTCAACTATAGACGCCGAGTTTGATGCAATCGGCAATCAGCTGAGTGACGCTGTTCGGCCCATTGCCGATTGATTGATTCGGTACCGGTTACAAGCATGTGCCTTAAACGCAGTCTAGCAGGAGCTACCATGGCTCCAAACGTCTCACAAGTAAACCAGAAAACACCAGAAAACACAAACACACAGTTTAAGAAACCCACCTCCTGGAGAACTGAGCGAAACATTCATGTCAACAGGTCAGAACACATACACAATGTCGACCAGCTTTACTTCAACTGTTATCATTCAAAATAAGAGCACTTAAAATACACAACTTATAATGGTTATAGAACTTTAAAGAAAAAAAAAAAAAGAATCGGCCAAAATCGGTCAGCCTCTATAAAACAGCAAAGAAAATTGCAATCAGTGCACCTTTAGTCCATTTAGATAACGCAAATGGACGGTTCTGACCAGTTATGAGCACCGACCTGAGCACCATTGAAACCTGTGGGGTTGGCTAAGCGATTTCAACAGCATAAACATCCTCCACTGACTTATCTTTAAAAGTTAAAAAGGAACAAAATAAGGATATTTATTTTCATCCAATACAAAATACCCAAATAAACACATTGGTGTGTTTTTCAATCCCTTACGTGTCTGTGAGGGACTCAGTCTACGGCCTAACACCAGACATTTACAGGGGAATATTTCACAAAAGCATTTCAAAACTAACTCTGTTAAATACCACAATGTGCAACATCAACACAAAACCAAATACTGGTTTTGAAAATGTATTTGACAATCACTTCAACTCTCCCTGCCCTCCACAAATCCCACAATCCTCCATCGATACCACGGACGCTCTACCGCAGACGGATTTCATGTAGTCTTCTCTGCGCCTACTTTTCCAATGTCCACACAGGAATTCAGTGTCAGATCAGGGAGAAGTCGAGGGCTGTGCTCACATGTTGCTAGGGAACGCCTCGCTCTCCGTGCCCACTCAGCCTTCAGACAGATAGCAGGACACAATAGCAGCATTGCGAGCAACAATAAGGCCACAGATACAGCCGCTCTGTGTCTGGGGAAGAAGCTCTGCTCTTGCCACACTGGCTAAGTATTTTTAAAGTGTTCATCCCACCTAATGTTATGCTGTCAAGCCGAAGCTTTATCCTCCTTCTGTTCAAGGGTTCTTCTTTTATTTTGAAAATATGCAGAACATTCTGTTTCACACGGCAGATTCAGGATCATCTGTAAAGACTTCATAACCGGCGCTGCAGCTCAGACTCTCATTACATACTTTTTGACAGACGTTTAAGTCAGCCCTGGCTTTCTTCATTCATTTTCTAAATAACGTCTGCTCACATGGGATCACTGTCCTGATAACTGCACACCATCTCTCCTCCTCAGCATCTCCAAGTTTGATGAGCGCAGTGCTTTCCTCTACGTCCTCAGCAATGCAGAGGACTTCCAGATCTATTTCTGCACAGAGATACACTGTCGAAGGTCTGTTCTCCTTCCCTCTGTGCTTAAGTGGGTGTTTAGTAGATTATTAATCAAATCAACGTTGTTAAAGTACTCGTAATGTGATTAAAAACTGTTACAGAACCTTTTCCTCGTAGTTGTAGTTAGAATTGTGCATTATTCAGGTTCATGACCCAGTATTTTATATTATTTATTTCAAGTCTGATCAGCAACTTATTAACTTAGCGCTAAATCTAAACGGAATTAAATGTACAAAAACTGCTCAACATCCAGTCGTATAAGGCTGTATTTATATAACAAGCTTTGAGTTAAATGCCAACATTCTCACAATGAATCCAAGTATTTCTTCAGATGAGTGTGTTAGTCAGATTTTACAGTGATGTAATCGCTTCAAGGGTTTAAACTAATCTTGTTATAATGCCCTGCCTCAGTGGTGGAGTGGTGACATAGGAAGTTTTCTTAGAAGATGTATATGTATTCATTTCCTGTAGGGCATTTCTGCCAGTCCCCCTACTGCTCCCTGCAGCAGCCCTAACATCCTGTTTTGTCTCACTTTTCAACCTCCCTCTTGAGCCACAGTCAGAAACTCTCTCGCTCCATCTAGGGCCTCACTATGCCTCAACCTAGTAACCCCATGACCCTTCAAGAAGTGTCTGATGGATTTTCCTACCAAAACCAATAAAACAGGGACTACTGGAAACTCGCGGTGCGCTGTAATATATGCTGTGGTAGATTGAGTTTTTAAGGAGGAGTGTTAGGAGGAGTTTTAGGGCCAAGGAGGAAGATTTTTTTTTTTTTTCATATTTCATTTTGAGAAAAGAGCCAAAATGTCGTAAAATAAAGTCGAACGAAATCAGAGTACGATTTTTGAAATAAATTATTTTGCATTTCTCTGCCTCTGTCATCGCGCCGTCGTTCCTGGTTATTATCCTGTAATAACAGATTATATTTATAGAAAACATATATCCAGAATTCTGCCACTAAACAAGGAAAGGAATTTTAACTTGATTTAAAGAAGCAGCAGTATTGTGCTTCAAGAAATTTGCTATACAGACTTCATTTTTAAGCATTTTAATTACAATGGACTTGTTCATACAGATAGGTCTAGGCTATGTAATGATTTTCACACACCGCCACTCAATCCCCGGCACACAATCGCCATAACGGATTTGTTCTCAATAAACCCGTTAAAACTGCTCTTCCAGCCGTTTTAATATCATCGCATCATCTGACTTTCTAGTAGGTGATATTTTTGATCTCAAACCCCGCCTGCGGTTGAACCCACTCCTCTAGTAGTTCACACACCCTCGTCAGCTCCGATGGGAAATTTAGCGCCTCCTTGTAGCTGCTTTCTTCATTTAGGTACCATCGTGTTCCTGATGAGTGTTTAGAATTGTGACTCTCACATCAGAGGCTCCAGAGCACTTCCAGTCCCCACTGTGGGGATTGTGAGAGGCAGTGAGTCATGCCTGCTGTTGTTATGAAATGGTGGTACTTTATTACGGAGAGAAAGGAGCGACGGGCAGAAGGGAGGTGTGAGAAGAGAGGGATGGAAGGATGGAAGACGTCGGTGAAACTTGGTCGAAGGAAGCAGAGGGGCGGTGGATAGAGGATGTGTGCATGCATAAACACACCTGCATGCCACGTGTGTTAGCAGGATAGCAGGTGACCTGCTGTTTCACAGCTTGTGTGCAGCAACAGTTGGGGGTCAAGTTTTTTATTCGTGTCTGTTTTTCTGGGAGGTGTGTTGGAGGTAAGCCCATTCTACAGGAAAAAACAGACATTTTATACTTTGATATATCTTAAACCTTCACTTTGCTTTCATGAAGAGATGAGATGAGATGAGATAAAGATAGGGTGAGATCATATAGGTTGAGATGAGAGGATAGGATCAGATATGATAAAGATAAAGATACTATGAGATAAGATGAAGACAGGATGAGATAAGAAAAAAATAAACCTCTATTCTTCTTAAGCCTCCCGTTGAAGATGTGTGTGGAGATGGTGCGTGTAGTTTCTGTGTGTGACTGATTTGACGTTATCCTTGGACAGATTCTGCGATCTGGTCAACAGCATAACAGAGGAGGCCTGGAACGGTCCTGAGGAGGGAGACTGTGACACTGAAGCCTTAGAGGTGAGAGATTTCAGTAGTTTTAAAGATATTTCAACATTCGTTCCTATATTTTATACACCTGCACTCAAGCTACAGCGCCACGTTTCAACCACAACTCAGACCCACTGTTTCCATACTTAAATATCCCTGTATTTAAATTGATAAAAATTTTGATAAATTAGATTTTGTGTTGAGGTGGATCTTGGGGAAAGGATGAATTACTTTAATTTTGATGGAGGATTCAGGTACGCGGGCAGATTATGCCTCACATTCTCCCGTTCTTCAATATTGAGAGATAGCACTTTTATTGCGGCATTGATGTAATATCACGAAAGAATGGGACATCTAAATTAAAAAAAATACTCCAGATGTGGATTACTGTCAGGTTAAAATTCATATGATAGTAGCTGTAATGACCATTAGGAAAAATATGAGGGATTTTCCAGGGAAAATCATTTCGGGGACAGAAAAGCATGACATACGGCTAATAGCAGAATCATTTTAGAAGCAGCAATGTTTTCCTATTAAAAATCACCTGACACGTTAAAAAAAATCACATTTCAGTCATCAGATATAGCAAACTTGAGAAAATATATTATTATAGAAATGCAAGTCTCTGTCAAAAATGATCCGCGGTTTTTATCTGTAACTTCTCTTGTTGGTTCCTGTTGGGTCTTTATGGTGAACTTTGCCTGCTTTTAAAACACACACACACACACACACACACACAAAACATAAAGAAGTCCTGAGAGAACAAAGGGACCACCAAATACATCTAATTGTATTCATTTATCTCCCTTTATAACATGATTTCTTTTGACAGATAATTGTCTTCACATAAAAGAACTCACAGTTTGCATCATAAGAACTGGATCAATGCCCAGCTGCAGAGCCAGAGAGAATGAACAATAACCTGCCGGGATAAAAGCGTGTATTTCGCTGCTGCTCTTTGTTTGACAGAACCGACACCTGCTGCTGGTCTCATGGGCTCACCTGTCCTCCCAGTAGAGTGTCAGGAAAACACAATGACCCCAAAAGGCTGTCACACCCTTTCTGTCTCAGCAGGATGACACGGATCAAGTGTCGGACCGGTTTCTCTGCAGCTAGTTTCATATCTGACTAGTCTGTTTGTTTTTCCAACTGATCTTTCGCTTTACAACTGCTTTTGTTAATCGCGTCCTTTAGGTGAGACACAATAACTATTTAATAATAGACAAATCGGTAATCAACGAGAAAACATGAGAGTACTTCAACTAAAAAATGTATAGAGAAAAAAATAGGTTTGCTATTTGGAAAAAACTGCTCTATCAATCATTTTCAAATTATATACTACCATAGACCTCAGTGCGAGGAGATTTATCTCCAAAAGTTTACGGACCATAATTTCTCATCAGTCGTTCCAGGTTAGTCCAAATTAGGTGCATATGATATTATTAACTTCAGGGAGAAAGTCGGAGAGAGTGGAAGGAAGTCTGGAATGTGACTAAACACATCATGAATAAACCATTACATCATCTGTAAATATTTGTACGTGAGTCATCAGTGGTTGTTTAACAATAAACAACCTACAACACTACTGACATGACCCCGCCCTGTGTGCGGCTTCGGTTCTGTCAATTTGGATGGAGCCCAGAGGCACAAATTCTGTGCATTTGATATTAAGCCTGGCCACTGTTAAAATGAAGAATGCCTCTTGCCCTTGTCTCCACAGTACGACTATGAGTACGATGAGCTTGGAGAGCGGGTGGTTCTGGGAAAAGGAACGTTTGGAGTGGTGTACGCGGGCCGAGACCTAAGCAACCAGGTCCGACTGGCCATTAAGGAAATCCCAGAGAGAGACAGCAGGTGGGAATCTGTCAGGTTTTTTCTCAAACAGACATCCTGTTGTCTTTTATTAGTGACTCTGGAGGTTTCCCTCTGTTGTTTCCACACGGGGCCTTCAGTGAAAATCCAGTTCATCTTGTATGTATTTGTGCACATTTTTGAAGAGTTTACGGATGAAAACGGGTAAATTGGAGCAGCGCCACGTGAAATCTTTGGGGGAAATGTTGCCACAATTACAAGAAGGACCAATATGTACGAACATGACAAAGAAGACAAATTTCCCCGTAGGTTTTAATAAAGTCCTTTCAATTCTATTCTATTCAATTCTAAAGGGTTAAGTATGAATAAAAACTCATCACCGGACACGCGGTCTACTGCTGGGAACATTGTTGTCTCCACTTTTCACTGCTTTTCACCGACTAGGTACATAATCACAACCTCCTTTCCTGTCCACCTTTTTGTTGTTGTCAAAATGTTTAACTCTTCACTGCCGTCGTGAATCACTGTCAACGTAAAGGAAGCATGTCTTCATCGAAGGATACGTGGGTTCTGAAATTCATCGATTGTATCTATTTTCTTAGCTAGATGGTTTATAAAAGAGCCGGAATTTTTAGAGGATGTCATTCAGTCTGTTAACATCATTTAACGTAACGTAGATACATTTTGTATGAGGTGAAATAAGCATCAAAGATGCTTTGCTTCAAGCAGAAACTGCTGGAGATACTTAAGGAGATGGTCGCCAGCAATTTCCTCTTCTTGATGGCAATTATGTGCAGAGAAAAGGAGACAGAGGAAGGAAGAAGGAGAGAGAGGAAGACACAGAGAGAGGAAATGAGGCGGGAGAGGAGGGGAGGAGAAAGTAAGGGGATGGATGGATGGATGGATGGATGGATGGATGGATGGATGGATGGATAGATAGATAGATAGATAGATAAGGGGTTAGAGAAATGGAAGGTTGAAGATGGGAAGTTATAAGGAGAGATAGGTGAAAAGAGAGGGAGGGGAATTAATAGGGAGCGACAGTGTGATGAAGAGAGAGATGGGGGGACTGAAATAAATGGATAGAGATCTCCCACATGACATGTGATGTCTTGCTACAGGTACTCCCAACCCCTTCACGAGGAGATCGCTCTTCACAAACACTTAAAGCACAAGAACATTGTGCAGTACCTCGGATCCATAAGCGAGAACGGCTTCATAAAGATCTTCATGGAGCAGGTGCCCGGAGGTGAGATCAGCTCTTGCTGTTTTCTCATTGTATTCCCGATTCTGGACTTTTCAGGATAAACCTTTGCTGTAGGGGATGACATCCTAGACCTGGTTATAATTTAATTCAAAATTGGCTGTCAGTAAGTTTTCGTAATCACAACTAATTTAAAAGGTGAGTAATATCCACAGTTACTCCAAACACCTTAAAAAAAACTGTTTCTATGATTTTCATGCTTTGCTTTAGCGTCATCGTGGTGCAGGTTGGACAAAAACAGATCCAGACTCATACTAACTCCATTACAAACACTGATTAGAGCAGTGCTGCTCGCCTCAGGCCAGGCTGAGTGTGTTGATCCTTGTTCTACTTTGTACCACTGTGTCCAGGGAGTCTGTCTGCTCTGCTGAGGTCCAAGTGGGGCCCTCTGAAAAACAACGAGTCCACCATCGGCTTCTACACACGGCAGATTCTCGAGGGACTCAAATACCTGCACGACAACCAGATCGCACACAGGGACATCAAGGTGACCTAGCAGACTGGACTCAGTAACTATTGGATTATCTCAAAGATGATTTTTCCTCCCAAAGATGATTTTTCCTCCCATGGTGCTCTACTGAAAACCTCATGTCACTAATCTTTGTTTTGTTTTTTTATTCGATATAAATAAGACTGAGCAGATTAATTCAGCTGTAAAAGTCAGCTTTTTTAAACCATAAGTTTTTATCGGCATAGAGTCTCACCATCTTTTGTCTCTACATCTGTTTCTAAGACTCTATATCTCTATATCTGTTTCTAAGACTCAGATAACATCAAATACGATGTTACAACAGGATTTCATAAAATAAATTACAGAGGTATTAAGGAAATCCCTGTGTTCCTGTTTGTCGACGCTCTCCTTCCCTGTTCCTGCGATCATTTTCCTTCCTCTCCTTATCTCAGTTCTGACAAACCAGCCCTGATAACGCTTCCATCACACACAGTCATTAGTCATCAGCCGCCTCTTTGCTCTGCATCCACTGCCACTAACAACACTGTCATATAAGCGTCGCCATCAAAGCGTTAATGTTAATCACCTTGTTTTGTCCTGGATGTCACCCTCCTCCTCCTCCTCCCACACCGGCAGTGGGTTCCAACCGGCTGTGTGTGACTCCACATTATCTCAGCGGAAACAATTCAGTAAAGGAATTAGTGAACGCTGCTCTCATGGATATTTTTTTTCAATCCACAGGGCGATAATGTTCTCATCAACACCTACAGCGGTGTCCTGAAGATATCAGATTTCGGCACGTCCAAGAGATTGGCTGGCATCAACCCCTGCACTGAGACTTTCACAGGTGAGCTCTGACTAACTGAATTACCCCCTGCTTCCTGTACACACTAGCCCAGAAAGCACCTGAGATACTTGTCTGTTAAATCCCTTAAAGCCATTAATAGCTGGCTGAGTATGCGGTCAGGTATTCGAGTTCGTGCCCATGTGATGTCGCCACCGTACTGGCCAATTGCACAATCGCAGCTCAGTTTGTCTTCTTGGATTATTCCGTTTTTAAATTATTATTTCTCATTTTAAAATGATTCTTATTTCTGTCTTTCCTACACAGGACTGGTAGTGGTAGGAAAACACTAAATCATGTATACGTATATATACATATATATATATGTATATATAAAGTTTCCCTGCCTCGGATCAGAATAAAGGCATCTGATTGGAGCAGACGGGGACTTACTCTCAGCCCTATCAGGAAACTGGGCTATCCTTTTTTAGCCCAGTTCAGCTATAAATGTGTCCCTGCCTGTTTTTAGCTCAGTACACAAGCTCCTAAAAGCAGCTGGCACAGCCCAGCAGGCTACGATTAGAACAAAGGGCTCCTTTCAGCGCCGAGGCTGAAACTTTGAACTGAGCTGTAATTACTTGACAACACAAAGAGGCTCTGCTGTTTCTCTCACACCTCCTCAAGCTGCAACCCGATAACCTGCGTTGTCATGAGTCAGAACTGTCATCACCTCCAGCTTATCAGAAGATTCAATGCACATAGTTTTCAGCATTTAAACAAGTTTGTCCCATTCGCTGTTGATGTAATGTTTCACAGAATCAAACTACCTTCATTTTCATGCACGACACACATGTTGAAAGCACAAAGAGCAAATGTGCATGCGTGTCGCTCGAAGCCGAGCGCAGGTTTGACACATTCCTGGTTCTGCTATTGACGATGGTAGACTCCATATAATTAGGAAGAGTTTGCTGGAGTGGTCGTCAATAATTGACTGGGCCAAGTTATTTATTAATATCCTTATTAATGAGTCGTTAAAGAGGAAAAGGCAGCAGAACTCTTCCTCATACTGGTTTTAACAGATGACATTGTTACAAACCGCTCCCTGTTCTTTTAGAATCGATTGTAAGGTTTTTTAAGTCCGTCTGGGTCTGGCTCCAAACTTCATTCCTGAATCAATAACGCCGTATGAGCCAGATCGTCACCTTAGATTCTTCAGGTTAGGCCCAAACTTAAAGGTGATCATGGTTTTTCCAGTCAGGGCGCCTTAACTTTGGAACGACCTACCTGGGGAGATGAGGCTCGCTGAATCAGTAGCACCTTTTAAATCATATCTTAACACAAATGATTACAGACTTCCTTTTCAGTGATGTCATCCTCTTTTCTTTTTTCTGCCCTCCTAGACCAATTATTTTATTGCTATTTGGTGCCTCGTGGAATGTGGCCTTTTATTGTTTCATTACTTTTAGGTTCATCTTTTTCATTTTGTGAAGGGATGTTGACTTTTATTTTGAAAAATGAAACTCTGCGAAGTGATTATAAGTTGAGTTATTTTGCTCTTTTCATAAATATTTGGCCCTGATGTCTCTGTCCGTGTATTTATGATGTGTTTTGATGCCCGTTTCTCCAGGCACACTGCAGTACATGGCTCCCGAAATCATCGACAAGGGTCCGCGGGGTTACGGCAAGCCAGCAGACATCTGGTCGCTGGGCTGCACCATCATAGAGATGGCAACTGGGAAACCACCTTTCTATGAGCTGGGAGAGCCACAGGCGGCCATGTTTAAAGTGAGAGAAATCAGCAGTTAATAATTATATAAGTGTTTGTATTCATTTTGTGTATTTCTTTATATCTGATAGCCATACATTTGAAATGGGAATACTGAATATAAAAGGTAGTTTTAGACTCATAATTGTGTTCTTATAGTGTTATTAGTTTAAGAATTACGCACGATTGATGTTTTTTCAAATAATCTCACGTATCCCTAGAGGTACTCCTACCCCAGTTTGAGAAACATCGCTCTCTCTCAGACATTAGGGCTTTGATTCACCCTTAAACCAACACATCGACACACATTACGTCCCACTGTGGAAACTATGCACTACTTTTTATGTACAGAGTAGTGAGCTGTGCAAATCTTTACCAAGCTGATCTCTCAAAATCCAAACGTGTGCTGAGCATTACCTAATACCCACCACCTGCTCTTAAAAGTGTGCTTTCTTTCTGCTAAATTTACCATAAAGGCTCTGTCAGATGAAAGCATCTTGCAGGAGCGGCGTGGTGTTGACTCCGTTTTCTCTGAAAAACAAAACCAGTGAACCAGCTTCTGTGCACCTGCATTGTTCTGTCACCTGCGTGCAGTAATGTGATCCAGGCCTGTAGAATATCCAAATATTGCATGCGTTAAAATTTGTTTAAACATAAACATGCATAGCTCATTTAGAGGAGCCAACACAGACAGTAATGTTTTTTCCAGTTACTATGCGCTCGCGTTTGTGTTTGAAATCCTTCACTGAGACAGTTTACTCTGGGTGTTTACTTTACACAGACATGTAAAGAGATCCTCGCTGCTGAAATATTGTCCTTAGCCATGTGTGGTCCATTAAAGGCTGGAAAGCATTATTACACACTGTCAAAGAATCGTGTAATATAATTAAATGGCTGTGAATTTAATGAAGGGGTCACATTTTATTAGGAGGATGGATATGCTGAATCTCCTCCTGGTAAAAACATGATAAGAGACTTCATCTTCTCACAGTTTCAGGATAAAGATCTCAGCTCTAACAGGATCTCCTGTTGAGTCTGCAGTGTGTATGGAATGCAGCCTTTTCCCAAACAGCTAAACACTTCTTATATACTCTTCACTCATCCCTGTGGAATGTCTCAAGGGAGGAGCAGGTCCCCGCTGATCTTAAGTCAACATTCCTCGACGGCAGCAGCAGGAATTTCAAGCATTCATATTGTCATGAGATTCTCATGGTTGAACTTTAATCATTTTTTTGCTCAACTGTTGCCCCAAGCCACAGCCAGGCAAAGAATCAAATCATTTACCATGAGAGGGGGGCAAACCGGAGAGGCTTCTGAGAGACTTTCTGCTCTCGTGGTTTCAATTTCACACTTCTTTATGTCAGATCTCCTCATGTGTGTCCCTTTTCTGCAGGTGGGCATGTTTAAGATCCACCCAGAGATCCCAGAGTCCATGTCAATGGAGGCCAAAGCCTTCATCCTGCGCTGCTTTGAGCCCGACCCGGACAGCCGTGCCACAGCTACGGACCTGCTCACCGACGAGTTCCTCACCGTCACCAGCCGCAAGAAGAAGAGCAAGAGCAGCTACGCGGGTGGGTTCTGTTCAACTGAGCAGCTCTGAAGGCTTTGTGTTTGTGTTCTTCACTTTCATTCCGCATTTGGACCTCCATTATTACAGCAAGGCTTCCTGAAGCCCACATAAGGTGATAAAAAACTAAAATAAAACGAATCGCTCATCCTCAGTGTGTCCGTTGACTTAAAATCAGTTGAACAAGAAAATACAAACGTCAGGAAATAAGTTAAAAGATGCATCTGTGCAGTAAATGTAGTGATAAGCTCCAGACCAGGAGATTGTTCGGTTTTCACGGAGAAACAGGAAACGGCTCCTAATGTCAAAATGTCTATGGTGCACATTTTATTCTATTTGTTTACTTTGTGCACAAAACAAACTTAAAAAGTTCAGGAATTTAAAAGCCGGGCTATTTCTTGGCCGTAAGCAGTGACGACCTCCCCCCCCGAGTCTCATTTGCAGATTGTTAAACGGTAGTGGTAGAACTTTTGCAGATTAGCTGTTTCCAATCTTTCCACTCACCTATTCTAACTTACCTCCAGGTCCTTCTGTAGTGTAATAACAGATTAATTTGGATTTGAAGACTGATGAAACCATTTGCACACTCATGAAAACATAACACCCCTCTGCTTTATTTGAGACATTGAAATTTGATTTTTTTTCTTACCACTTAACAACATAATAACTATGTTTTTGAAAATTATCCTTTCAACTGATTTGGGTCATTTGAGAACGAACCCTAAATTTTCTAAAATACACGGGAAAAAGCAAACCGTTTTTCATGACTCAGGTAGAAATGTTTGTTAATGAGGTAATTGTTTTATTCAGAGGTTGAAGAGCAGCATCAATAACTGGAAACCCGATGTGCAAGGCACAGCATGTTTTGCACCGCAGACCGGGAGTGACTGATAAGAGATGACGTGATGAGTTTGATTACTTGTTACAAGTCTCTGTTTATAGTCTGGCTGTGTTCCATTAATCCTTATTTAACCCCGCTCCCAACTCAACTCCATTCATACGGCGCCGGTAATGCAAACGTGAAATTTAAATAGTCCAAACAAACACAAATAGGCAACAATAAATAGAATTTTGCACGACTAAAGATTACAACAGGAGGAACAGGATTCAGGAAGTGTCTTTAATTGTTTAAATATTGGTGTCTGTTGGTTCTCTGAAAAACTATGACATCATTTTTGAGTTGTGCTCTCATTGCGTAGAAGTTCTGTTCTCACTGAGTTTGTGGCTAATATGAAACTAATGATTAAGACTGAAAGCTGCAAAAGCAAAAAACAATGAAATAAACCCAAAGGTGAAAATGTGGCGCAATGAAAATCCCAACGCCGGTTGACCGATCTCTGGTCAAACAACTGTGCTAACGTTCAGGCCTTCCACAGTAACATCCAGGAGGTCATCTGAGGTTCTGATGGATTTGGGCCTTGCTGAAGCCTAACGATTCTAAAAGCAAGCGTCAGTTTTTCTGTGTCAGCTTGAGGTGAACCCAGCCCAAACAGTACCGACTGATCAGTGTCACAGTCTTTACCTTCATGAAATAATGTGCCACCTGAACTCAGCGTCTCGGCTCTGCCTGGGTTTCACCCCGCAGCGTCGATGTCATCGTGTCATCCCGGCGCCGACACAAAAAGGCTAGGGAAAAAAAAAAGTTCACAGCTCGTGCCTCTCTGCATACTTGGAAATGTTGTTCTGACTGTCTAACATAGAAGTTCTGATCCGTTTTGTTCTTGGTGAACTGCTGACACGTAGTTTATGCTTCCCCCCACAGCTCTGTCGCCGGTTACAGGTGAGTTCAATCTCTCTCCATGCTACTCCTTCTTTCAGACATACTCACCGCTGAAGGAACCGTTTCATAATCTCCATGTCAGTGAAACATTCTCGGCTGAAGAGCAATCTAGGCTAAGCTTTTCCCTTTTTTTCTACTATTTCTTTCCACCTGCCTCGCACGATTCTGCCCTTTCCAAGAACTCAAAGTAAACACTGCACAACTTGACTGCTCTCCAAACGCTCCGACGTCTTTAATCTGGTTTCAGTATTTACACACTGTGGCGATGAAAGATCAGATAGAGCCCTCCTGCCGGAGCATGATGATAAAGAATATAATTTAGTTTATGCGTCTTTGACATTTTTCCAGATTCCAACCTCCTCCTCTGTGCAACAATACATCAGACTGTCAGTGCATAAATGATGCATCAAGCATGAGCAATGGCTTTAATTCTCTTCTCCCGTTCCCTGTGTCCCCTAGAGTACCTCCGCAGTATCTCCCTGCCGGTGCCGGTGGTGGTGGAGGACACCAGCAGCAGCAGTGAGTATGGCTCTGTCTCCCCCGACAATGACCTCAACACCAACCCCTTCATCTTCAAGCCCAGCATCAAGTGCTACAGCGAGAGAGATGTCAAGGGGCCCAGGTCCCTCTTCCTCAGGTAGGGTGGGTGTGTGGATTATTTTTGTATTCATAAAATGTGATTTGATTCGGGATTCAACTTGGCTATGTGAATCCCTCAGCTGAGCCAATTCTAATGTGAACGTTGTTTGGCTTCTTCGTCTCCCAGTGATGAACAGCTCAACCATAGAGTTCGTTTCTTTATTTTATTGTGATAGTCTTGAAGACGTGAGAGAATATTGAGATAAAGATTCATGTAAAACTCTGTCTAAGCTGTCAGAGGCTGTACCTCTGAGGTCAACGATTGAAGAAGCCCCTATTTATGCATTGTGTGTTAGGAAAAATCATAAATCCAAATTTGATCATAATTTTGGACTTCGATGAAATTATATGTAAGAGAATCATCAAACAAAACATTTGTAAAGTTTATGAATGAGTCACTGATTGTAAGCGATAAGATACAAGACAAATATTTTCTTAATTAAATCATTGATATTTGCTATGAAGGCTGAACATTACGTACTTCTGTGTTCACAAACTATGTTGATAGTACAATAAAAATAAAGATTTTACAATCCAAATCCTTTTCTTTTCTACCCAGCATTCCCGTGGAGAACTTTGAGGACCACAGTGCGCCACCGTCTCCCGATGAGAAGGATTCCGGTTTCTTCATGCTTCGGAAGGACAGCGAGAGACGAGCCACGCTGCACCACATCCTGACTGAGGACCGGGACAAGGTGGTGACCAACCTGAGGGACGCCCTCACTCAGGTTGGTCCCAGAGACTCCATTAGTCAGACAGATAAATCAAAACCCTCGAAAGAGAGAAAAATGGTGGCACTAACCAAAAACAAAAGGTCTCGGTTTCCGCAATATGTTAGGTTTTAATTCCAACTTCTGCTACTGTTCAGCTATTAAGCCTTCATCTGAGCAAAGAGAAGATGTTGGTGGAGATCAAGCAATTTATAATGGGTGCTATGCGATTGGTTCCAGTAGGCGTGTTCTGAGGTCAAACTCAAACCAAAACCCTCTCATGTACACCTCAACCTTTCCTTTTATGGCCCCTTTCCTTATCTTATCCTCTTCCTCTCACTTCCAGGGCTCAGAGCAGATGAAGCTGAAGCCTCAGCACATCTCCACCCTTGTGGCCAGTCTGGGTGACTTTGTTCGCATGGCGGACCGGAAAATCATCGCCAACACGCTGTCTCAGCTCAAGCTGGAGCTGGATTTTGACAGCGTCGCCATCAGTCAGCTTCAGGTTGTGCTGTTCGGCTTCCAGGATGCTGTGAGTGTCAAACGCACAAACTTTGACATAATTACACTTCAGATTTCCTTCCCTCCTGTTTATTATCCATCCTCCAGTCGAACACAGAAGACATCCTAGCCTCCTTAACCATTGGCTCTGAACACATGAGCATTTATCATTCTGCATGAGTTACCTGCACAAAGATCAGACTAATAACTGAAACACTTCTAACCTTAAAGCAATGTGATGAAGAGAGATTCGGTGGGGAGTGTTCCTGTGCAAAGTCTCTACTGAATAAACGACTCTATAGAAAGTGTTTTGTTTTTTTCCATAGTTGAAAGTGGTGTTGCATAATCCTGCAAAAAAGTTAAACTCTGATGCCTCCTGCTGGTCACCAAGAGTAAAGCAGCTGGGACATTATTATTAGAATTATTAGTTGAAGTAGTAGTATTTGTATTATTATTTGTCTATTTGAATATAAGCAATGTTAATGTTAGGAAGAGATGTAATTCTTATGCTTATAGAAATATAACAATTATGAATAATGAAATGTTGTTTTTTTTTTACCAAAAAAAAAGACAGTAAAAGTGTGCTTTTCATATTCTTTTAGGTAAACAAAGTGCTGCGAAACCACAACATCAAGCCTCACTGGATGTTCGCTCTGGACAATATTATACGGAAAGCTGTGCAGACGGCCATCACGATCCTGGTGCCAGGTAACGTCATCAGTGTCTCCAGCAGATCTCTAAATAAGTTATCATACGTCCCTGAGGGCAGCGCTGACCGGCTGACGGATGTGGGGGTTTGACCCTTGAGGTTAATGTAATAGTATTTTGTTAAAATAACAGATATCACTGCTGCACCTTCAGCAAAATCATTCACAGGGTGATAAATGCTGTTACTGACGAATATCCTTTGTTGAGAGGGCCATTACTGTACGCCGGTAGTAACAGGAGAATTTTTATTTACCCACAGAATTAAACTAAACACTGCATTTTAGTGCCATGAATTGACTATATTGAGTCAAAATGATGTATTTGTAGAACAAAAAGCAACAATGGTTAACCTTCTTATTTAATTTTATGTTGCTTGTTTTATTGTAACTTGGCAAAAGGCTAGAAACAATAAAGAGTAAAAAAACAACATGGTCGGCTAATTTGCGTCATCATCCTAGTTTTACAGAACTAACACTACGAACCACAGTAGTTGATATCACCTGTAAAAAGAACAATGTGATAATAATTAACACTATTTGACGCTGAGTGGATATTTTCTATCTCGAGTTTAATTTACATGGGTTTGTATCATGGATGTGAACTTCACTGTCTTTGATCTCAATCCTGACATTTCTCATATAATACTACTATTAAAATATGCTGACTCATGCTTTCCACAGAACCGCTGTGTGTCCATTGAAAAATACTAACAAAGGAATTGCATTTAATGAAACGTTGTGTGTGTGTGTGTTTGTGTGTGCGTGTGTGTGTTCAGAGTTGCGGCCTCACTTCAGTCTGGCGTCAGAAAGTGACCCAGCCGAGCAGGAGGATGTGGACGACGACGCTGAGCCAGAGAGAAACTCCACCCACCAGAGCCGGGTTCCTCCCGGCGCTGCCCATGATGACAACGTGGTGACCTCTGGAGTCAGCACGCTCAGCTCCACCGTCTCGCACGAGTCCCATAATGCACAGCACTCTGTGAACATGCAGCTGAGCAGGATGAAAATGGAGACCAACAGGTAGGCATGATTGTCACTGGATGCATTTCTGGGCATCTCTGTTCTTGAGCAGACCTGATCTAATCTGATTCCACAGTCATTTTTGTTCTGAATTACTCATTGATTTCCCCTTGATCAAAACATATCTTCCTGTTGTGTTTCCTTCCTCGTACCTGTTTGACTCCAGGCTGCTGGAGCAGCTGCTGGAGAAGGAGAGGGAGTATCAGGCTTTCCTACAACAAGTGCTGGAGGAGAGGGAGCAGGAGATCAGAATACTGAGGCTTCGATCTGAGCCCACGGGTCTGTACTTTATATTTACGCACTGATTGCATGCAAACAATAGAAACATTTCTGATGATGCGGCTTACGCCGGTCTGGCCATGAAATCCGAATTTCCTTGGTTTTAGACAATTAAGTCCAGGATGCTCATGAACTACCTCAGTAAAATCCTAATTGTATGACTATCTATTGATCTCTTACTGATAGTATCATCATGGTCACAGACATATTTCTCTCCTGACTGTATGTAGGAACTTAAGCACATTTTCAAAGCAGGGCTCTTACTTGTATTAGAGTTTTTTTTTTAAAGTGGTACTTCTGCTTTCGATTTGTCAACTTCTGTGCAAATGTTGAGTGATTAGATTAAAAATGTCTTAAAAAGCGTTTTTCCTGTAATGTCGGGCAGATGTTCCCACGTCATCAGATGGACCGGAGGGAGAGAGGAGTCCACCTTCAGAGAGACACGAAGACCCGGATCTGACCGACTGGCTGAGGCTTTATGGTGCTGATCAGGACTCCATAAATAAAGTGAGTCTCCACTTCAACTTTTAAGCTGGACCTTGTCTTGTGCTAAATGTTACCCAGTAAATACACCAGATTACACAGTACAAACTTGAATTTTTTATATGAAAGTTAATTATATTATCATATATTAATATCCTTTTTCTTAAATAATGTTCTTTGCTCCTTTACAACTAAATTAACTCTATTTTAGTTCCAAATAATGCCCTCTTCTCATGCTTTTTGTTCCTCTAGATACTGAATGAAGAGTACACATTGAACAACATTCTCCATGATGTCACCAGAGACGACCTGAAAGGCTTAAGACTAAGGTATAGAACAGAATTTTGTCCTGTTGAGATGTTCGGTAACCGTTTCACTTCTCTAGTCAGACATATGTATGTATGTATGTATGTATGTGTGTATATATATACTGTGTATATATATATCCTATGTATATGTGTGTATACATGTATGCGTGTATATATGCATATGTATGCGTATATATGTGTGTGTATATGTATATATATATATGTAAGTGTAAATTTATGCTTATAGGCATGTATATATTTATGTGTATATGTATTTATATGTATTGATACAGTATATGTATTTGTATTGATAATTCATGACATTACATTAATATTTCTTTTACAATTAGTGATTTTCTTTTTTGTTGTGTGAAAAGAGTCTTAAAGGTCTACTAGAGATAAACATTAACCAATAAAAGCACTGTGTCATGGGACCTTAATTAAAGATAATGATGTTTTGCATGTATAAGAAGGGCTTTATGTTCAATGAGATACATCAGAAATTTGTATAAAAGCAAGTTATGAAAAGCAAAACAATTGAAAAGCTGACCTAAATGACGTATAGTAGAGTTTCTGTAGGTTCGGTACATGTGCTGCACTCGTCATTGTACATTCCCAGCCTTTATCCTAACAGTCTTTTCTCTCCGTCCTGTCAGAGGTGGGATTCTGTGTAAACTATGGAAGGCCATCACAGAATACAGGCAGCCGCCAACCTGAGGCCTTAAGTGGCAGAAACCACTCACACAAGCCAAGACCTTTTGTCCCGACAGTCGATTCTTCTCCTTCTTACCTCAGTATTTATAAGAGCAGGACTTTTAGGAGAAGAGCCGTGTTTACGGTGTGCACAGAGCAGCTTCCCTACCACACAAGAATCTCTTTAACTGATCACGTTGGAAGTGTTTTGAATTAAAAATGATCAATGAAAGGTCACTTTGAAAGCAACAATTACTGAGAAGTGCCACTAGTTTTGCTATGCCTTATGGCCATTACGCAGCTTTTTGTTACAGATGCATAGAAATTACAGTTTGGTGAAAAGTCTATTGTTAAAAATCTTGAAAACTGTCAAACTGTCCTCTCTTTAAAAGATGATGTTTACAAAACCAGAAACTGTCGGTTTTCTAATACAAGCCTGAAACACAAAATACTACATTCAGCAGCATCTGTTCTAAAGTTCTACCATGTGCATCTTCTCACTACTTTATTTAACTGTATTTTTTTATTTTATTTAATTGTTATGGTGATCTGAAGGATGTCAGTGCATGTCGTTTCTTTTTTTTTAATCCATACTGAGATTTTTTAAGTTGTAAATGCTTTTTCTTTTTTTTTTCACATTTTCTTTTATAATGCCAAACTGCATTTTTATTTTTCAGAAACATGTATATATTGTTTTATATAAAATTATATGTGAATTGAATTTATTTACTTAAAAACTACATTGTTACGTATATAATTAAATTTCCATGTGGATTGGACTGAGTCAAAATGAACATATTTAACATGAATTGTGTAGGATTAGATAATAATTTGTATTAACTATATTCTAAATAACTTTCTCAGTTTTTATTGTTGTACACTGATAGATTTGTCCTTTTCTTGCTTGTGTAGAGACAACTACTCAGTCAGATGTATGCTGTGATGAAAATTCTAAAATGTAAACAAATTTCATTGGAAGACCTTTGACCTTTTTTATTTTGAAACATGATGTCTGAAATGAGGAAAAGTAACATTAGCAGTGTGTCCGTTTTGTTTCATATCTAAAATTATTCAATGTTTTTTTTGTCATATTGTTTAAATAAATATTTTCATCTTGAAACTGTGAAATAAATGTTATGTTACAAAATAAATTGAGCAAGTATATAGTGTGGTATACGCTGATATATGCTAAGTTTCTCAAAAAAAATCTAATTGTACAGAAAGGTGAAAGTCCTGTAAAATAAATGTTGATTCTGTTCTCCTAAGGCATTTTAAGTAAGATTTCCATTTTTGATCCATCAATCGTCATGGTGTTTTTAAGTCAAACAGCGGCATTACGGTCTAGACCTTACCCTTTACTCTACAGAGAACCAATGTGAGACAGCACTGCATTTAACTGGCAGAAACCTCGAGCAGATCCTGACTCAAGGTGGGCGCATGGCCCTCTGCATAGAGTGGTTGGGTTGAGGACAGAGAAAGAAGCGCGAGACACAAACACATATTGAAACAAAAATAATCACAGTTATAATTCTAAAAAGACTGCTATTATTGCTAATATTACTGTTTGTAATAATAATAATAGCTACAATGCTAAATTTAATCAAACACAACAAAGATTTTTCTGTGTGGATTTATAAGTGGATTTTATTTGCAGTATGACCAGGTCATGACAAAAAGTAGCAAAAAAGAATATTATCTGATCAATAACATTTTAAAATTGTGTTGCTAACATTTTCGTGAATTAAAAAAAATAAATACTATGTACTACACTACATGAGCGCTGCTCACATCATGGCTCACATATGTGAGCTATTTCTGTATTAGTATAATCGAAAAGTACATTCGCATAGAGAGGCAATTAAATATGTTCAATAAAGTTATGAGACTGTTAAAAAAAAAAAAAAACATGAAATTTCCCTATAGTGGAACAGGACAATAAAAATAAAAACACGACATAGTGCATAATACATGAATAATATAATAATAATAAAGGAAGATCCTAACTACTCCACTATACCTTGTATTTGTTATATTATGGTGTTGAATTGACTTCATATAAAACCGGACCATTGAGGCGGCCCATCACCAGGGGATAAGGGAGAGAGAGACAGCAGGTGTGCTGGTTTCCGGTCTCCATATTTGTTCATGATGTTACGTCACTGGTTTCTGCTGAGCAGCTTTAATTTACGCCTCACGACTCTCCTCCTCATCATGACAACAACGTCTTACATCGTCCGGGGACACGTAGAACACCTTGTTGCAATTTTTTAACGTTTATCATGTTAAGTGGCGTGCTGTGTGTTTCTATAGCGGTGGTTTATTTCATGTAGGAAGGCTCTGCGGACCTCTGGTGTGTCGGGGCGCCGCCGGAGGAAGCGGGAGACGCCGTTAAACTGCGCGAACAACATGGCTCTCCCCTCTCAGCATCCCTGGCTGCTGCTCGCCTCTGCTCTTCTCTTGAGCTCAGATCAGCTTGTCGACGCTCGGTCTTCGCCAATATCGGACCTTAAATCCAAAATATCAGGAGTAGAAGAACTGCTGGAGGAATTCCGCAAGCAGCTCCAGCAGGACCAGGCGTACAAGGTGGGCGACGTGATGGACTCCTGTGTGGGCGACTTTAGCGCCGCCGGGGACCGCATCATCCGGGCCAGGGTCTCCATCGAGCAGGGGGCCACTTTCCTGCTGGCTCCGGACACGGTGTTCACCTGGAAGGACTGCCTGCACGCCTGCTGCTCCCAGCCACACTGCACCGTGGCGGTGGTCCAGGAGGCCCCGAGGCTGGCCGGGGAGAGTCTCAGCTGCTACCTGTTCAACTGCACCTACCGGAATAAAAATGTCTGCTCCTTCGCTCCGCTGCAGGGATTCACCACCTACAGCCGGACACCCAACACAACGGGGGCGCAGGGACACCTCCCCGTGTCGGCCAGCGGCGTGTCAGCCAGGAGGCCCGGGGAAGATCTTCCCCATGAGGATGAGGCACAAGGTGGGAGAAGCCACGATTAATCCCGATCAATATGATTGATCAGGATTTAGTCGCGCGTGAATAGCATAATAACTAGTTATTATCTGTCACAAATCAAAGCTCGATCAAGTAGTGCCTGAGAAAAATACGGATGGTGGCTACGTAATAACAGTTTGCATTTGTTTGGGAAATGATTGGAAATGGAATAAAGATGAAGAATCAAACCTGGAAAATACAAAGAGAATATATGAAGGCAGTCACGTTGTTTACTTGAAACTTACGTAATTGCTCATTAGCACAATATCCAGTTCCGCAAAGTTAACAAATACGTGATAAATTTGATTGAAGTACTTTTTTTCAAGGTTGATTTCCTGTGTCCTTGGATCAGTCACTGTTTTTTTCTTGTAAAGCTTTTATGCACCCTCTTATATAGCTGACATGAGGATTAGTTATATTTTATGACTCAGAGAGTGAGACTGAATTTCATTTTTTGGGTAAAGATCATCAAAATTGCACTGATAATATGCAGTTTAGTCTAACACATCTAACACACTGTTCTATGTAGTTACCTTGGTACAGCAGTCAAGGTGGGTTAATGATTTGTGTTTAATGGCATCAGGCCTCTGAGAATAACAGCAGGTGTTTTTAAAGCCTGTATTAAGAAAGATACATGAGGGGGGAAACAGGTTAAGATTTAAGTTAAATTAAAGCAATACTGCATTTGTAAGTACAGAGCTACAAACAGTTTGTGAATTGATAAATTGACTCATTTCTTGAGGGGAAATCAACTGTTTTGATAGTAAAGGATTGATTTTCTTTTTTTAAGCCAAATGACTATTCCCATGTTTCAGATTTTATATTGTTATTCAGGAAAAGCAGAAATCTGAAAACATCCGCTTTTACTAGTGGCGTATTTAATGGGGATTTATTTACCGAAAGACAAAAAAAAAAGGACATTCTTACCCCCCAAAACAGAGAAGATCAGTCTACTTTTAAACATTTTGGTGAATTATAATTAGAGGTAACAAGAATAAATAATATGGTAACCTATAGTTATACGTGTGGCTGTAGCTTATGAGGTAGAGTGTCATCCTCCAATCAGTACTAGAGGAATTCTCTGGAGTCTACATGTCGTAAGGGTGCTTAAGTAAGACCCCTGAACCCGTTTTTGCTCCTCTGTGCTTCAGAAAGCTGCCCGCTGCATTTCAAGGACAGATCAAATGCAAAGAACTAATCTTACAATGTTGTTGTCCTATTCGAATCGTTTATAACCAAAAGTGATGATTAAGATTAAAACCTTTTTCTTATAATAAAGAATTAATCTGCAACGCTACAAAAATAAGTACAATTTGAATTAGGCAGACATGTACTACACATCCTCTATAAAGTAGAATGGTTTCCTTTGTTTCTGCAGAAGTTGATGAGCCTCCTCGCAGTGATGCTGGACAGGATGTGGTGATCCAGCTGCCCACAGATTGGGCGGTCCTGGATGGACGGGACAGTGTGGACGACCACGGCATCAGCCACTATGAATGGACGCTCGTCAGGGGGGGCAGTGCTATTAATATGAAGGTTAGTATTTACTCTATATAGCCATATGGTGAAAACCTTATCTCTTGCATTAAAATGTCTGTCTAAAGTTACATTCCAGTGCTCCATGTCTAAAGAAAACGATTAATTAAGTAAGTAAATGTACAGAAAGAATTATCTCCTTCTAGACATACATTATCCTAACATTTGATTTGTGTATGAATAGTCACTAATTGTCGTCTCACACACACACACACACCAGTGTCAGATTTCTTGTTTGGATTAGTTAGGTCAACAGAGCCTCATATTAACCGCTGGACCAACAGTGATAAGAGTTTATTACACCAAACCCGCCCTGAGGGCAGCTGTGTGAGTGTGTGAGTGTGTGCCCTTTGTTTGCAGGCTTAGAAAGCATATATAAAACATTTACTACATTATGTCCTACCCTTTTTTTTTTAATTATGAATTCTCACATTTTAGTCAGTGGATTAGTTTCCAGTTTTGTGATTTGCACTGAATATTTGTTTTTTTGCCACATTGTTTAAAGCATTTATGTATCCCGAAAAGCCCCCAATCCCCTGTGTTGCAAAATCAATCTCTCTGAACTGCTCATATTACACAATAAGATGTGTCTGAAAAGGTGTTTTTCCTTTAAAAAAAAAAAAAAAAAGAGAGTAAAATATGATCAATTAGAGTAAAATATGACAAACATACTAGATAGAGCTCCTCAAGTCATTTCAAAGTCACCAAATTCGACCATAAAAAGCTCACCTTAATGCATTAGATATGAAATACTAGAGTAAATTATGATATTTTAAAGATAGATCTCCTCCGTTCAATTCATATGCAACTAATTTGGACTAAATCAGACCAAAGGTTGAGAGATTATGGCCCGAAAACTCTTGGAGATAAAGCTCCCCCTATTGTCGGAAATATACAACGAACCCTTCCCAAAATCAATCCAGTTCTTGCTCTAGCTTAGATCTATTTTGTTAAAAATGTAAAATTTGAAAATGATCCATGAAATAGTTTTTATGTTATTATGTAATTTTTTCCAGTTTTGTTTTTTTTTAAATATTTTTTAACACACATTTTAAATTAATTACAGCATCAATTTGATTTTGTGTGTCATAAACTTTATCGAATAACAATTTTTTTGTTGAATCTCCATGAAACGCATTATGTAACATACAATTCAAATAAAAATTTTAATCCATATTTAAAATGTGATATCTGAGTTATTAATGTTGCATTTCAGCTCCATTGTGGAGGATGAATCTTAAAATTTATAAATTGATTAAAATGTTACAGGTTCGTAGAATCAAAACAGTTTTACATTTATTTGTTGAATGAAAATTGATAGTTATTACACCATGTACCTTTTTGGATGTACGTTATTAAACAGCTGTTAGCGTAATTACATGTAATAACATTTGATGAATTATAATAAAGCTATAATTGACCAAAAACCTTTCTGTTCCCTTTCATCAATGGGTCGATGTGATAGAAGACAAGAGTGATTAAAAAATAGTATACTTTGATATTTTATCGTCTTCTTCTTTCAGCTCTTCTCTTAAAGGGTCGCCACAGCGGATCATCTTGTTTCGCATATTGATTTGGCATAAATCTTACTGGCAGTAGAAGTGCACGGGTTTATGACCCCTTTGTGGATGTTTTCTACTCTGATATTTTATCATCCCGTGAAAATCTCCTACATTGCAACACTATTATATAAACTAAGATATTTATTTTTTTACCAAACTAGTCATTTAAAAAAATAATCTTTTCATGTTGACATTTTTTGATGTGTTGAAGGTGACTCATCCTGGACTGCTGAAGATAGGTGGCCTCCAGGAAGGCGTCTACACCTTCCAGATGACTGTCACTGACAGGGGGGGACAGAAGAGCTCTGATAACGTCTCTGTCACTGTGCTGGCACCCAAACACCAAGCAGAAGGTAAACAGTTTTCTGCCCCAGAGCCATAACCGCACTTAATACTCTTAATACTTGATTTTGCATATGAAATATACTTCCTGTGTAATATTATTAGTTATTAATTATTAAATGTGTTTTTTTAGTTTTTAATGGTATTATAAGCTCTTTTAACGCCCTTTTGCACAGATGAGGATTGCACTTTCAATGTCGTTGGATATATACAAGGACAATAACGACATTGATTTGGATTATGGCTTCCGTCAAACATACTTTATATCTTTGTTGTGTTTTTGTATATGATCCTGTGTCGACAGTGTGCACAGGTCACTGTTCAAACTACCAGTTCAAGTGCGACGATGGCTGCTGTATTGATATCACCTACGCTTGTGACGGGAAGCAACACTGTCCCGACCGCTCCGATGAAGACTTCTGCCCAAACTGTAAGAAACTGTTGTTTTCCACAGACTTTAACCCTTTAATGTCCTGCTCAGCTGTTTGACTTGAGCACATTTTGAGTCGTTTTTTTCTTACAAATGTGTGCCGCTTGACTGAACCGGTTTATAATATGACCCAGTAGCAGAACGTATATGCTAAAGGGTAAGGGGGCAAGGAAAGAGCCCTGAGGGGGACTCCACTGGTCGAAGGGGCCACCGAGGGGAAGGCGTTAACCATTTTTAATGAGAAAGTCCTATTCGGTAGTAGTAGGATTTCTTTTGGCACATTAAAGCTCTAATTAAACAGAATTATGTAAATTGTAACCCAAAAGAAAGTATAAAAGGGTCAAAGGGTTTTCTAAAAACATGCTTCACCAAAAGACTGAGATAATCTAATTCAACTCTTCTCAACTTTTATTGTCATTCAACCACATACACAGTAAATCCAAGATATTAAAGTAATAAATACCCCAAACAAATAAATTATCCGAAAAAAATGAATTATATTGAATTGAAAAATCATCAAAGTGATTCAAGTGAAATAATTTATATTCATAAACCCTCCACCGTTTTTTTTTTTTTTTGTGTGAATTCTTTAGTTGACAGCAGCAGGAAGTCTGTAACCCACCCTGCTGATCTGTCAAGCCCCCATCATCAGACAGAGGAGCCTGCAGTGGGCTCCAATCTCCACACCGGGCCCAGAAAGACCCTAGAGAACATCATACCGCCTCAGGACAGGAGCAAATCCAGTCCTCCACAAAGTCTCAACCAAAAGGAGGCTCCAATCACTCAAGGTATGTTTGAAGGTGTTATTTTGCCCCTTTTAGTCGAAGGGAACATCAGGAAATGTTTTTCTGTAGTATGATGATATAAAACTGAATACTTAAACTTGGTTGGAGGAGAATCTGACTGCATTTATTTCCCTTTGGCTGTTCCCTTTGAAATAGTTCCTTAAGGATACAATGCATAGTTTCCCTTTGCAAAGACATCGGGTTTTTGGTCTGTATATGAACACAAGAGCAGATGGAGCGCCTCTGCGCTCTCTGAACTCAAAATGCTGGCAAAGCCACAGGGCCACTTTGCTTTTCCTGGGAAAGCAGTTCTTTGCCTGCTGGAACAAAGCGTCTCTGTCTCCTCTGCCATCTGATCCCCGATCGGGCTGAGACGGTCCCAAAAGGCTTCTTTACCCACTGGTATTCTACCAAAGGCATTACATGGGTGAGGGGCTCCTCTCAGGAGTCTTTCGTTCAGTCAAGTCTCATATCTCAAGATGAAAGATACTTATAGGAGGGAGAGAAGTCGTATGGAATGATTCAGAACCGTCTTTCTGTATATTTGTGGATGAAGGTAGCTTTGGTCTACTTTTGCAATACCATGGTAGTGTATCTGAAGCATAGTCTATAGTTGCATACTTTTTCAGTAACATTTACCTTCTCTTTCTTTACAGATCTATGTGCAGCAGCTCCAGTCGTTGGACCGTGTAAAGGCACCTTCCCACGCTGGTTCTACGACCAAAATGCGGGAGAGTGCAAACATTTCCTGTATGGTGGTTGCCAGGGCAACCATAACAACTTCCTCCAAGAGTCTGACTGTGTCGTTGAATGTATACAAAAAAGTGAGAATCCTCTTTTTGTTTTTTTGTCCATTTCTCTTTTTTTTTAACCATATTTGTAATTGCAAGAATGTGGTAAACTGTTTTATAATTTTTATTATTGATGGAACCATCTTTCAGGTCCAGCTTTCAAACCGGCAACGGTGACACCTCCAATCACCAAACAGACTGAATTAGGTAAAACTGACTTTTATTGACTGATCACTTAAAAGTTTCAAATGTTGAATGTTGTGAATCTGAACTTAATTTTGAATTCCCTGAAGCTGTGCCTCAAATGTCCCAGAGCCAATCGGAGAGCGATGGCCCCATCTCAAAACCATTCCCAGTAATGGGAGGACATCCGGTGCCAGAGTCAGGTAGAACCCAGCCATTAATGTTTGAATGCACATCATTGTACTGGATTGTTCTTGAATCTTATGTGTCACATTCTAGCACCTCTGTCTCTTCTTATTGTTCTCTATGTTTTCTCCCTTAGGTGCAATCCTTCCTCTGGCTCTCGGGCTGATCATCACCGCTCTGCTGCTGCTCATGATCGGCTGTCGCCTCAAACTCGTTCGTCACAAGCTGAAAAAAGCCCGACCCCTCACTACAGAAGAATCCGATTACCTCATCAACGGCATGTACTTGTAGCCAATCGGTCAGGGGTAGCAAATAACAAGCATGCTGAGATCCGACAAAGAGGAACACGGTGGGATCACAGGAGCCCGGGACCTGACTTTTGGAACTATCACTCTGTATTTATGACAACGTCATGAACTTTTTTTTAACATGCTTAAAATACTCAGCGTCATTGATTAGTAAATCTGCTGCTACTAGATGCTGCCTTCAACTTGCAAACTCATATCTATACTGTCCTAAGAAAATCACATTCCTTCTTCAATACTGATAAACAGATGTCTATATTTCCCAAGTTAATTCTACTTAATTCTGTGTGGTACAAAAAACCCTTAATTAAAATCATTTCAATTCTTAATAGTCGTTACTTTGGTGTCAAATATGTTAATATTCAATTAAGATGTTTTTCTAGACTGTTGGCACCCAAATATGCCATCTTTCCACTGAATGAAACTAGTGTGCCAAATTTGTACCATTTACTACATTTTTTGTTCGTCAAATTGCCCGAAGAGCAGAAATCCAACACACTGCAGTGCCTGTTGAGATCACATTTTAACTGGTCAGGAATCAATGACTCGTTTGTAAGGATTTCCCGAATAACATGTAAAGCCATAGCTAGTTATTCTTTTGTTCAAATTCGATTCCTCTCCAAGGTCTGTTGTATATTTTTCCCTACTAAGCAGATGTACGTGTAGTATTTGCTATATTTGAGATATACGTGTTCCCCAAAAGTGCTAACATGTGAGATATTAAAGTTTATGTTAAAAGCATAGTGTGATGTTTAATTTGCAATAAATACAATAATTCCCAGTTCCTACAGCACAAGATTAAACGAGTACTAGTGAGAGAATATTCAATGAAGCTGATAGTTTAAGAGAAAGTTTTAAACATAACTTCTTTCTGTCAAGAATTATTGAAATGTATTTCTCAACTTTATTATATGCATCCAGAACATCTGCCAATATAAAAATTGTCTCATGGCTGAAAGACTTGAGACTCATGTCCTCAACATTTCAGATGTATTTGTAAAAGCTCTGCCTATCTACACAATCGTCAGCCGTAAGGTTAAAACCACCAACAGGTGGAGTGAGAGCACCATTACTCATTTTAACTACAATGGAAACATTCAGTGGGTGGGGCATATTGGGCAACAAGTGACCACTGTTGAGCTGATAGAGGACGAATAGACAAATGTAAAGAGCAGAGCCGCTTTGAGGAAGGTCAAACTGAGATAGGAAGACAACTGGGTCAGGACCTCTCCAGAACTCTAGTCCTAGTCAGGTGTTCTGTGCGCAAAGATTTGTACCCACCAAAGTGGTCTAAGGAAGGAGAGACAGTATGTTCCTGGTGAATCCAATGAACAAGAAGGCTACGCTGTGCTGCCCAGCTTCTGAAGCACAAACTACTGGACAAGTTAATTCTGGTTGTTATCAAAGTCATATCAAAACTCAGTGTCAATCATAACTCAGTGAACGGCTGATCTGATGGGTTAGCTGAAAGGAGACCTTCACAATATTTTACAGCTGATCTGTGTATCTACGTAACACAAAAAGGATTCAACAACAAATGGGCAGATGAAAACATATGCATTTCTTTATTTTCATGTGCCATTCCAGAAACTAAAAGCCAACATCATCCAACGCTTAGATCACCCGAAAATAAAGTGTGCTTTTTTGAATTAAAGAGAAAAAAAAAAACATTATTTGCTTGATGACATTTGATTTTATTTTGGCAAAGCAGTGACTATCTCATTTAGTTTCAGTCAACAGAAGAGCCTGCACAAATTATTTATGGCATATCAGCTGCAGGAAGTGAAGGAACAACACGGCCGTGTGTGTGCACGCGTCCTTCAGCTCAGCACATCGAAGCTGGTTGTGAGTTTCATCGGCCATTCTGTTGTCAGTCTGTGCTCCTAATACTGCTGGCAGGGGAGGGCAGCTCTTGTGTTAGCAGAGAAGTCAGGCGGATGATACACACACACTCGCAAACACGCGCACCCGCATACACACAGGTTGCAGCTGTGTGAAATATCTAAAACGTTTAGGTTTTTCTCTTTGCTTTCCAGCATTCCTCTTACATTCAGCAATGATGCTGCTGAAAAACAATACTGTAAAAATGGCTGATTTCATTTTTCCTTCCAATAATAAATCCACAACTAAACCTACAAATCTAACAAGAAGATTCAGGCATGGAAAGAAAAACAAAAAAAGCCCTCTGCATTAATAGTGTACCGAGTTTGAAGCAGTCTTTCTTCCCGGTCATGCTGTGCCGTCATCAATGTAATCAATGCCCTCCAGTCCATCGTGACCTTAAACGTGATTCGTTATGCTTTAAATAAAACAAAATGTCGTGGGTGGTTCGACCCCATCCAAATATTCTCTGGGGTCCAACTACAAGGTGGATTATAGTTCGTCTTCTTCTTCAAAGTTCGTCCCTGCAAAGAAATAGGAGTCAAATGTTAGGATTCACAGAACACACCACCATCCTCCAGTCATGCAAACACAAATACAAGGTTGGGGATGAAAAAGATTAAGATACATTCTCAAAGTCAAAGCCAAAGAGTTACTGGTTTAAGTCTTCATCTCACAGAGTAGAGGATCAAACAGAAGATTCAGAACCAAGTAGTCATGCTCGTGAACAACAAGCATCTATCTTCACACAGCTGCCATTTCAGTTTCAAAACTCTGATTATGATTTTAAAATTTTAGTTAATTGATTAGTCAGGCAGGTTGTATTGAACCAAATTGGAATTATGGAGTTTAAAAAAGAGGAGGAAACGTGCAGCTAGTTGGTATGGTATGGAAGAAGCAAAAAATGTCAACAAGCAGCAAAGTGCAGCCCCTTGAGATCCGTTGCCTGCTCCAAGCCACACCCTTTCACCTTTGCCACTGTAAGAAGGAGAGAGTGGGAGGAAGGGAAGAAGGAAGTCACTTCCACCTTGACCATTGCCTTTCTTTGTCCGTTAAAGGCACATAAATCACCCCCATCAACGGCTTCATTTTGGTACTGCCATCCTCCATTTTGTCGTACTGCTCCAACATCTGGTTTCCTCCCGCAGGACCAACGGGCAGAATCAGCCGGCCCCCGGGCTTCAACTGGTCCAGGAGCTGAGAGACAAATGAGGTTTTAAACAGACACTCCATCAGTGCCAGGTTAATGCAGTTTGGAGCATGTTGGTATTCATTCATTCATTATCCGTAACCGCTTATCCTGTTCAGGGCCCCGGGGGCTGGATCCTATCCCAGCTGGCATTGAGCAAGAGGCGGGGTACACACAGGATGAGTGGCCAGTTCATCACAGGGCTGACACAGAGACAGACAAATGCACCGCAAGCACACTTTCACTCCTACAGACAATTTAGCCTCGCAGATTCACTTGTATTACATATTTCTGGAGTCTGGGAGGAAGCTTGACTTCCTGGAAAGAACCCACTCAGACACGGGGAGAACATTGTAAAAGGCCATGAAGGTATCGGGATGGATTCAAACCCAGTGCCTCCTTGCTGTGAGGCAGAAGCGTTAACCACTACGGCACAGTGCCGCATGATGATGTTTTTAAAATGAAGCTGAAACTGTGACCTCGATCATCCGTTCTTAAAAGTACTCACAGCTTGGGGCACCACAGGCGCTGCTGCGCCGACATGAATGGCGTCATAAGGTGCTTCCTCAGTATAGCCCAGTCGCCCGTCTCCAACTGAAACACACAGACATTCAGTTTCTCACATCACAGACATTTAGGCAGTTTGATCGAAACAAAAGGGGTGAAACCACAAACCAATCAAAGTCCAAACCAAACAACTAGAGTTGATTCCACAAGAGGGCGTGTTCTCAGAGCAGATCAAACTGAACCCGGGTTCCGGTTCCGTTTCAGTGTGAAAGCACTTCTTTGAATTGGTTCAGACTCAGGACAATTTACAGAAATTGCATTTGATTACCGTAAAACAAAGGGAAGGAGGAAGAAGATAAAAATTAGCCGTGGAAGCACAACGGTACAAGTATCCACAAGATGGTTAATAATGATATGGTCTGATAAAGTAATCAAAGGCATCAGGAAAGAAAATCATTAAAATTCTGCTCTGCGATGACTGATGTTAGAAGTACGCCAATCAATCCGAAAATATGGGGAGACGCAAGAGATGCGTCATGAAAAGACCAAAATTATAAAGCCAGGTGACTTTATGATGCGTTATCAGTGATTCGACAATATTTGGAGGACATGTAATCTAATCTAATATCACGATAAATGCAGTGCTTACAGAAATGTCTGGAAAACCCTTAATCTTATTTCAGACTAACAATAAGTAACAAAACTAGCTCTTGTCTGATATCACATTTAGAACTGAAATAGATTTTGTGTAATATGTTGTATAACGCCTTTTGTGGTAAACTCTGTGACCCAAATAATTTCCCAAAAAGATTTTAACAGAGCAAATACAAAAATCATCGGCGAGATCTTACCTATTAGCTTGACTCTGCCCGATGTTATCAAACCGGGATCGTCTTTCTTCACATTGGCTACAGAATCATCCACCAGTTCTTTGATGTGATCAATTCCTAAGACTTTCCCTTTAGGACCTACCTGTGAAGCACACGGAGCAAAGAGCTCAGGTCATACAAAAGAATATCTCAACATTAAACCAATTTAATATCATTCAATTTCATTTTGACTGGTTGAAAAATCAATCAAAATGTTACCAAATAGAAATTTTATGTGTTTACCCGTCATGTGAGGCTCACCCACCATTCGTGCGAAGCAAACAGACAGAATTCCACTACCAGAGCCGACGTCCAGAGCTTTGGCTCCCTCGTACAGCTGGTCATGTAGAAGCTCCAGGGCATAGGCATGCTGGGTCGTCAAAGAAACCACAAAACAAGCCATCAGCCAGAATTCATACTGCGTATTCTTACCAAATCCCAACCCTGTTGGCTGGCCTGCTTATCTGTTTTTGTGTCAGACACTTCTGCTTGTACTGACCGACTCATATCTTAAATGAGATCTGACAGAGCTAACATGCCAACAATAAAAATAAATAAATACTTGAAGTTAGATATGGAGTAAAAAAAAAGGGAGATATTTCGTAATTCTGTGACGGTCTCTCCTTGCCATCTACTGAGTGACTGGATGGAACGCTGTTTAGATAAATTAGTATCTGAGAGTGTTTGAGAAGTCATACCATGTGTGGAGCACTGATGGTTGCTTGATAGCCTGTTGGTTTATAGAGAGGCATTGATGTGGTTATTTCCTCGCTCTGACATCAGACTGTATTTGTGTGCTGTGATGCCTTAATCTTTCAAAGAGCAGACGTACCTATTGACTGTGGAGAGTCCATGTAGGGGTTACATCTAGAGAAATTAGCTCGGTCTGTGGCCAGCATGACTTCATAGACCTTGTCGGATTTGATGATGGCATTTCCTGCGGATGCAAACGAGTTTGTATAATGGAAATACCAGTAAGGAATAGTAAAAAATATATTACATCATTGTGCTGCAAACATAAAATAAAAATACATCAAAGAAAAATGAGGTACATGCTGAGACAGATTGAATATGGGGATTTTAGAATGAACAATTACAACAGTATAAGGATGAATAATGGCACAATTGAATTTGCATCAGAATTTTGTGATTGTTGTCTCAAATTAAAATTTATTGGTATTTACATCCCTGGATTAACCAGAAGTAGAACTTCCAGTCATGTTACATTAACCATAATACTAATGTTTCAATCAATTTGCCTGGCCCCCCCATGATTAAATATACAATGACAGGGGATTTCATCCATCTCAATGGGAATAGAACTTAAAAGAATAGAGGAAAAACAGCATGAATATATACAGAAAATAAAATATGTGAAAATCCATGTGGGGAGAAAATAAAGTAAAACTTATCCCCAGTTATAGACATGTAATGTGTCATTGAGAACTGAATTACTGGAGGTCTGACCAGGTCAAAGTTTATTTATTTGTGTTATTTGCTTATTTGACAGGGACAGCGCATAGCTTCTTAGCTGTGCCAGAGTTAGCTATAAACGTATCCTGGGCAGGAGACAAGGAAAGACAGTTATTACAGTCCATCATAAAACATCAGCCACTCGAACATTTACAGGTATGTGTTTGAAGATACTGAAAAGAAGTATGCTATTCAAATATTACTGTCAGAACAGTCTAGTCTGATGCTTAGGTCAGGAGGACACGTACATATGTTAAACTCAAGGTTTTGTAAACTGAGGGATAAAAATGTGCTAATATGGGTATGTCCAGCAAAGAGTTCATTAAGGAGGATCAGAGCAACAAGGTAAGGACCAATTCAAGATAAAGCTGCAATGATTAATGGATTACAAGAAAAATACTGAACAGCTATTAAGATAAGATATGATTTGCCTTAACTGATTAATAATTTGAATTATTTATCACAGGAATTCAAGACTCTTGAATGTTGGGATTCGCTACTCTTCTTTTATATTTATCAAAGAAAAAGATTCCCTTTGGGACTGGGACTACTATTTGGAGAAACAATAAATTTGGGAAAATATCAATCTGGGTTCTTGGAAATGTTTGGCATGTTTTTGGGGTTTTTTTTGGAAGTTTTCTACTATAATGTAATAATTGGTAAATTAACTGTTAATTATTGAATTCAAATATTTAACTTGAGTTTTATTATATTAATTCTGCAGGGAATGAATGTGGATAATAGTAACATATTAAGAGGAATGATTTTATTATGCAAGACAAGATAACACTTTATTAATAGGAAATGGAAATTTAGTGTAACAGCAGCATACAAGTAGGGCAATTACACAAAATACCAAACAGGAAAATATAAAATAGAAACCTGAGTTACAATATAAGTGAACATATAAAACTAACAGGATAATAAAATTGTGAGCAAAACTGAATTGTGTATTTGAGAATCACCAGAATGTGTTCAAGCATATTTGGGTATAAATATGAATCATGTTGCAGTGTAGTGACTGTGCAGCCCTGTCCAGTCCAATGATACCTGATCGTGCATACTGTGCTGTGTAGGACAGCATGACCATACAGGATTACGTAAAAGTGCAGAATGATGTAAAAGTGCATGTTTGGCATACTGAGGAGCTGGTTTAAACTTCATTGAACCCTTTGTCTGTCTTTGTTGCAGTATGTGGTCGATAAAGTTGTACTGCAAAACAAAAAAATACTGCAATGCTGAACTGCAGAGAATATAAATAGCCCTTGCAGACACTTCATATTTTTAGCAGACTTGAAAAATGAAAACCAGAGGCATGATAACATTGACTGTCATTTAGACATATTCCTTTAGTATTAGATGTTAAAGCTGATCATCTTTATTGTATTATTGGCCAAACACACACAATGCACAGCTTCTGCTGCTGATTGCGGACTAAAGCATGTGACACTGAGAGGACCCAACATTCTGTAATGGGGCACTAGAACGAAATGTTCCATTTAGTAACCGGTCATTGTGGAGACACAGCACGCTGTCGTTTTCAATCACCCACTAACAAAGCCACTGTTATACTGCAACTATGCTCACACATTCAGCTGTCAGTGTCAGTCACGTTACGGTTTTTGGCACCCTCATAGCCATCAGTGGATGTGGGCAGGGCACCTAACAGCACTGCTAGCTGCTAGCCCCTCAACTAGCTTATAACGTCCTTAATGACGCACAAACAGGCAACAGGCTAAATTAACCGTACACAATATTGAAGTAATGCTTTTAACCTGTCACTACCCACAAGCGAGATAAATCACTCTCTTTGTTTCTTGTGTTATTATGCGCAAAAACGGATGCATGCATATTTTGCGCGGCGCGAGCGTGGAAATGGGTGGAGAGAGGTAACGCAAGTCAACATCATATCGCATAGCTTAGCAACCAGCTAGTAGCGTTAGCTTCAGGCATTAAACTGAACAATCTCCCGGTCATATTTTTCATTAAAGCGTCGTACCTCCCATCGCACTAAAAATTTGGACTTACTGCGGAGGTTGTTGACAAGCTCTGCGTGGCTGGTTCCTCCAGATTTCCAGGCCATTATTAAGCAGACTTTGCGGAGTAAGTATACAGCAGCTGTCAGTGCCGCGCCTGCGCCGACGGTTCTCCCGATGAAGCTGACAACTTCTAGAGCGGACTGTTGAACTGCGGATACGTCACCAGACATTCAAAGGGATTCTACTGCAGGATGCCCATTCTAGCATATGTCCACAGACAAGACACTCTCTGAACAAAAAATAACCAAATTAAGCCACTGCCAAATTTAACTGCACTTTAGAAATCTCACAATCAGAATTAACGCGTGCGGCGCAAGCTAAAGGTGTGGAAAACTGTTTATATGAGAAGAAAGTCGGTTGAGTTGTAGTTTGACGTCACAGGGCCACCGTAGTTACGCACAAACTTGAAGGCGCGTGCATTTCAGCGGTGTATATAAATGCTAAGCTAATATCGCGCGCAATTAATTTACATTGAGTCAGATACATTTTGTTTTAATGGAGAGTATAAATGCGAAATACGTCTCCCAGAAAATCAGTAAAGTCAGATGGCGACCAGTGTCCCACTCACATTTGCAGCAACCAGACATTTTTGCGACTGGATCGTGGGATAATGAGGTAACGTCAGGCTAGTAATCGGTCAATGCTAATATATTTGATTTAGAAAGTGGTCAGACTTCAAAGAAGTTTCGAGTAATATACTTGCTCATACATTTTCACCTTCCTTAATGTGACTGAAAGACATGTTAAAATTCGTAAGGCGTCTGTTGATCATGAAACTAGATGCTAATGGATGGTATGCGATATAATGTGTCTGTCTCATACGTATGATGATGATGATGATGATGATGATTATTATTATTAATGCGATGGATTGATCACGTTCTGCTTTTTCTTCTCTACGTTTGAATAATCATTTAAAAAGAGTTGTGAATAAGTATCTCTAATTTGTGTCGCTGACAGGACAACAAAGTTTCCTTTTGGTCCATTGGAAATCCTGGAAATTCAAGCATCGACGATGGATTTGAAGGAGATCCGCAGCTTTTATGTGAAAGCAAGCACGATGGAGATGTTCTGGACCTGCAAGTAAGACAGTCATAAGAAGTTTATAAGCACAGATGTAGAACTTAAATGGCCATAAAATTGATTAGCTCATTACAATGGCACCTATCGGTTGGTGGGATATATAATGTAGCAGCAGAGAAGATGGAAAATGGGCAAGTAAGGATAATTAATACTTTGGCATGCGCCAAATGATGACAGGCAGACAACAGGGTCAGAGTAACTCCAGAACTGAAGGTCTTGCATGGCGTCTGGAAAGGTTGTTACCCACCAAAGTGGTTTTAGGATGAACAATTGGTGAACTGTCTACAGGGTCGTAGGTGCCCAAGGCTTGCTGGGGAGAGAGGGCCAAGCTTGTGGTGTCTGATCCCACAAAAGAGCATGAATCTGTACTGTACAGGAATGTCCCTTATTGAATTTGTTTTGCAGACTGAACTTGGAATATTAAGTTTAAAATGATAAAAGGAATTTGTCACTGTCATTGTATTTGTTGAAAATAACTAGAATTGAGAATACTTCATTCTGGAGTTACAGGATAATAGGACTCATTTGCTGTTGATTCAAAAATAGGATATCGTTCATACCCAAACACCTGTGTCTGTGGAGAAGAGCTTCAACTTCATTGCTAATATAAGTCTGTCTGAACCATTTTAAACATCATACCAGACCTTATTTCCTTTTCTATGTTTCATTTATTTAACAGTTCTTGGACCAAGACAGAATTGTCACAGCATCATCAACTGGAGCAGTCACGATCTTCCGTAACCATCAAAACAGTCAGGTACACACACAGTGTGTGAAACAAAGTTTCAAACACAGTGAGCTACTTATCATTCAGTGTATGTATGGGGGCTTATATAATGATTTTTTAACAATATGATTTATAGATTATAGCCATAATCTTTAAGATTATAGCCATTCACCAATGAAACATTTTTAAAAACATAGATGTTTTCTCAGATAGTCATCAGGGAAGGGACCATGCTTAAGTCATATTCATCCAAGACAAGAATTAAACATTAAAAGAAACATTTGGTTTGGCTTTGAACTCTGATGTTTGCTAGAACTTAGCTTGTCCAATTTGCACCATGGCCGCAAGCATTGTAAACTCTTTTTAACAATTGACAATATTTAAATTTCCTATCTTATTTCTCTTGACTGCAGACAATATCGGTTTCTCAACGCTGGACAAGAGCACATCATTACCCATGTGACAACGCTCCCTGTACTGGTGTTGTGTGCAGCAGTCCTGAGATTGTTACTGTCGGCGAAGATGGCAGGATCATCGTCTTCAGAGCTGATCAGGAGGCAGCAATTCGAGTCATCGGTGAGATTAATACTAAAGTTCTTTAGCCAGACCATCATGTCTCGATAATATACACTTCAACTTACAATTCTTGGCATATGATAGCATCTCAAAGTAATGAGAATTTAGCATAATGCTACTAACATATTTTTTGTTTGACCGTTTAACCCTTTCCAGATAATGCAGACAGCAGCACAATTCATGCTGTAACATACTTTAAGACAACAGAGATTTTGACAGTGAACTCTATTGGCCAACTCAAGATGTGGGATTTTCGACAACAGAGCAACTCACCATCACAGATTTTTTCCCTGTAAGAGCTCAGCAGCTTTCACCACATACTTTTCTGTTCAGCGCTTTACCTGTACATTTGGCTGATTGTGAAAATAAGAAATTCTAAGACATTGTTTTCTTTTCAGCTCAGGGAATAGAGTCCCTCTGCACTGTGTGGACAAACACCCTAACCAGCAGCACATTGTGGCCACTGGAGGGCAGGACGGCATGCTCTGTGTCTGGGATGTGAGACAAGGAAACACACCCTTCTCGCTCATGGAGGCGCACTCTGCTGAGAGTAAGTCTTTATTGGACCAGATGATTCCATATTAAGTTCATTTGGGGAGGTGTTCTAATATGGGAATGTAGAAGTATCTCTGCATTTAGTTTTTACATAATAAGTTTGTCTTTGGTTTCCTGTACAGTGTGGGAAGTCCACTTCCATCCAACCAACCCTGATCATCTGTTCTCATGCTCAGAGGATGGTTCATTGCTACATTGGGAGACCTCCACACATTCAGAAATGCCATCCTTTTTACAAGGCAAGTCAAATAATTCTGTTTTGTTGTATTTGTACTAAATGAGGGTTGTTTTCCAGCTCCCATCTTCAGAGTAACAACTCTTCAAGAGAGACTTCTCCTTTATTGAAAGTTGGAAGACTTGAAGCAACCCTACAAACATCTACAACGATGCTGTTAAATGGCTTTGTGTTCACCAGGTCATATAATTGCAACAAGGCGTAAAATTAATTTAGACTATTTATAAACATAATATGTACATTTTCCGCATTAGAATATATAAAATAAATTACACCTTTATTCAATATTTGCAGTTCTGGAGATGCTTGACCCGGTTGTCTACCCTCCATCATATGGCCTATTTTGGCATATATCGTCAAAGTGGGACAGATCCTTACTTGTCCATTTTTCCATTTCATATCTTATCAGCTGCTACATTATATATCCAACCAACTGACAGGCGCCATTGTAATGAAATAATCAATTTTATTCTGACTTCAGCTGTTCGAGATTATAATGCTATGGCTCATTTATGTCTATTACATTGGTGCTTTCTTAAACCAAAAGTTGACACGCACCGAATGAATATCAACAACAGCACAACGGAAACAAAGGAAGGAGCAATCTTCCTTTAGAACCTCTGACTGCTTCTCTCTTGAAGGGCTAAAACTTTAGATAAGCATGTTTAGACGTGAAAACCAAGCATCATTTATTCGCAAAGATAAACACCACCACTCTCGACACATATTGATTTTAATCTTAATGATAAAGGAGATCACAGTATCTTGGACGAGGTGATTTGTCAAATTAGAGGCAAAGAATGTGTGATCAAAAATGACCACAAATCCAACAAACTCTGGATACACCACTGTACCAAATTTGCTAATGACAAGCACATCTGCTGGTCAATCCTGGATGGACTTTTCTTTAAACTTCAGATGAAAGTCTAAATGAAATACTAATGATTATCTTCTATTTCATTAGGTGTATTTTGTATTATTACACAGTATTTACAATTATATAAAAAGGGCAGAAGAAAAGAAATTCGTTAATCACAGATATTTGGATGACAATTCATTATATTATTATGTTATATTAATAAATGCTATTTACAATATACAATATTTGATATTTATTATATTAATTACTCTATTAATATATTAACACAGTGATTAGGTGTGCAGTAGGAGTGACGGATGGGTTCAAAGGGGAGGTGGCACCAACAACCACCTCTGAACCCCTTTTGGTTTGCTTATGGTGATGGACAGGCTGAAAGATGAGGTCAGACAGGAGCATCCTTGGACTATGATGCTAGAGGATGACATTGTGATCGGTAGGGAGAGCAAGGAGCATGTGAAAGAGACCTGGCGAGTGGAGGTAGGCGCTGGAAAGAAGAATAATGAAGGTCAGTCGCAGCAAAACAGAATACAGGTTTGTGAATGCAAGGGAGGCCGGTAGAACCATTAGGATGCAAGGAGTAGAGGGGGAGAAGGTGGAGTTGAAGTACTTGGTGTCGACTATTCAGAGCAATGGGAAGTGTAGAGAAGTAAAGAAGCGAGTGCAGGTGGGGTGGAGAGGAGTGAAGGGAGTGTTTACAAAAGGGTATTTAGACCAGCTCTGCTGTATGGTTTATAGAAGATGGCGCCGACCAAAACACAGGACGCAGAGCCAGAGGGGGAATAGTTGAAGATGTTCAGATTTTTTCCTCGGAGTGACGAGGATGGACAGGATAAGAAACAAGCAAGACAGAGGGACAGCCCAGGTTTGACATCCTCTAGACTAAGGAAGAGAGTCCAGATTTATCATTAGCTAAAATGTCTTGCTCAAAACAGCCGTAGGTGGAACATAAATTTGTGCATCTACTGAAGAGTCAGGCTGTAAACCGTGACGTGTGGCCTCCAAAAATCTAGATTAGTCACCAGAATGGATCAAACACCGCTGGTAGACACCTTCTTTGTTATTCATAAGAGATTACCATGAACTAAAATGTTGGCATATCAACGTAAGAATAACTGACAATATTACACTAATCATCATAGTCTTCTAAAATACTAATCGATTCATGACTGTTTCCCAGGCGGCAGGAACAGCAACATGATGTCTCGCAGTGCAATGGCTCCAGCTGGAGGCTCTTCATCTTTCATCAGTGCCTGGCTCAGCGGAGACTCGAGTAAAGGCCGCCTAGAGACGACTCACATGCTTCCCAGCCAGACACTGGCCGTCAATAGTTTGGATGTACTTGGACAATGTCTTGTCTGTGGGACTGACGGGGAAGCTATTTTTGTTAACAGACAGGTTCCAGTGTAAAGAGTTTATATTGCGCAGAACAAAATGTTGATTAAGAAATGTTGGCTCATTAATGGCTGTTAAAAATGTCTTATAGTCAACCTTTGACCATGGTCAAAGGTCATATTGTGACTTACTTTGTGTATTTTGTATGTGTCCTAATGTTGTATGCGCAATACATTTGCGTATTTCTATTGTTTGCAGCTGATCAAGAATCAATGTTGTTTTTTTCACAATTATTTCAATTCAGCTCATTTTTTCCATTTAAATATGTTTGAAATAAAAAAGCCTTTACACAAAAAAAAGTCACGTTAGACTTTGGACGGACAGAAATCCCAGTTATATTATGAATACTGTATTGTATACTTTTTTCCTATTGTCATGTATAGTCACGAATACTCGAACACCACCGATAAAGCATTTATCATTCTTGGTGTGATTAGAATTGAGACTGATAAGAAAATACGATTTTTCTGACCTTGTGTCAAGAAATAGAATGTGCTATTTTTTGATAATTTGTTTAAATATGTATCTCAATGGGTTTGGCAGTCTGTTGAGAATCTTAGGTTCAAACCTCTTGTTGAAGTTGACTGTATACTCATGTATGGTACAAATCTACAAACTCTCCTGAACTTTATTTATTAAAAATTAGAAAGCACTCATCTAGAGCATAACTCCGCCGACATCATTCTCACAAATAATTCTGTATCTAGATAGTACCTCATTCCTTGACCCCGGGAACATAAACCTAATAGGAGTAATATGTTTATCATCAGTAATATGAGTTCATTTGGTTTTGTCCTAACTCCTCATTAAGATACGTAGATGAAATCAATGTGAATCATTCTAAATCTTCTCCACTATACATCGGGGGTAGTTCCAGAATGATACCTCATTCTCCACTTTTTACAAAAAAGGACTTAAAACTTTCCTTTTTAGCAGAGCCTTTAAATTTTAATTAACCTTGCTGTGTTTTGGTCTTATTTTTATATAATTATTAATATATTTTTATTGATGCTTTTATCTGCTTTTACCTTGTAGCACTTTGAGATTTGATCCAAATGTAAAGTGCGTTATAAATTTAATGTGTTATTATTATTTTCTTATTATTATTATTACGCCACTTTGACCAAATACATCTTCCCTGTCCAAATATGTATACAAGTTACTTGGATTTGGGTCCAGTCCTAACGAGTGGTGGCTCATTATAATTTGTCTACTTCTGAGTATTCTATTATCATTATTTTGATTGGGCTGGACTTAATCTTGTAGTGTTGAAGAAAATCCCCCTAATTTTATTAACTGTCTTTTTGGCAAAGATCAACAATTAAACTTTCATCAGACAAACTTTTGGGTGATTAAATAACTTCCACCGAATCTTGTTGGACTTTCACAAACTCAATGATAAAGGTAATATTAACTCATTATTCTTGATGGGACCATAATTGGGTTTCTAACTAGTTTTTGCAATTTTTACACCGTGCACAATGCCAGATTTGAATAGAAACATTTATATCACAGCCAAACGTTGTAGCATTTACACATAGCTATAGCAGGCAAAATCACCCTCTGATTCAAAATCCCAAACTCCACAATGTGGATACATTCAATAACCAAACGTGTGGAATGGAGAGTCTTCCTGGTCAAATCAAATGCATTAATGTCTTTGCATGGTGTTTCTGTAAAATAATGATCTTATAGCCATTTGTATCTTTAAAAAATGTAAGACAAGGAAATAATTATATTTATTTATAATATGATTATTCATAATAGTTTTTCTTGTGTTTACTCAAACATAGTAACAGGTCAAATGTTGCTTTTACTGACCCTGAAAAATAAATTATTTTAGATCTTACCTGTCCATAGACACCAAGGTTATGCAAATGATAGTTGTGGAGCTGTTTGAAGTTTATTTTGGGTATGTAATTCATGGGAGGCTTGACTTAAAATAACAAAAATCTAATAGACCAGAGGTAAGCAGAAGCTACAGGTGAAGGGAATGTCTAGACTCTAGAACCATTAGGATGCAAAACGATTCATTTGACCTCTAGACTCTAGAGGTCAAATGAAGGATGTTAAGGAAAGGTTAAAAAAAATCAGGCTTGTTTAGTGAGACTTTGAGGACATTTTGATAGGTTAGTATGTTATTACCCATCAAAACGTAAGATCATACTTACCTATCAAAAATCACTGATTTTATTTTTTATGACTGCTTAAAATTATAAACAGATAAAAAAGTAAAAGGTAAAAGACCTTCATTGTAAGTCCCTCATTTTATTGTGAAAGACCAATCACCGGAAGTGTGTCGCATTCCTCCCCTGTCTGCCTTGTTGCTGTTAAACTTGTCATTCAGACATCCCAGGAATTCAGCCCGAAAAGGAGCTGTAGAGTTTGGGGAACTACGGGCATTTTAAGTCTTAACTACGTCATTGTTGCCGAAGAAGTCAAGGAAATATCGTTAGATGTCAAAATAGCACAAGTGTTGAGGAACCCGGCTGCTTCAGACATTGGTGAGTAGTCAAAAGTGCTAACAGCTAACTGCTAGCGTTAGTCCGTTGTTGAAATAGCCTAGCAGCAAATGGATGCCTTTAACACACAGGCCGCGGAGCAACGGCTCCTTCTTGTGATTGTATTCTCCGGACTGAATTTATAATTGCTCAGGTTAGTTGATAACAGTTCGTTAATATTTTGGTGAGTGTGACGCACAGCTTAAATTTTACCATAGCTAATACGAGTGAAGTGGCGTTAACGTAGCGTTCTGTTAGCATTGACCGCTAACTAGACTAGCCATTCAACGGTTTGTTGTTATGCGACGATACACTTTCTGTTCTTTAATTTTATCTATTTATTAATTTACGTTTTTCTTTTATTCTACTTACCTCTGAACAACACTTCAGAGGTAAATTAAAACAAAATCGTATAGCAGCGAAGAAGAGCTTCTTTCAGCGATATGATCAGAGTTGTGTTGCAATAGTTCTTATCTTAAATGTACTTTTCATTAGAGGTTTTAATATTATTAATTATTATTTAATTTACCATTTTTTTCGTATGTACATAATCTGAATAATAAATAATAATAAATAATAAATAAATAATAATAATAATAATAAATCTAATAAATTCCTTAAACTACAGCATCATACGAACAGTCATAATTGCAATGCTATGTAGCCTTAGTGCTTTTTGTATCTCATCTTAGCAGAAGTAAAATATAAGGCAATAAGACATAATTTTTGATTATCTGTTAATTTCTCCTTGGTTTTCTGCATTTATGTCATCAGCTTGCAGATTTGAGACGTCAGATCCCCTTGATATTCTTCACAGCAACCCTGGATTGAGTGACAGCTTCTTTTTCCCCTTTATTTTTACTATACATGCACTTACATGAAGAGAGGGGAGAAGCCCGAGGGATACAGACAGATGAGACCCAAAACATTTCCCACAAGCAACTACAGCGGTAACAGCCAACAGATGCTTCAAGAGATACGGAAGAGCCTTCGTAACCTATCCAAACCCTCAGAACCACCGAAAGTGGACAGTGTTGCTGCTGGAAAAATGCCACCAGAGGACCCTAGGCAACAGGGGCGCTGCAGCAACCCCAAAAACCCCTACCATAAGGCCTTACAGGAGATCCGCAAATCTTTGATGCCTTTTGCCAATGAACCCAGTACCTCTGGCCCAGAGGTGAACAAACATATGTCACAGGAACCTCCGTTTGATGGTTTTGAAGATGTGAGTTGATGATTTTCCCACAGAGGCCGATTGTGGTGAAGGAGTGTGGAGGCACTTCATGCTAGACATAACTCTATAATAGACAATAATCACACAGTGTAGCTTGTTTGTGAGGAACCATTTCAAAAATTGAAAGTATTTAAAGTGGAATGACTAGCTTGTATAGGTGACATTACAAGCATTCCCTAGTTGGTAGTAGCCACTTATTTATAATCAGTTGGTGCATTCCAAGTCTGAAGTGGCACACTATGAAGTGCTGTTATTGTCATTTAAAACAACTGTAACACTGATTGATTTGGAAGGGAAAACAGCCTTAACCTAGCAATTAAATAATTAATCCATAAAAAATTACAACTATTGTGATCTAACTATTATTTTATATGCAAAACATTATCAGCTTCTTCTAGAATGTGAATATATACAGATTTTCTGTGTCCCCATAGCATTCTAAAATGAAGACCTTATTGTTTTAAACTGTTGTTTTGATCAAATAAGATGATCAAAGATACCACCTTGGGATTTCAAAATAACTGGAGACGCATATTTCCTTTTTCTGACTTTAAGTGCTATGCAATTAATTGAGTAAACAAGGAATATGCACATTTTTAACCCATTTACACAGCCTTTGAGGTCTGTAAAGATGTCAGAACTGTTTAGGAAATAGTTTAATTATTTTGTTAACTAAAGGGACCTGAAAACATTTTTTTTTTTTTTCATTTTAAATAGAGTAACATTCGCAGTGTGGGGGCAGACTACAAGGGTAAGGTGAGCTACCAGGACTCAATGAGGGAACAGATGGCTGCTGCAAACCCAAACACTACAGGTCTGAAAGCCACAGGTATGTAATTGTCCACTGGGACTAAATGCTGGCTTTCATCCTTTATTCTCCATTAAGGTGTGTCCATTCAACTGAGATATTGTTTGCAGGATTCGGTCAATTTGTTTTAAGAGATTATATCACATCACATAGTGAAGAAGTTGACTGAAAATGAATCTTTTGGTATATGGTACAATCAAGTCAAGTTGGTATTATCAGGTTTATTATTTATGCAGGTGTATGCCACACTAAGCCACGTCATATAGCTTTCGGCTGTGTAATTTCTTGCTTCTCAGTCCTATTACACTCAACTTAAGTTAATGATTTAGTGGCTGAATCATAGCTCTTGATTGACAGCGCACATCCTATGTGTACGTTTGAATCTCACATACTTTACATTATTATACTAATCAGCTGAGGGAAAAAAGGGGCATGTTTTTTCTTGTTTCAGTCTTTAATGGATTTAGCTTCTAATTGTTTTCGCTATGAGCTATGATGTAATCCACTTGATAAGCATTTAATTATTAATCACTTATTTTTCCTCATTTCACCCTGATTGTATTTTTGTTTCGTGCCTACAGGAGCTTCTCATAAGCAGCAGGCAGTGCTAAGGAGGCCGAGCTGGAAAGGATCTAAAGAGTCGTTGACCCCTCGACTAGCTCCTCTCATGGTGGATGGGATGATTTACCGCTCAGACAGCCCTGGTCCACCTCCTGCTTTCCCCCAGAGTCACTCTGCAAACAGCAGAGTCAATCCTCCACTACCACCACAGGTACGCAGCGTCACACCTCCACCAAGCCGCGGTGCCATGCCACCTGCACCATCCTGGGACAGCAACCCATCAACCAAACGCTATTCCGGCAACATGGATTACCTTGCACCCCGCATCTCTCCGGTACCACAGGGGGCTTGGCCTGATGGGTACCAAGCCACAGCGCCTCAGAATCAACGCGGTATCAGCCCAGTGCCCTTGGGCCACCAACCGATCATAATGCAAAGCTCTGGGGGTAATAAGTTCACATTCCCTTCCAGCTGGTCTCAGAGTAGTTCCCCTCAACCTGACTACATGACGGGGGGTAGTAGACAGCCTCCTCCCCCATATCCAGTTAACCAGGGCAGCCGACATAGTCCCACTGACCAGCAGATGCAGGCAGGAGGACCTGCATCATCTCCCTCTTATCTCAACGGTGGAAACATCCCTCCATCCATGATGGTTCCAAACAGAAACAGTCACAATCTTGACATGTACAACCTTGGTCCTCCTCAGTCCTGGTCCCCTGCTCCTCTGTCCTCCAACCAGTCCCAGTCTTCCTCAGGCAATAGCAGCAACCAGGATCAGTCCCCATCATGGCAGCACAACATGCCAGTCCGCTCTAATTCCTTCAACAATCACCAGCTAAACAGCCGACCAGCTCATTCAGCCAGCTCCCAGGCCTCTGCCACCACAGTCACTGCCATCACACAGGCTCCCATCTTGCAACCAGTGAAAAGCATGCGTGTCCAGAAACCAGAGTTACACACGGCTGTTGCTCCCACTCACCCTCCATGGCTGCAACAGGCTCCTCCACCTCAAGCTGCACCTGCTTACCCAGAACCCTCAGCCACTTTACCTCAAATTCCTGTTGTAGCAGAAGTGCCCAGCTACCAAGGCCCCCCTCCACCCTATCCTAAGCATCTCCTTCAGCAGCAGGCTGCACCCTGCCCCCCTGCCTATGATCCAGGGGCCAATAAGCTCAACATGGGCAGAGAGGAGCCAGCTGAAGAGGAGAGCAGTGGCAGCGAATGCTCCCGAGAAAAGACGTCAGAAAGCTCTGAAAGCACGACAGCAACAGAGAAGGAGAAGAAGCAAATCACAACATCTCCTGTTCCTGTCCGCCGGAATAAGAGAGACGAAGAGCGGCGGGGGGAGTCTGGAAGAATTGCTCTGTACTCTCCCCAGGCCTTTAAGTTCTTCATGGAGCAACATGTGGAGAACATCCTAAAAAACCATCAGATGAGGATTCGGAGGAGAAAGCAGTTGGAAAGTGAGATGCAAAGGGTGAGAATACCATCTACCGTAAAACCATAACTGATTTCACTTTCTGCTATATTTTCCAAACTTTTCTCCCAATTATCTTGTAATCTTCTGTATATTATCTTTTCCTGCGTTTCAATATTTCTGAGCTGTTCTCTCTGTTCCTTTCTCTCCCTGCTGTCACTAACAGCTGATGTAAAAAGGTAAAGGTATCACGGGTGTCCTGTGATACAGAACAGACCACACACATTTAAGTAGCTTGTGAGTGGTCTTTTGAATTTTTAAATGTACTATTAATAAATGTGGCTGAATAAAATGCATGCCTCTTCATGACTTTCATCTCACTCATCGTGTCACTGCTCGAGCATCCTTTTTTTCTACTAAAGTGTTGATTAACATTCAAGAAAATACAGTAAGTTTGCATTTACAGAACCTTTCCACTGCATCTTGCACTGGTTTTCTGCAGTGTTTTCAGTCGATACCAGTTTATGCCTAGCCAGGAAAATTTCTGTGTTTTTATGCAACTTTTTTTGAGTTCCTTTCCAGATCTTTTATTGCATTTAATCACCTTTTGCTCTGTCCTGTGCTCAGGTGGGTTTGTCATCAGAGGCTCAGGAGCAGATGCGTATGATGCTTTGCCAGAAAGAGTCCAACTACATCCGACTAAAACGGGCAAAAATGGATAAGTCAATGTTCAAACGTATCAAGACTCTGGGAATAGGAGCCTTTGGTGAAGTGTGTTTGGCCAGGAAAGAGGATACAGGAGCGCTGTACGCCATGAAAACGCTCCGTAAGAAGGACGTGCTGCTGAGGAACCAGGTGGCCCACGTCAAGGCTGAGAGAGACATTCTGGCTGAGGCTGACAACGAGTGGGTCGTGCGTCTCTACTACTCCTTCCAAGACAAGGACAACTTGTACTTTGTCATGGAGTACATCCCTGGAGGAGACATGATGAGCCTCCTCATCCGACTTGATATTTTCAAAGAAGAGCTGGCCCAGTTCTACATCGCAGAGCTCACGTGTGCCGTGGAGAGTGTCCACAAGATGGGCTTCATCCACCGGGACATCAAGCCAGACAACATTCTCATAGACCGAGACGGACACATAAAGCTGACAGACTTTGGTCTTTGCACTGGTTTCCGCTGGACACATGACTCAAAGTATTACCAGAGTGGTAGGTCTAACCTTACCATAACAATATACTTATTTAATCATAGCAATTTAGTTCAGATATAAATTTCACCCTTCAATCAATTATACCAAACAAGGATGAATAGTGAGGTAGTTTAGCAATATGTCAATCATTTCTGTCAACTTTGTGTATGTAAGATGATGGAAACTGAACAGTAACGCTGCTGCTGAACATCCGTTATGAAAAAAATTATTCAAAGTTATCCGACTGACGGCTTTATTCCAAAAATACATTAGTGGAACGCTTGATCAGACACTGAGGTCAGTGGCTATTTTCAGCCAGATGCTGTCAGAATAGCTCTGCTGGTCATGATGATGAGGAGTTGGACTGAACTCTGTGGTCTCTCACCAGGTGACCATGTGAGGCAGGACAGCATGGACTTCAGTAAGGAATGGGAAGACGCCACCAATTGCCGCTGTACCGACCGTCTGAAGCCTCTGGAGAGGAGAAAGGCCCGGCAGCACCAGCGGTGTTTGGCACATTCACTGGTGGGAACGCCCAACTATATAGCACCAGAAGTGCTGCTCCGAACAGGTGCAGTGCAATTAGACATTTTTTTAAATCATATTTGACTAATATGATTCTGTCTGTTAGAAAATATGCGCATTTGGAACTTGAAAACTGTCTTTTATCACAATGTTGACATTAAAACTCATATTAGCTGGAGCCAGTGGCTGCAGTGCATGGTTTTTAATAATTAGTTATACTTTTTTCAATTTAAAGAGTCATTTTTATTGGTTACTATCAAGATTTATTTGATAGAAACATTAATTTACCCAATTTCTTAATACAGTCTTTTTTCATTGATATAATTATCATTCAAATTCCTAGTCACACCCGTGTTACATCGAATATACTAATACTATGAATGGAACAAATTCAAAACGGCTCCTGTGCCTAATCCAGATAGATTAATCGCTATAAGCCTCTCTTTCCTTCAAAGAGAAAATCAGCATCAGGCACCTGACCTCATGAGGATGTGGATTATTTTGGCACTGGATTAATATCCAGTTGAGATCATCACTGTCAAATGTGTTTGGTTGGGGTTTTTTTCTAAAATACTCCCAAGTTTCAGGTGATCTTTGAGAGATCAGGTGATCTGTCAGGCGCATTTCTTTGTTCATGTACCAACCCTTGAACGGACAGTTTTGAAATGGGAATTCGCTAGAATTGAATGATTGACAACACCACTTGGAGCATTCTGCTGTAAAGACTATAAACGCTACACCATTTGAAATGGAAACACAAATTTGAATCGTTTTCATTTTGTATGTCGATCAGCTGAATCCCTCCACACCGGGACAGCACAGGTTCTGAAGTCCACAGCAATAAATCTGTCATATGTGAAGTTGAACAGATGACCAGTTCTGGAAAGATGCAGACATGTAGTCCAACTTTATAATGACATTGGTAATAAAAATGTATTTAACACACATTCATCATGGGCCAGTACCTGATATATTACATAATAATGATAATAATGCACTCTGGTGTTTCGTATTGAGAGAGATAAAATCAAACTTCCCTGAGCCCAAGCTGATGTTTTTGATCTGACCAGCACTCCAAAACATCATTGTATTTCAGGACTTTAAGATTAAAGCAGTATGTTGTTGTTTTTCTTTTTGTCTTTCAATCGGCACCAGTGGCTGTTTACTTCTAAGTCAACAAACTGATGAATGCTCCTCAGAGCTGTTTTTGTTGTCTGATTGTTGTCGCTAACCCCTCCAGGATACACCCAGCTCTGTGATTGGTGGAGCGTTGGTGTCATCTTGTATGAGATGGTTGTCGGACAGCCTCCCTTCTTAGCGACCACACCCCTGGAGACGCAGCTGAAGGTATGTGAAGAACTTGCTCTGAAATGTTCAGCATCTCCAGTCTCCATTGTCTCTAATGTCTCTGTTTAAACTAGGTGATAAACTGGAAGAACATGCTGCACATTCCGCCGCCAGCCAAGCTCAGCCCCGAGGCTTCAGATCTCATCGTTAAATTGTGCCGCGGCCCAGAGGACCGCCTGGGGAAGAACGGCACAGACGAAATCAAAGCTCACCCTTTCTTCAAGACCATCGATTTCTCCAGCGACCTGCGGCAGCAGGTGGCACCCTACATCCCCACCATCGCCCACTCCACAGACACCTCTAACTTCGACCCCGTGGACCCGGATAAACTGTGGAGCAGTGACGGCGACGGCGAGGACAATCTCAACGACACACTTAATTGCTGGTTCCGCAACGGCAAACATCCCGAACACGCCTTCTACGAGTTCACGTTCCGCCGCTTCTTCGACGATAACGGCCATCCGTACAGCTGCCCCAAACCCATCGAGTATGAGAGCTACAATGGGGACGAGGCGGACTCAGAGGGCCCGGTGCCAGAAGGAGCCGGTAGCTCGGCTTCACATGGCCGAGACCTGGTCTACGTGTAGCGTCTGAGTCCATTTGACAGTCTGCTTGTTACGGTACAGCATTTAAATCCTTGAACATAGGAAGGTACGTTTAAGTTGGAACACGATCATGTTCACAGACTGATGATGTAACCAGAGGCCCACATTACATGTTAACGGAAACACATTTGCTTTTATGGCCATAGAACGGAACACCACGTTCTATAGCACTCTGGTGTTTGTGTGTGTGTGTCTATGTGTGTGTGGAAGCAGCAAGTTAAATGAGCTCTGTTTAAATACTGGAAATGTTGAGCAGGTAGTCGTTGCTTTCTAAAGGTACCAGCCTGAGGACCAGTAAGAGGACTGGAGGATGATTGGACTCACCCACATGTACAGAAGTGTCATTTCACACATTCACACCTTCCATCCACCCCCCTCCCCCTAGTATAAGGGGGGAAAACCCATCAGATCCTCGCTGGGTGAAGCAATGGTGCACTTACAAAAATATAATTGCATCCAGAATTTGGAAAGGGAAGAGAATTCCAGCTGGTTGGCTCAAATCCACAGACACTTCTTGCGAATCCAACTACCTCACTCAGGATTCCACCAGGCAGTCATCAAAGATAGAGTGAAGATGCGCTGTGCAACAACTTCTGCACAGTCATTCCTCAATCTACCACTATAAGACTCCAACAGCACTGAGACAACAGCAGCTTATTCTCTAATAGGAGTTCATGCAAAACAGCACTGTAAATAAAAAGGAGAGGAAAACATTTACACATTTTTACTGTTTTGGTGCAGATCTACATTTGGTTTTCAAACTGGTTTTGTAGTCATCAGTCAACAGTCATGTTTGATTCTATTATTCCACTCGCATTATAATCTTGTATACACCGGCATCTCAGCCAGTAACTTATTTTAGATAAGTAATGAGATGTGACTACGTTTGGTTATTTCAGTGACTGGTACTTGAGGAAGAGCGGGGTTCATACCTCAGAAACAAAGTCATCAAATATTTCAGAACAGATTTTATACAGAAGATTTTCTGTCATTTCCTGGTGTGAGAAATGTGTTACTTTAAGAAAAATATCCATTTAACTGAGTGACTTCATGCATTCTTCAATGTTTTAAAGGAAGGCTCGACTACAAAAACAGATGATGATTAATCATTTTAGGTAGTTTGTTTCCTTTCACGCAACCAGTTTAGACATTTTTCCCCATTTCCTGTCTTTGTACTGAGCTGACATGATTCAGATTTGTTTGTTTGTGCTTCTCAAACGGTTGAACTATCCCTTTAATGTATGAAGAAATCTTCAGAGAAAAACAAGCAGGAAAAAAATCCAGACGGTCTCTTGATGATGACTCACAATCTCTCCACGCCTTAATTTATTTAAAAACAGAATTGTAACCGATGCTTCTGGCATAGATGCTTTTTGAGAGTAGGGGAATTTGTGTTGGAATTACCTTTATTGGTGGAAATCTGTATTATTATTTTTTTGTAATTTATATTTCAATGTCTGCTATGGGGATTTAGTGTTTGTGACTATTGCTCTAATTATTCCTTGCTGTGCCTTTTTCTTTTTTTACCTTTCACCAAATATAAAGAGGGTTAATAATCGGACATGAGTAGCACTAGCTGATTGAACTACAGTAGTTTAATTATTGTTTTCTAATTTATACCTAAAATGTATTTATAAATTAAGTTGTACACAGTGGATGAAAATATTTTTGCTCTTATCTGTTAGCTGATTTATTTTTTTTTCTTAGGGCAGGCCCCCGTCAGTGTCCACCGCTGCTGCCTTCTGTCCACATGCCATGTGCTCTTCTCTCTTTATACACGCTAAACACACACAGCACTAGTTCGCAGGAGTCACATCTCGTCTGGCTACCAAAGCACTACGACCACAAGAACAAGAAACCGGTTTATGTGTGGCAACAACCAGAAATGCCTTGCTCTTAGGTTCCTAACCACCTCATTCCTATTATGCTCTGCGTTGGTTCTGAAAATGCGAGAGAAGCTTCATTTTAGGTTCAACCTTCTAAGTAACCGTTTCTGCCCTTGAGAATCACTGCAGCCGGCCGCCGCTCTAGTGATTTAAAGAACTGGACGGCGTGGAGACGTGACCGCCCACCATCACAGACGATGATGTCGTAACCTGCCGCTCTTCTGCGTTTGTGTTCAGGAAGAGTTTGTTGAATGTAGTTGTGGATTTACTGGTGACCACTGGCCTTCTGCACTGGTTTTGTGTTTTCATTGCAAGTGAGAGAATTATATTTTTATGTACATTATTGCTCTGGGAGGACGGGGGATAGGGTGATGAATAAAGAATGTAAAGAACCTGCACACTAACAGCCTTGTTTTGTGGTCATTAAGAAGAAAGGATCAGGTCTTAAGCTGAGACATCAATCTGACTGATCACATGGTTTATCAAATGTTTCTGATGTGAGTGTTGGAATGAGGAAATAAATAGTTAAGACATATTTTACTTTTAAGTCCAGAATAGCTAAGTGAAATTAAATGTGATTAATTTCATCTTTCATCCCTAATCCTGAAACACACACACACACAGTATATATGAGCAGTTCCTTTAAAGCCTCCCTGGTTCAGCACGGACATCCTGAGGGAGCTCTGAAGACCTCTGGTGTTTCCTGTCAAGGAGACAGCTGAGTAGGTTCATCCATCTGATTGATGCTGCTGGGGTTGGATTTTCCCAGTGTCCAACTCCCATCCAGCCTGGGAACACTGGGATCCCCCTGGAGGTTCTGGAAAGTTGTTGAGAGGAATGTCTGGAAGATTGTGCTAAAACTTAAACTACGCAACAGCATCACTGAGTAATTAGATCATACCAAGACTAGACCAACATCTTAATTTGTTCCGGATTATCTCAGTTATACAATTTATAATGGGAAGTTATTTTTAATTGTGTTAAACTAAATGTTTTTTTTTTGGTTGTGATCATCTTGTCTGAATGGATCCTGATAAAATGTTGTGTAGGGGTGGGTCTTGGGCCACATTTTGAGGTTGATCTGGGTACAAATGTAGGGTCTCTTTCTTTTTTTCAGCAATGCCTGAGAGGGCCTTTGACATTTTGCTAATATTATGAAAAAATAAAACACAGGCATGGAAAATTCACTGTGTACATGTCTTCATTTTCATGTAATCTGGAACTGAGTGATAAAAACATCTTGGAGTTCTGTGAGAACGGCGCTGAACATTGCGCTGTGAGAGCGTTCTAGTTAGTTGGATGAAAAACTGACCTTTAATGGTTCACTGGTAATTTATCACGATAAAACTTAAGTTTATCATAATTAAATCCGAAACCAGAAATCAATATATGAAGAGTTTTGGTATTAAATTACTGTAGTTAGACATACAGGATGGTAATTTCTGGATTTAATTAACATTAATATACGTTTCATTGGTCTCAACAGATGGTCCATGTGAAAAGGGATCCACTAAAACTAATGTGAGAGGGAAGTTGTAGCTCATCTTAAATAGACAAATCCTGACAGCAGGATTTAGTTCTCCTGTCGGCCAGTAGAGGCTGCTGGGAAGATTCTCATAATCGGCAAATGCTAGAGGGTGCAAGACTGCAAGTACCGACTGTCAGAGCTCAGACTGCTGCATCGAATCCATAATATATTAATTAATATAGCAATGTTATATTGGCACATTGTGTGAAAATCTTAATATGAACTGAAAGTGCAGTTAAAAAAGCTGATAATACAAAGCCAGTGAGGGATGCATCATTTAAGTTTGTGATCCTCTAATAAAGAAGAAAGAAATACAAGAATTATAACAAATGTTATTAGAGCTGTGGAATATCAAATCATCCATTTTTGTTAGCTACAAATATTTCTGCTTAGCCTCAGATGAGCAGAAATCTGGGCTTATAACCTTTTGATCATATTAGTTGAACTGACATTTTTGCAGCTTACAGCTAGAAATACATTTTATGTGTTCCTGATACACATTTTATAATCATAAATGTCAGAGGAGCACTGACTTATCAATGTGTCATTCAACACTTCTAGATTACTTAAAAGTATTAATTACTTTAGTCAAATACCTGCTCCTGTGCGGTGTTTCACTTGCTGACACTAATTACTATCCTACTGGTTAGTAGAATATGTAGAAAATATGCGTCAAATATGTACAAACCGCTAAAACAATAATTAACTTGTGATAACAGTATTTAAGTTTTTATATAAATCAACCTAGGATCACATTCACTGTTTTTTTTTTTTAAAAATAAGGCTTTTCGAGACAAAACTTCAAGTTAAAAATCTCAATCTTTGTTAACGTGAAGGTGATGCAGACAGGGCCAGGTTTTAAAATCGAACAAGCGCAGAGACATGAAACTACACACACACACACACACACACACACTCATGGAGGACAAACAAGTTAACTTAAACAAGCTTATTTTTTAATGGATCTGCAAAATTGTTTGAATTTCCAAAGAGAACTTCCGTACCGCCCGCCCAGTAACCCAGTGGCAAAACGTTACACATTACAGAAATGCTTCAAACCCAAAGAAATCTGCATGCAGGAAAAAAACAAACAAAAAAAAAGGGATAAAGAAAATAAAAATAAGTAAAACAAATCGTACAGTAAAATGATACCAGAGGAGGACATACGGTAGAACGCTGTTCTCTTGGCTGGAGGAGAAATTCAAACGCTTAAGCTGCATTCAAGTTTCCACTCAACCAACAGAACGGTTTAATAAACTGTAATTTCATTGGGTGGATGTGGCTCCGCCCACCACACAGCCCCGCCCCTGTCTTCCATATAAGGCACAGGACAAAATAAACCCCCACATACAAAAGGAGTTAGCCACGCCTCCGTCACATGGTTACAAATTGTAAATGACCAAATACATTAGACAACAGAAACCCCACTAAGTGTACAAAATGTTATTTCTACGTCTGTCTTTTTTTTGTTCCATTTTCTTTTTTATCTTGTTTTACACTGACTGAAGGTGAGAGCTGTGGGTGGGTTGGGTGGGGGGTGGGGGCAGGGGGATTAAGGGTGAAGTTGTCCAATCAGGTGACATCAGGCAAAACAATTATTAAAAATATCAGCTTGTCGTTTCACCATTTTATTTCTTCTTTTTTTTTTTACAACTAATAAAACAAATGACAAGAAACGTGACTGGATTTCTCTTTTTATCAGAAATAAACATGATCAGATGGAGGGTGGAAGAGTGTGGAGGGGTGGAGGGGGGGTATTAGACGTGTGAAGTGGTTTATTGTTTCATTCTGATAAAGAGACAAGAGTGTCAGTGTGCAAGAAAACTCAAGTTAGAGAGCAAGAGAGTTAGAGTTAGCAGTAAGAGAGAGAGAGAAGACAGTGTGTGTGTGTGTTTTGTGTTTGTGTGTATGTGTGCGTATTTGTATGGTGTTTTAGTGTGAATGAAACAGAAGTTGTTCAACTGCAGCACTTGCTCTTCCAGCCTGTGACTCCGCTTCCACTGCTGATGTCGACGTTTTCACTGTTAGGCTCTTTTACAGGCGTCTGTCAGAAAGAACACAGACAACATAAATACTCAAATTAAAAACAAGGAAATCAGAGGAGGACTCTGACACCCAAGTGTTTTAATGACAATACACCATCAAAGATCTGCTCGGTGTCAAGCTCTGACAAAGGTCTGACGAATTGAGCTGTTTCAAACTGTCAATCAAGAAGATCATTGAGTCTAAACTGATGTTGCTGGTCTTAGTTCGAGGTAATAAAGTGCATATTTCATTTTTTAAATTTGATTGGTGCAAAGCCGTAGAATACATTTTCATATTTTGACATTTATGCTGACTACATTTGAACAGATTAAAAAAATCAATGCAGATGCTAACTCTGTTGCGAGCCGATCTTTAATTCTATCTACAGAAAGAACTTGATTCTGAAATTCCAGCAAAAATCGGCGACCCTCAGACAAAAGCCTTCATGTTGGCTCTGGTCAATTCATGCACTAACGCCCGCTATGAGTCACAGATGGTGTTGAAATCTGATACACACCTTTCTCAGGATGTCTTCTGCTAATGTGAGGAAAGCCTTCTCAATGTTGATGTTGGCCTTAGCACTCGTCTCAAAAAACCTAATGCCATGCTCCCTTGCGATCTGTGGAGGAAAGGACAGAGTTAGAATGACGAGTGAGGCGACGGCTAATGAAATTCCAGTCCAGAAATAAAGTGGCTGATCCTCAGTGCTGACCACAGCTCAGATATCACACACTTCCCTTCTAGTCAGGCAGGTGTGTGAGTCAGCAGAACTGTATCTAATGTTGCTAAACCTGCGGACTGACAAGTCACTACTAGTTTTCATTGGTTGAATAAGCTAAAGCACATTAAGGCCCGGTGCACTCAAATGTTTTCACCCGTTCTGGATTATTAGACACGTAACTTAACATGTCATCATGTGACCAAACCCTACATGCATAGAAGTGTATGTGCACACAGACGGTGATGGGAACAGAAAAAGAAGTCGCTATGGTTCCTCCTTTAGAGGAGAAAACAAGCATTCATTGTGTGCCGTTTTCTGACTGTCATTGCTGAATAAGATCAAACAGTGTTAGAAGTTTCTGCTGTTTCAGAAGAGGAAACATGGGGACCCAAATGTGATTGACTGCTGGGCACGTAACCATTTAATGATTACTTAATGATGATCATCGGTTTATAGCTGGAGCAGTCTAGACCATTTCACCTGCTCCCCCTTGGCTTTTGGTACGACCCTCTTGTCCTCCATGTCACACTTGTTGCCTAGCAGCATCCTTTCAACGTCCTCATTTGCGTGCTGTAAAAGATCAAAATAGAATGCACTATATTAGTTTTTCACAGCAGCAACATTGCACCTCACGTTATTATCGATATCACGAGCAGGCTCATTTTGAATTAGTTGCAGTTTCAAAGGGGAACAAGGGTCAACCGATCAGTCATGCCCAATGAAACACACACACACACAATGTTATTTATTAACATTTCAAAGCGTCTTTTGTGCGCTGTTGGCCGAGATGCATGTAGGGTAATGTTGAATGTAGTAATAGATGTACTGATTTAATCCAGAACTCTTGAGCACAATTTTAATCACAACAAAATCAGAAGGATCATTAAAACGCCTTAAGGTGCTCAACAGTGCTAACGACCCAACCGCCATGCTACAACATAGATTCTAGTATAAACACAATAAACAAATTAAGGTAAAATAGCGACACAAAGAACTTTGAGATTAAGACAAAGATACATAAATAGGGATGATGATGTTACCAGCATGTTAGAGACAACTCGTCTTATTTCTCTAAATAACAAGCTAATGTATTTGAAATATTAAACTTTTTACTGAATGATTTCACTAAATGGTATATTCATTAGATACCCTTTGACTTTTTAACAATTATGGTAAAAATCATCAAGGAAAAACTATCCCTGCTCCCAGATCCTGTTAAATCTTCTCTTTAAGCAACCCATAAGGTTATACGAACAACATTCACAATATTCATTTCTTAAGATAACGTGATTGATTTGTGCCCGATATTATATAAATGGTGGTGTATTACACTTTGGGTCAAGAGTTGGATTAAATCTTGGCATTTCTTACAAAAACAGAACCATTTGTGGCCCTTATAGAGCATTAATGTAAAATTACCCATAAAAAATGTGTCATTCCTGCTCTATGACTTGGCATGAGAAGACATTACATCTTCCGGATGAATGGTATCTAAAGAACTGATACTACGTAATTCACATTAAGTGTCCAGGCCTGTAAAACTACACAATTACTGTCAGATTCTATCTGATGTGATCCGGAACATGGCCATCTCTTGTCCTCTGAAAACATAGATTTGCCTTTGCTGTTGTAGTAGAACCTCTAGTTCCAAAAAATAACAACAGTATAACCCTGATTATTCTACAATCTATATCAAGCCGATAAATCTGATGTGATTTGGTGTCAGACCTGCTTACAGACCTGCTTACACACATCAGACAGCTAGTATCCAGAAATTTGGATGCATTCCAAACTAAGTATTTAAGTCACTTTATCATTAAGCCAAATATAAACAAATTTAAAAGGAGTGTCAAAAGTAAAAAAGACTTCTCTGATCCGATAATCTCTGATTACCCACATTGAATATTTTTGGCTTTTTACTTCTTGGAGTGGAGTGTGTTTTTCACCTCATCAATGTTGCGCAACCATTTGCTGATGTTTTCGAAGCTCTTGGCGTTGGTGATGTCGTAGACCAGCATGATGCCCATGGCTCCTCTGTAGTAGGAGGTGGTGATGGTGTGGAACCGTTCCTGGCCTGCTGTGTCCCTGCATGCACACACAGATTGATTGTTTTTATGCGCTGCTTACTACTATTACATTCCACAGAGTCTGTCATTATCCTTACAGGATGCTTTCATTACCCACTTTCCATGACCATTAATAAAAAACATAAGTAACAAACGATGAATTGTTTTGTTTTTACCTTCAGACCTGAAGGGAAATAACAGTTATATACTTTAAACAAACAAAAATACTAAAATTATTGTTACTTGAAGAGCCTTAATTAAATCCCATCTCTCAAACGTATACTTAAACATTGATGTTTGATTGTACATCCAGATCTTTCAGCTGCTGTGGTTAATAAAGTAAATCGCCAAGATAACTCTGCAGCAAACAAGTTGATGGAGCGATGACCATTTCCTGTTCTAGCATAAAGCTGGGTTTGAGGGAGGAATGACAAACAGATGTTGCACTATGACGTAACGGAGCACTGTCAGAAGCAGTGGAACCTAAGGATGATTTAACAATGTCAGATTATTGTTTCAACCATGTACTACCCTAAAGAACCTTGACCTGGGTTTACAAACTCAAAGCTTACATCTCAAAATGGTCATATTACTCACCAGATCTGTAGTTTGATCTTCTTTCCTTGTAATTCAACAGTTTTTATCTTGAAGTCTATTCCTGTGAAAACAAACAACACACATCAGCATACACATCTATGAATAACTAGCAGTTCAGCAATGTACTATAAAAAAAGATAGAACACTTATACAAACCAATTAAGTAGAAAATGTCTACAGAACCTAATAAATATAAAGAGTGCATAAAAACAACAAGCAATCTCTAAAATACAATCTCAGAATGAAGCTGATGGCCAGTGCAGTTTAATATTGACCTGGCCTTGCAGAGGACACACTGGTCAGAAATGATTCATGTGAACAAAAGACAATGAGAGACTTTGGCACTGGTGCAAACAAGGAAATATTGAGTGGTGAACAATAGAGATTCAGAATCAGCAAATGAAACCTTCAGGAGGAGAGGGAAATGGAAAGATAGTGACAAATGTTTCCCTCAGAGGGACAATAACATTATCTCTTCCCGGTTCTGCAGTGTCACGACCAGAGCTCCAGCCCATCAGCACACAGCTGTGCGATCAGCAGCTGGCCAACAAAGGTTGCACACAAACAGACAAATTATGTTTAGGCATGAAAACTGAGGATGTGTTTCATGGCTTGCAAGAACCATGTTACGTTAAAGGTCTGTGCTCATGTGTAGCTGATTAGAAACAGGAATATTTTAAATGGATAAACACTATCTGAGGCTAAAGAGGTTTCTTTTTTAACCGTTGTAATGTGGATAGGCTGTAAAGGAAGGGACATTTTTTTTCATGCATGTGGATATTTCTTTTACTTGGAAACCAAGTTATTTCCATTTCAGTTGGTTGACACTTCACTAGTTTCCTTTCAGTGGTTCAGCTGTCTACAAAGTTTTTGCTGACTAACAGTTGAAATATGCAATTTTGAAAGATTCACTGATACTCATTAATTACAGTGCTGTGAAAAAGCATGGGAGCGCCGCCTGACTTCCTCAATATTTGTATGTATCTCATTCTAACTGACAGTCTGCTAACTAAATCCAACATAAAACAAGGATGACTGCTCAAGGGCAAAATGCAATTTTCAAAACAACTAAAGGACCAGCTTGAAAAAGTATTCACGCTGAAATTCATAGTTACATGTGCCACCTTTATCAGCAACAACCAACAACAGTTTTGACAACAGGAGATAAATCTCTGGCATCATTGTGATGGAATCTGGACCACTCACCTTTGCAGACCTACTCTTGTGCCACCACATTTGGAATTTTGTAAGCATTGACTGCTAATTTCAGGCCCCGCAAAAGCATCTCTATGAAGTTCAGATCAAGAACTTAATTTAATTCTCTTTCAGTCATTCATAGATGGACTTGATCATATGTTTGGGATTACTGTCTTACAGCAAGACAGATTTGCACTTGAGCTTCAACTAAGACTGATGACCTGACATTATCCTTCCAAATCCTCTGGTAGAGAGCAGAATTCATGATTTCCTCAATCCTGGTAAATTCACCCTGTTCCTGCAGCATTATCAAAGTATCACAATAACATTACACTGCCTCCTCCATGACAGACCAGTGAAGCTGTGTTAGGTTCAGACGTTATATAACAGGAGTCCTGCCATTCAAACATTCATTCAACTTTCCTACGTTCTTTCCATCTGTCATTTACAATCCCTCTCAACCTACCAGTAATCGTCTCGACAAATCCACTGATTTTTCTTATCCATGAGGGGTTTTGAAAATAGGTTCAAAAATAAAAAAGCTGCTCTGAATATTTTTTTTTTTTTTTTTTAATATCGTATCACTACGGAGCACTTTTAAATTAAAATTATTGTGCACACAAGATAAATGACTGAATCCAGATGCGTCTCTTGATGAACAAAAGCACCCTAGAACATATAATTGACTGAGCACGGCTTACAAAGTTTTATTTTCACAAAATATCATACAATCATATCATACATTGCTTTATGAAAAACACAGGAGGAACGATCGTACGCCCATTTCATCAAGGACACAGACACTATGCCGACCAACCACACCAACCCTAGCTGTGATGCTTCAAAATAAGAGCAATTAAAATACACTACACAGCAACAGGAGACATACATATGTGCTTATGCCATAAACAGAAGAAAAAGATTAAAGAGTGAAATCCTAACAGCTTTTGCTCGAAGATATATGATGGTCATCAGCAGGAATCATTTACTGTGCATAGGACAACAGAGAGCAGCTACACTGGTGGTTTTCAAAGAACAGGCCTGCTTTTACAATCTTGAATTCATCGTGTGCCCACAAGATAAGTTGTGTGCGTAAGATAATTATCTTGTGCACACAAGGTCGTTTTTCTTTTCTCTAGGGACTTCAGGCTCCGTATTGAGCAGATGAATCCACTGCTTCATATATTTTACCGAACCGGGTGTCGTTTTTGCCTGAACTACTGTATTTTCCATATCCAAGCACTACTTTTCAGGTTCACAATGAGCACACATGTAGCGCATGAGTGTTTTGTTACTTAACGTATTTCCAAAATGGAAATTTTTTTGTTTTTTTTAAATATGAAATAGATAGAGTGTAAGATATACATTTTGAGTGTTTATTCATTTGCAAAAGGAAATTGATTTTGATTAGTAAATAGTAATTTGTTTTTATTTATTTATGTCGAAATAAGATATTTAGAGTGATTATTTGTTCGCAAGTGGCAATTTATTTTAATTTGTAAATAGTTCTTTATGTTGACCTAAGATAGAAGATGGATGAAAAGCTGCTCAATCTGTTTTTTCTTTGTGGTCCTTTAAATGACACCATTAAATGGTCAGCTTTAGTTATGGTTTGGCATTGGATTTATACAACAGCAGCATTTTCGGGGCCGGAAATTGCCAACTTGTGAAAAAAGGTTCCAGAGTGTAATCTTCTGTGATCGCAACAGTTTCCGTCTCAGTATAAACTAGGAAAAACCCAATTCTTTTGAAAATGGTGGCATCACAGCCCCACCCATTTCAATATCAGCAAACTAACCATGTGCAGTCAGAACAACATCCAAAACAATGTGTGATCCTCTGGTTTTGTTAGAGGTATTGACTGTACCGAGTTTAATACTGCTCCTCTGGGAAACTGAAGAATGCTGCACAGTTACTGGGATCAACAGAGAGGGCTATTTCCCCTTCCTATGTGGAAAAGTTATACAGCCAACTATTGGCCTGGCACACATATTACAAAGTTTTTGGTCGTTTTGGCTGATGTGTGTATGCTGAATTTCAGAAAACAAATGAAAACAAAATGATTAGAATTGTTAACTGGGCATTTATCAAAGTAGTTGAAAATTAGAACTGACGTGGCAATTTAATTTTCTGTTGGTCAACAAAATAATCAAAATGATAACCCGCGGAACACTCAATAACGATAATTACAGGGCCCGTTGGTACTGGCAGGTTATGGCAACACAAGGTGAAAAATATAAACAAACAATCCTAATGAATTATCACGTTCACCGCATTTATTGGTATGATCATGATTGTAACTTTTGCCATAATTATGAAATCCTGGAAAAGGCCGGTCTTAAAGGGCAGAAGTCATGACTGAAACTTTTTGCCCAAGACGTTTAGATTATGAGATGCCAGGTCAGTTCTAGTCAGAGATTGTTGTTGGTTTAAATTCCAAAAAAACTGTGCTCTAGGTGGGGCAGGGCCACAGACTGAAGCCTGAACTGAATGCCAACTGTGACTCACTAAATATTATGTATTACCAAGAGAAAAGGAGGGGGACAGAAAGTCGCAGTTTGACAGAAACGGAAAAACCCAAAGAAGAGAAAGATAGACATTTTAAAGAGGAGACACAAATGACTGTCTATGTTGGCATTTTTTGCTCAAAATCACTCATGAGGAGCAAGGAGGTTTAGAAGTTAAGCATTACACAGTTTTTGATAAGCACTATTAAGAGCAGAGTTCTCAAAAATCAAGCTAAGCAGGGACAACTTCATATTTGTGTGTCCCTGGTGAGGAATAAAACCATGAATATCTGTACTTCTTCCTTGTGAACTGGCAAGCTGTCAAGAAAATCTGTACACTGTGTAATCACACATTTACACAATATATGGAAATATCAGCGGTTAAATGGAAGAATAGACCCTCCTCTTACAGCCAAATGTTCAACTGCACCCCTTAAATCACAGAGAGGACTGTTTGCTGGCTTCTTCTTCTTTGGAAAAAGAAAGCCAGCCAGAGTAACAATCCCTTTTACAAGTCTGAATACCAGAGTAGCCATTGCATATCTCCATGTAAATTTCATGAGAGGTCATATAAAGCGATTTCAGAATGCAACATCATGCACATTCAACTCTCTGAATATGCATCACCTCTAATATACATGTAGGAAAAGCAAAGAGGTTTAGAAACGAGGATGGGTGACTGAAGATAGAAGGGGAGTTTCCAGTGGGGGTATTTTGAGAAGCAGCTGTGCATCTGTGTCTCCAAAGGTATGGACACAGTGTCAGATAAAGATCATACTGCTGTTTTATATGTCCTGGTTCTGTTTTTTTCCATAACTCCAGTTTTTTTCAGAATTACATCCGTTTGAAAAGATGGATTTATTTCATTGATGGTTCTATTTGAATTTGTAGCATTTAAGTATTGCATTTAATCCACAGAAACCTTTCATTAGGGTATACCTAAACACTAATTACCATCTTAGCCAACAAAATATTTGGAGAGACCACTAATCCGATGGGGGGAAAAATCAAGCAAAAAAAGACCATTGAAGGGTTTCCCACAGAAATTGTTGCAAAAATATTAAAAGTATTTAAAAGGATACATTACTTACACATTGGTTTTCTAAACACAACATGTATATTCTATCAATCAGGTTTACTATCAGGCTACATACTATTAAAACACAAACTCTCCCACTTACAGAATTTACAGAAGAGCACTGAAATAATTCCATGGCTTTCTTCAATCCGTTCTGTCGTTACTGGTTCCTCCACTCTACCTGCTTACTCACAGTTTGAGATCTCCCAGCCTCTAAAGTTCTTCCCAGAAATCTCACAGGAAGAGGCTGAGTTTTTCATCAGGACGATGACACCCTCCATCTTTGCCCTCGACCTCTTTCCTACAGCCCCAGTGAAAACTAACATCTCTTCCATCAGTCCCCTGATCACCGCTGTAATAAACCAATCCCTCCAGGCTGGCTTTGTTCCATCTGCCCTAAAAGCCGCCATAATCAGACCACCCCTCAAAAAACCTCTCTATCCAGAAGATCTTGCTAATTACAGGCTCATTTCCAAACTCCCATTCCTCTCCAAAGTACTGGAAAAAGCAGTTGCTGCCCACCTCCAGGACCACCTCAAATACAACAACCGCTTTGAAACGTTTCAGTCTGGATTCCGCTGCAGCAGATGCTGGTTCACCTTCCCTCCTGATTCTCCTTGATTTGTCTGTTGCCTTCAACACAGTCGACCATGGAATACTCCTACACCACCTACATCACACCACTGGACTCACTGCCACCGCCCTAAACTGGTTTCAATCCTACTTCACCGACAGAACAGAATACATTTCCCTTGGAAGTTCAAGGTCCCCAACACACACCGTCACTTTTGGGGTCCCCCAGGGATCAGTCCTTGGCCCCATTCTCTTTATACCGTACATGAATTTTGAATCCCACATCAAACACATCTGCAAGATCTTCTTTCATCATCTAAGAAATATTTCCAAACTCCGTTCTTCACTCATCTCGAGTGATGCTGGAAAGCTGGTCCACGCGTTTGTCTCTTCCAGACTGGATTACTGTAACACACTTCTCATCGGGATCCCTGATAAAAGTATTTAAAGACTACAGTATGTTCGAAACAGTGTTGCAAGGATCCTGATGAAAGTTCGTAAACACATCACCCCCGTTCTTCATTCCCTTCATTGGCTTCCCATCTCCACCAGGATTGATTATAAGGTCTCTCTCCTCATTCACCAGTGCATCCATGGTAACGCACCTCCCTACCTAAAAGAACAACTCACCCCACTGACCTCAACACGATCCCTCCGTTCTACCCAGCCATACCGCCTCCTCCTTACCCGGACTAAGCTCAGCACCATGGGTGATCGGGCCGTCTGTTCTGCTGCCCCTCGTCTGTGGAATGCCCCCCCTGACCATGTGAGGGCTCCACAGACAGACACATTTAAAAAAGGACTTAAAACTTTCCTTTTTAGCAGAAACTATACCTTTTAATTTACATTGCTGCTTTTTGGTCATGTTTTTATATAGTTATATTTTTTTACTGATGCTTTTATCAGCTTTTACTGTTTAGCACTTTGAGATTTGATCCAAATGTAAAGTGTGTTATAAATTTAATGTATTATTATTATTAAGCTGTGCGCATTTTGCCTTTTCCTCACAAAAACATGTGCAACTTCCCAAACCTCGCTAAAACTCCTGTTTTTTTCCCATATGATTCTCCCCACATGTGGAGTAGACTTTTTTTGATGACATGCAATGACAATCAAAACGAATGTAGTTTATTATGTATAGTATCACAAAAATTACCGTAAGATCTTCAGACTACCAGCAAGACACAAAGCAACTGCAAATGTGTTTCCGAAAGTAAAACCATTAGCCAAGATCTAATTATTCAATTTTAGAATAATTCCACATATTTATGCTACAATGTTAACAATGTGATTTATTTGAAGACTTCAAGTCTGATATGAGACTACTCGAGACATTATACTCTCCATATTCTAAACGTTTACCAGCTTTTCACAGTGCACTTCACTATTTTTTGATTTTGTTTAAATTAAAGCTGACAGCTTTTGACACAGCTTGTATATAGAAACTGGTAGTTTTAAAGAGAAGGATCCCAAATGGAAACATCTGAAGGTATTTGAGCACACATCCTGGCTCCAAATAAAAAAATAATTGTGACTTCACCTGTCCATCATGTCAGCATCTCTGAACCTTTCAACATTCTCATCATATTTTATCGCATTGGCTGGGAACACTCATAACAGGGCAATTAATGGAAAATAATCAAAAATCTGTATTTAGTATCTCTAACTGACGTATAAGGTCAAATAGTCCAATTAATACTTTACCGAATGCATGTACTCACCAAGCCCAACCAATCACAGAAGCAAACAGTAAACTTTGCGAAATGGATTTCAAACAGAGGAACCTTATTACCATCCAAGTAGAATGCGGTGTTCCTGTTTTGGACAGATTTTGGATCTAATGAAAACGGGAAAAAAGTCCAAAGTAAACTAACATTGGCAATATTTGGTGAATCAATTGTAATATAATTACCCTGCCAAGAATAAAGAAGTAGATAGCTCAAAGACCAAGGGGCCAACAAGTGCCCTCATGCTCCCACAGAGCGCTTGTCACTAGGACCAAAACGATTCCTTGAATATTTCAATTAACTTCATCACTAAAAATCCTTTGTTTAAAAATCGGGACAACTCTGCAGGGAACTGTGTTGTAGTGTGCTGCACCATTGCCTAACAATTTTGTCTCCTACACACACCTCTAAAATTGAATAAACACTGAAACGGATACTCACAGTGGCACGACACTCAACAAGGAAGTGGCCTAGATCATCATTTACTATCTCCCAGTAGCATGCTAACCCCTGGAATTGTGTTGCAGTCTGTGTTTTGCTAGGTATTCGTTGAAAACTATATTAACTCTCTACAAGGCTCTTTAAAAATTCAAGTTATCATTATTATAACTACAAGTCACCTCATCTCCGCTCACCCACCGGACTGGAGTCTCTCAGGAGACCTAACTCACCCGGTGACGGGGAGGTTAACGAGGAGCATAATTAGAGAGCGAACAGATGCTCACTCTTCCTCAAATTTGGGGAGCGGAAAAAGTCAGACAAAGACTGACAAACCGTGATAGTGACTCTGGGGGTTGGTGATTGGGTGTTTCATCAGTGATTTCTTGGATTCTGCACTGCCATTAGAGACATTAGGTAGAATAACAGGGCCTCCTTATTCAGAATGAAATCGTAAGACATGCCCAATTAGAAACAAAACAATGTTTCACGTTAACAGCACCACAGAGAAAATGCCAGGAGCCGTGCTAGACTAAAAGACGTTGGAAAACATTACAGATTTTAAGGATACATCTATTTTTTTTATAACTGTTTAAGTGCACACTGAAAATATCAATATTATGCAATTCAAGCAATAAACTTGAAATTAGTTGTTTATTCATTAAAACTGTCGTATTTTCTGTTTATTACATTACTATTGTAACTGAACAAAGAAAAAGAGATTTAATTGAAAAACCATTACAGAGCACACAACATTTCTTAATTGATTACTTGATTAATTGGCAGAATAATCGATAGAATGCTCGATTACTTAAATAATCGATTACTGCAGCCCTAATTGTCACTGAAAGGAACATTTTCCAATTGACACACAAAATGAAAAGAATTCAGGGAGATCTTTATATCATGAGTACGGCCTCCATAAAAACGGTTCCTCAGTACCTAGCCGTTTTAACATCTTGCTAAAACTCCTAGCAAAAGTTGTGCTATGCTATCACAATAATATTCCCAAAATGCAGTGCCCAACATAAATTTGCTGTAATAAAAATTATTCAATACTTCAGGGCCACTTCTGATCTCTGACCAGATATGAGGATGCAGCCATTTTTTTAGCTTTATACAGTGCATCCGGTAGAGTATTCAAAAACTTATGTTACAGCATTTTTCCAAAATGGATTTAAATTAAATTTTTTCCCTTGAAAATTCTACACACAATACCCCATAATGACAAAGCTAAAAAAGTTTGTTTGAAATTAGTTTGAAATTGAAAGAACGAAAACATAACATGTACATAAGTATTCAAAGGCTTTGCTCAATACTTTGTTTAAGCACCTTTGGCACCAATTACAGCCTCAAGTCTTTTTGAGTGTGATGCTACAAGCTTGGCACACCTATTTTTTGGACAGTTTCTCCCATTCTTCTTTGCAGGACCTCTCAAGCTCCATCAGGTTGGATGGGGAGCGTCGGTACACAGCCATTTTCAGATCTTTCCAGAGATGTTCAATCGGGTTCAAGTCTGGATAATTTTGTTTTTCAAGGTCAGAGTCCTTCAGGCGCCTTTTGGCAAACTCCAGGCGAGCTGTCATATGCCTTTTACTGAGAAGTGGCTTCTGTCTGGCACCTCCATCATACAGGCCTGATTGGTGGAGTGCTGCAGAGATGGTTATTCTTCTGGAAGGTTCTCCTCTCTCCACTGATACAATCCTGTCTCAGAGGTCTACAGACAATTCTTTGGACTTCATGGCTTGGTTTGTGCTGACATGCACTGTCAACTGTGGGACCTTATACACACAGGTGTGTGCCTTTCCAAATCATGTCCAATCAATGAATTTTAACAAAGGTGGACTCCAATCAAGTTGTAGAAACATTTCATGGATGATCAGTGGAAACAGAATGCGCCTGAGCTCAATTTTGAGTGTCATATGCCGAGGTTGGTGACTGATGGAGAGGGGAATGTCGTGACCATGTCAAAGGCTGTGAATACTTATGTACATGGTATACTTTTGTTCTTTATTTTTAATAAATTTTACAAAACTTTCAAACAAACTATTTTCATTTTGTCATTGTGGGGTATTGTGTATAGAATTTTGAGGAAAAAAATGAATTTAATCCATTTTGGAAAAAGGCTGTAAAATAACAAAACGTGGAAAAAGTGAAACGCTGTGAATACTTTCCGGATGCACTGTATGTCAGTGCAGTCATGGTATACAGTAGGGTACCCTATATAGTTAATTTGTTCCATGGTGCATAACTATACAGCAAACCGACATTGCAGCAATGAAGACCGTATGCCAAAAAAAATTAATTGGTTCCAGACGACCCCTAAAACAACCCAATTACAATATCAGAAAAGATGCAAAACTGAAATCTGAGACTACTAGACATTATCTTAAAAAATTAAAATATAAAAATCATGAAACTAACATTAGTATGGTGCCAAATGTTGCTTTCTCCTATTATTACCCTCCTACATTAAATGACAGGTATCACGATTAATCACAATGGTGGTCATTACTTCTGGTATTAGTGATACTCTTATTTTATTTATTAGCGCAATACATACATGAAAGATGGCCCTTTGTTCTCCCATATTGTTGCTCTACACAAGACAAAAAAAACAAATAATATATTTACCCACATTGTTGCTTTAGTAGGTACTTTGACATTGTAGGATTTTGCCAGGTATGTACATTGAATATTCGGGCTGTACAATGTCATGCTTAAGCATCAATGTTACCATTTTCACAATGATAACATGGTAGGATGTGCAACATAAAGTAAGACAAATAACTTGCATGTGTAGTCCTCCATTTTTCTAGCTATTTGATACAGAGGGAAAACTCATGTGGTTCTCATTTCCCATGACTTTTAATGGATACATGGAGTTTGGAGCTGGTGAGTGATATGTAGGCCTTGCATAAACAGTGAGTGTGTCTCAGTCCGTGGTTTTGTGGTGAAGAGATGTGTCAGATTTACCCTTTATATTAGATCAGGTCATTAAGTTAACATAACTGCTAACAGCTCATGATAAAATTGTTCCAATAATCTTTCAGAAGGTAATTTGGGTATTTCTTGTCAAATAGCTTTCCCTGAAGTTGCGGGTACTAAACTGTAGACAGCAAAACGGACTCATCTGTAAATTACCAGAACTCTAGTAAAACCACCTAACATAATTAACATCAATGTCGCTTTGAGTAGATTGCCAAAACAGCTCTAACCAATCAAGCCACCGAAATGTTAGCAGAGATTCTGTTAGTCCTCAATGTTGTGAGGTGGGATTTCCATGAGTCGGAATTGTGTCCAGCACATCCACCAGATACTTGATTAGATTGTGATCTGATGAATGATGGTCAATTTACTATCTTGATCTCATTGTTGCGTTCCTCAAACCATTTTCGCAGTATGGCAGGGTGCATTGTTTTGCTGAAAGAGGCCACTGCTTTTAGGAAATACCGTTCCCATTAAGAGTGTACCTCGTCGGCAAGAAAGGAACATGGTATGTTACAGAGTGACATTCACATTAAAAGAAGGACCCAAGGTGTCCCATAAGAACATTTCCAACAGCATCACACCACCTCCTCTGGCTTCTCTTCTTCATATAATGCATCCTGGTTCCATTTCTTTCCCAGGTGAGTGAAACACAGCCCCTGCCATCCATATGAAGTATTGATTCATTAAACCACTGTAATGTACTATAGTAGCTCCTCTGTGGGACTGGACAACACAGGCTAGCCTTTATTCCCTATATACATCAATAAGCCTTGGGCTTCCATGAAGCCAGGTGAACTAGCATAGGGGGAAGCCTGTTGCAGTCACCTCCTTCCTTCCTCAGACCACTTTCGGTGGGTACTAGCCACCACAAACTAGAGAACACCTAAAAAAGACTTGTAGGTTTGAGTATGCTCGGATCCAATCATCAAGCCATCACACTTTGGCCGTTGTCAAAGTTGTGCAGATCCAGGCTCACATCCTTACACTAACCCTTTTGTACTGCTTCCAACACACCAACTTAAGGATACAATGTTCGCGACTGCCTAATCATTTCCACCCACTGGTGTCATTATAATGAGATAATCAATGTTACGCTCTTCACGGGTCAGTGGCAGGTGATATTATGGATGATGTGTATGTATTAATATTGATTTGCTTATTTAATTTATAGCTATCAAAAACTGAGTTTTGATCAATTTGGTTTTGCAGCACTGGTAGTAGCTTGTGTATTGTAATTTATGTGCTTTTTAATTTCTTGTTTACTTTGAGGGAGATAAAAATCTTTGATAACTTTTGTCTATTGCAACACAGACTAAGTTGCAGCTCTAAGTGACAAATAAAACATGCAACAGAGAACTTATTTACTGCAAATAGAACTATTCAAGACACCTGGGGAAAACTGCAATATTCAGATACTAAGAAAATAAATCAAAGAAGGAAAATTTACATTAAAGGGTGAATGTGATTGATAGTTTTTTTACAGACGTTGGTAACAATACTTTGGAGGAAAACATAACAGGAACAGTCGATGCATCTGTTGATAAAACCCTTACCTCACCAAAATAATTTAACACTGAAGGAAATGAAGGATCCTTGACTTAATTTGAAAGTAAATAACGACCGAACGGATCATCTACATCAAAGTAACAGATAGATTGATTTTGAGCCATTGTTTCCCCTCAAAATCAGTTATTTGTTTGACATTTTGACTAAAGCTGGGCATACATTGTATGATTTGAGCCTGATTCACAATTGAAAATGAGCTTCAGGACTTCCTGGCCAGTGAGAAGTGGCGGAGTATCTGAGTTTCTATGGTGACACAACGCGTTGTAAATATTAAAATAATAAGTATTCATAAAGTAGAAAGTACAGTTTGTGGCTAATAAGAAAGGAAGAATGAGAGGTTCACAGCTGTGAGTGCGGTGCTTGCTATAAAGTTAAAACTCGATACGGTCAAACTTAGCTCTTACCTCTAAGTCTCGCTTCAAAATAGACCAGCCATACCATCCACTGTGTTTTAGACAGCTACGAGTCCAAATACGGCGGCAACTTTTTAAAAAAAATTTTTATTAAAGTTTCGGCACACAAAATAATCAATACAGCTTATTTCTGTCTTGTTAGCATGTTGCTAATAAACAAAAATGTTTCTGCCTCAGAGCTTTCAAACAAAACTTTATTTACAGTTGTAAATAGTGACAACAGGCTGCAGGAGCCGGCCGAGTCACTCAGTGGGAGCACTCATGTCGTGCGGATTGATTTGATCGTACAGCGTGAGTACACCAATCGTGAACTTCCGCAAATGTTCGATTTGTACAGTGTGAGTTGAAATAAATGGCCGCGACTCAAAGGTCGTACAGAGCAAGCCCAGCTTAATGGAGGCCATACATCCACCAGCCATTATGCATGACCAATTCCAGTGGTATTGATAGTTTGAAAAAACAACAACATCCTAACCGCTGCCATGTAACTCCAATAACAAAATCAGTTTTTCCGATATTGTGCATCCATATTCCCCATGAAATACAGTAGATTACATTATTTGTAAAGTTGAGGAAGAAGACTGAAATACTTGACTCACTACCCAATTGGGTGAAGAAAGACACTCTGCAACAAGCAAAGTTCACAATTTGTCTTTGTCAACATGATAACCTGCATCTGTCATCTCACATATAATCTCTTTTAAATAACATAACTCCCTGATATGGAGGATTAAAAAGAACAAGGCAAACCATAATTGTGTTTTTTACTGACAGGAGAGACCATGATTACATTTTGCAAAAGAAAAATATGTGGACTGCAAGACAAAGCATCAAGTTAAGCATAAACAAATACAACAACCCGGATCTGGTGGCATGCTTTGCAAAAGAGTGACTGTTCATTGCTGTTACCTCAACAAATCTAATCTAATGAGGATGCCATTGGGAACACAGTTGCCCATTATGGTTAAGTGTGCTTAGGCAACACAGTCAGTAGGAGCTGTCAACACCTTAAGTACAAAATAGCTGGGCTTGAAATTAGGGAAATAAATTCCATACAATGCAGTCAGCTTCATGTGGTTCAGCAAAACACTTCTTAGGTTATATTATAACTCAGCACTGATCTTAAGCAACAGCCTGCACTTGGGCCATGAAGGAATTTTACATAGTTTGACACTTGACTCAACTGAGCGTGATGCTGAACGCCTGAGTAGAGGTCGGAGAAAATGCCCATGAGGCCAAAATTATGAACTGTTTATGGTTCTCCTGTTAGCAGACATAGACAGTAGCTTGTTAATCTTATTCGAATACAAATTAGTGATAATATAAATTCTTATATATCAGACTGTAACAATATAATTCAAGACTATTAGATCTAAGTGGTAAATAGTGTATTTCACCCCACTACAATGATTTGACACCTAGAGACTCAGACTTGATCAAAAAGGAAAATATTAAAATAATTTAGTGCCATAGCAGATTAAATTGAGGCTTACACATTTATTTAAAGATCATGATAGTCAAGTTAAACATATAACAAAAAAGCCATTTTGAATAATGAGTAACTTTTGTCGGGACCTTCAAAGTCCATCCTAGAGGGAAAATCTCTCCCTCTCTTTTTGTTTTAGACGTTTCTTCAACTTATAAGAAAGATCTAGGTGTATCTTTTTGAATCACTTGACTCTCAAATTTTGCTCTGTTCACCACATTAGTTGAAAAGGTAAGACAATGAGAGTATTACTAGTGGAACAAGTAGACGGACTGTCATATTCAAGAGACTTATCCCTTGTTTTGAGATTAAATATTTGTGTTTGTCTGCAGTTATTTGAGATATATGCCAAAGCGCCTGTGGTTCACCTTGATATCAAAAACGTCTCATTGTGTCTAGGTGAAACAAGGCACCTTTGATATCTCTTCTTGGATATAGCTTTCCTAGTGGATTTTATTGACAATGATACGAGGTATTTTACTTAATTCTGAAGACAGGACATTTTGCAGTAAAAGAGTATTTTCAATTATCTGATCATGTTTAGTTACAAATATGGATACTGAGTTTGAAACGCCTGTAATGTAAATGGGAATACAGATGTCAGTGCTTTTGTAACAGCAGCTCGGCCGTGTACTGCGACCAAGTGGTAGCCTTGTTAGCTCACTAGTCACTGGGTCAATTGACATGACAGCAATTCTTCTGGAAACTAAACCAGTTATACTTGCCATTACGGACCGGCTACGCCATATTAAGCTTCATGTTATATTTTTTAAGTCACAGATTTTTTTTAAACAGGCTGGGGTTAAGCTAAGAGCTAACAGTTAGCCTAGGGGCTAACCTGTGCAGGCCAAGAGAGCCAGTGCATGCCGATAGCATAGATGCTATCCAAATATGTCCTACCTACCATTCCAACTGCAGGAGTCAGGCAGCTGTCAAAGCTACCTCCGATGTTAAATTAACAATATCAGAGTCACTTCCATTATATGACAACACCCAGTACGTTTGGCATGATGCCCTCTTACCTATAGTGGAGATGAAGGTTGTGTTGAAGGCATCGTCAGAGAAGCGGAACAGCACACAGGTCTTCCCCACGCCCGAGTCTCCGATCAGAAGCAGCTTGAACAGCAAGTCGTACGTCTTTTTCGCCATTGAGAAACAGCTTCTGTACACTCAAGTCAGGATACAAAAAACTGATAACCTAGCACGCCTATGTGAAGTCGAAAGACAGCTCCTGTGCCAACCTGACCAACTGCCCGCTCCTCCTGACTGTTAACAATCTGGGATTTGTTGATTAGCTTGGCAAGCTAGCTGGCTAAACACCACCCAAAATAACGTGGCGGTAGACGTGTCCGACAAGCTATATTTCCCAGGCGCGACTGTATTCCCCCCTAAAGCATGAGCACAGAATGGAAAATAGGCTATTCTCCCGGGTGATTCCGCTTTTCCACTCTTTTCTCCCACACAGTCGGGACAAAATGGCTCCTCTCTCTCTACCCGACTCTTTCTTCAAACTAACGGCGAGCTAATTCAAATTCTTGACACACCCCGTCATTCCAGTGCCGTGCCACGAGCTCGGCCGCTAAGAATTTGAAAAATATCTTTGCGTTAAATTGTGTCAGAATCCCTGTCGGCCCGGAGTTATTTCGCTTTCTCCTGAAGAGATTAGAACTGAAATATAGACGACCTGCCGCCGCCTTCCAATGGGAGCAACCACGGCGACACCCTAGAGCGTAAGACGCGCCTTGCTCCCACCCCTTCTGTCAAAAGTTTCACATATAATTGGTCAATATTGCTGTCATTGCAGTTAGACTCCCACTGTGATTGGCTAATATTACAAATGTTGAGTGGTAAAAGGGCGTTTTTTAAATTGTCAGAGGGCAAATGTTACTGCGTAAGTTATTCGGACATTGAGGCTCAATGTTCCCATGAAGCTCAGTTAAATACAATGCATCTAAATGATCCAATATGGCGGCCATATCCTCGCGGATCTGTTGTAACTGGGTGCGTTTCAGTTTTCATAGCAAGCTGGCATTTGATGCGGGGACTATCCCAGCTGTGACTCAGGCCAAGTGATGTCATTAAGTACTTGTTACGGGCGTTCACCACATCCTCTGCTCTGTACACAGCAAGAGCGGCCACCCTTTAAAGGGTTTTAGTAACACCCTTCGACTACATTTGCAAATCAATATTCTATCTTCAAGTGTGTATGTAATCAGGTTTCTTGTGTGTGGTTGTTTTTGTGTGTGTGTGTGTGTGTGAGAGAGAGAGAGAGAGAGAGACTCTTTCCTTCTTCCGCTCGCTGTAGTTTAACTCTCGGACACTTCTTTGGAATGTCGAGTATGCCCTGCTTTCTCCTGCCGAGTTCAGACTTGCAGTGACAGAGAGAAAGATGTGGAGAAAAAAAACCTAAGAAAATGAGAAAGAAGAGTAAAGTTTTTTTTAAAAAAAAGAAAAAAGGAGGTGTAATATGATCTTATATTGGGAGTAGATGAATGACATTAAGGACAACAAAGCTCTGGACCAAATATTATAGTAAGTCATAACCGAAAGACCTTTTACTCAAGTATGCGCATTCATACAACAATCTATAGAGAGTACTCAATTCAATATTTTACTTATGAAAGGTTATTAGAATCACAATATACTTACAGTACCACTGAAAGATTGATCTGAGCTCCAGATTTCTCCCCTAGTTCAAAAACCTGCAATAAAGGCAGGCTATACAGACTTCAATGCAATCGTAACTCTCAAACCATCTGTCTAAATTTGTGTATGTCTTTCTCTTTTTTCCAAAATAGCTCTGTGGGTTCCGATATATTCTGTCAAAACTGGAATTGACTTTTTTCTTCTCTTTTTATTTTTTTTTTAGCTATTTGTGCTACAGTAGCTCTTCTGTTGTATCAGACAATATTAGCTAGCCTCCCAATGCACAGTAGAGTGGTAGTGACTCTGAATTGGCCATAAATTTCAATTTGGGCTTATATATTTGTCTGTCTATGTGTTAGCTTTATGATGAACTTGCAACTTGTCCAGGTCATAGGCTTCCTCTCCTTTTGTAAGCAAGAATATATACTATTAAGTTAGTTTGTAAGTCAAAGCAGCAAAAGCTCTAGTTAAGACTGTATTGATGTACTTTGCAAATGTTTACGTGGTTATTTTCCACCGCTGACATTCAACAGTGGGTAATATTGGAGCAGTTAGGTCAAGTCATTTTCCCTCGTGGTGGCAATAGAGGAAAAGTTCCAGTCTTCATCAAAATTACACAGCTTCATCCTCTTGAAAATCTTTCATATGACCAGTACTTGTAACTAAAGTTACAACTTTCTTTAATTCTAAATGTGACATTTGGACCAGCAACCATCACAAGCATATACAGTATATAAAGATCCATCAAGCGATTGTTAACATATTTTAACCAAAGCAGAAGGTTCAAAACTACAGTGACAAGCATGTCCTAGAAAAAAAGATGCAGCCACGTACACACAAGTCAGTCTATGCAAAGCTAAAACAGATGGTATAGAGGTCGAAAAGGTTTTTTACAGATTTCCTTCAGGCAGTACTTATAAGTGTCTTTGGCCAAATGAAGAGCAGCTTTTTTAAAAATATTAATTTATTCCATATTTAAATTATACCCATGCTCTGTTTTCGGTTTTTCAATCAGTTAAGCAATCTTTTTAAAGACTACGTGTCTTAACACAAAAACCCTCCCAAATCAGGGTACATTCCTGTAATTTGCTGGATGGGGCCCCAAGGGTTCATCTCACACTCTCACACAAACAGGCAGCAACTCCCACTCAAACCTCACTCTTCTGCCAATAGTAATGAACACATGTGTGGAAGAACTCTGTTTTTACATGCATCTGTTTGACAAGTGTTCCTATGGGGTTTTAAAGTTCTTATTTGCATATTTTTTTCATTTATCAACAGTGAATGGTGAAAAGGTTAAGGGAGAGAGGGGGAGACTGGGAGGGTTAATAATTGGGAACTGGGCAACAGTACAGTAACTGGTATGCATGATGATTACTAGGAGACCACGAAGTTCAAACCATATGTTTAGCTTTCAAGAATCTGCTCCTTTGTTAACAGCTACAAGTTATTCTATGGAAGAGCGAAAATACTTTTTTTTTGTTTTTTAGACTTTACATTTCAATGTTTTGTGTACCGTACAAATGACACCACAGCAATGAATAAGTGCACTTATATAAATTACACAATTGTGAAAAGGTACATGGGGTTGCCATTCATAAAATCAATACACTTGTAGACTGTATAACAACAGTGTTAAACTAGAAAAAGCAGTCCAAGGCACATCAGTACACATCAGATTTTCTATTAATGTCTGAGTTATTGCCAGCTATGAAATCTACCGACAACTACAACAAACTTTCTGAAAATGTCTCAAAAATTCTGTAGCCGATCATCTCCTGCACCTTCACTTCAGCGACTCTTTTCAGCCCACTGAACCTCCAGCTCCACCCCGAAAGGAACTTCTAAGAAATCAAAGGAAGTCTTGAAACTGACACGGATGACATTGCACTTTAAGAAATTAAACGATGAAATTTGAGCAATTTCCGACATTATATGTACAGGTCAAAAGATTAATTAAGATATAGCAGGAAGTCAAGTCATCATGATGGAGTCATTTCCACTGTAATAGATAAATATACAATAAAAACATGAATTTCCAAGAAAAACAGTCTCATTCTATTCAGGAGAAGAGAAAAATTAAAATATGTAACCCGGCCTTTACTTTAAAACAGGAAACTTCCACACGTATCATAGAATAATTTGATTGTTCTGGTTTTTACAAACGTAAGAATTTGATGTTTTACCTTTAATTCTTTATTACATTCATTTACGTTTACAGTTCATGGCTTTCAGATGTAACAGAGCAGGTTGAAAGCGTTGTCTTCGTAACGTAGTAAATGATTTGAATACTTGCTCTGTTGCTGCAAGGAGCACTGATGTCTGCTTACAACAATCTTTTGAACTCTTCTGGTGAGAGCTGAACCAGGTTATGATGTGTATCATCTTTATGCCGCCAGGTGGTGCTGTTGTACTGTGGTTATATCTCCAGCTAAGCCAACTGGTGAAGAAATGTCTGGTGAGACAGTAGCTGCAAAAATCAAATTGTTGTTTAACGCCAATACCATTGAGTGGTTCAAACTAAGGATAAGGAGTAAATAATTATTTTCCCCCTCGATGTAAAATACAAAAACTGTCAAAATAGAAGTTCCAAAATGATACACATGCTCCTAAAATTACTCACTGGGATTTTGGAAAGATTAATCAGTAGGATTATTACTTTGCAACCTTGGGCCATCATTTATTTCTCATATCCTTCCTGTCATTTGCACCTCCTATTTTCCTGCTGTTGTTGTTTGTTGCTGCTTATTGAGCTATCAGCGGTTGTCACCTAATAGAGCAGTGACTCATCGCCATTGTTATCATATGATCTTGCTTCTGTCTTGATTTTAAATATCTAACTCTCTTTACCTCCTGTTCATTCGTACTGCTGTTATGCTTACCTTCCACCTCCCATCACTGCCCGCTCTCTGCAAATTCACCCACCACCACCAACACCAATGCCTGGTCTGCAAAGGGGAGTTATCTTTCTGATGCACAGTACATATGCCAATTGATCAAAATTGCCAAATAATTCTCATAGACTCAATTGTTAAATGAAATTTGCTGCAATAAGCAAATGTTTACATCATTCATGTGTCTCTCTGGTTGAAATGTTGATTAAAGTTCCCAGTGGTAAATTAAGTAGTTGAGATTAGTCACAAATGAAAGCAACACTCGTAATTATCCAGTAATAAAATATGTATGATATTTAAATTCTGCAGACTGAATACATTTACCTTTGTTGAATTTAATATAAACCCCAAGTGTATTTTGATGCAATGCATGTGCAATTATTATTATTTCAACACATACACAAACAGACATTCACTCTCATATTCACCCGTATGAGCAATTTAGCCTGACCAGTTAACTTTTATTATATATGTTTTGACTATGGGAGGGGAACCCATTCAAACACAATGAGAACATGCAACCTGCACACAGAGAGGCCCCAAGTCTTCAAAAGTGGATTGGAGCCCAGAACCTTCCTAAATAACTGAATTTCCAATGTATGTAGTAGTTAATCTTCTAAATTGTGGTCTGCTGGTGTGGATGGAGCACAGAGATGGACAGGATGACTCAACAGGCTGGTCAGGAAGGCCATCTCTGTCATGGACTGTTATGGACCCCTGTACTCTATTGAAGAGTTCTGTGAGATGTGACCATTAACCAAGCAGACACTCTGGACAACACCTCTCAACCCCAACATGAGACTGTCGGGGCTTTGAGCAGCTCCCTCAGAAGACTGCTACACCCACAGAGTAAGAGAGGCATGTCCTTTGTCCCAACGGCAGTCAGACTGTTGTCTCTCAAATACTGGAAATCTACACTCTATTTCATCTTCTTAATACGTGCCACACATTGAGTGCGTACCTGCTAAATTGCATACCTGCACATTGGAAGTTTTGACTTCTTTAACTTGCTGAGTATACTTTTTAAGTATAATATAATATTATTTGTATTTATGAACGTATTTGAAAAATGTTTGTTTATTTACGAAATTGATCTATTTTTTGTCTTACTTCTATTTTCAATTTGATTAAATTTAAGGATATTTTATGTATTTCAAGAATGGATGTTTTTTGGTGCTGTGATGGTGAAAAAAACGTTAAGTAGTGGTTGTTTGTTAAGTAAAATTATGCATTAATGTCTCTAAATATGGAAATATAAGCTATGAAAACTGTTTCTAACCATAAAAACCTTTGAACAATGAACTATGAGTAAATTTGGGGTCAGTTTTGGACTAGTGAGTAGAGAAACTACATTTCCCATGGTGCTTTGCTGTGCTCCGCAGTGATGTGGGGTGTGGTGGTTGAACGTGTGTATCTCATCAGGAGGAGCGCTGAGTGTGTCCGCACACACTGAGAGCCGCAAACCCAGCCCGGAGCATCAGTGAGCGGAGGGGAGGAAGATGTAGCGGATAAACATCCAGGACTACAAGAGTATGATGTCTGAATGTGTTTATTGTTGGATTGTTTTCAATCTGGACGTGCAGCGGGACTTAAATGGATCCAACGCGTAAGAGCTGCTGAGCGCCTCTCTTATTAGGAAGCTAATATTAGACGATAATTGAAGGAAAATAAGCCGTCAGCCATACAGGTATTTAATTATTCATGCTGCTTTATCACAATCTGTAGCCAATCTCCTTTATGATATCATCAGCGAGCCGTAGTGTCTGTGTCAGCCTTTTAATGGTTAAAAAAGACCATTGGTTACACAATTCCCAGGCAGACAGGAGAGGCTAATTAAAGGATTCCAGCATATTATATAATATATATACAAATTTTATCTTGATCATATAGCTTGTCATTTTGTTCTTTTGCACGGACATACAAAAGCCAGTCATGTCAAAAAATAAGAGCAGTGAGTCAGTGAAAGTGGTGGTTCGATGCCGCCCTGTGAACCAGAAAGAGGACTCAAGTGGGCCTGCAGGGGGCATTGTGCAAATGGACCTACGCCTTGGACAGGTGGTCCTCCGAAACCCTCGAGCCCCAGCCAGTGAGCCCCAGAAAACATTCACATTCGATGCAGTTTATGATTCAAACTCCAAACAAAGAGATCTGTATGATGAAAGTGTACGGCCTCTGATAGATTCAGTGCTGGACGGGTTCAATGGCACCATATTTGCTTATGGGCAGACCGGAACTGGGAAGACCTACACCATGCAGGGGGCATGGATGGACCCAGAGAAACGGGGTGTGATCCCCAACGCTTTTGACCACATCTTCACACATATCTCCCGTTCACAGTCTGATAAACAGTACCTGGTGCGGGCGTCCTACCTCGAGATCTATCTGGAGGAGATTAGGGATCTCCTCGACCCCCAGCACGGCAACTCCAGAGGCCTGGAGCTCAGGGAGAGTCCGGAGTCCGGGGTGTATGTCCGCGACCTCACATCATGTGTCTGCAAGAGCATCAAGGAGATCGAGGAGGTTATGAACATTGGCAACCAGGCGAGGGCAGTTGGGGCGACAGACATGAACGAACACTCTTCCCGGTCTCACACCCTGTTCCTAATCACAGTAGAGTGCAGCCAGCCTGGACCAGATGGGAGGAAACACATCCGGGTGGGCCGCCTCAACCTGGTGGACCTGGCTGGGAGTGAGCGCCAAGCTAAGACAGGCGTCCAGGGAGAGCGCCTGAAAGAGGCCGCCAAGATCAACCTTTCATTGTCGGCGCTGGGGAATGTGATCTCAGCACTGGCCTATGGGCGCAGCGGTCATGTGCCCTATCGGGACTCCAAGCTAACCCGACTGTTGCAGGACTCTTTGGGCGGAAATGCCAAGACTGTAATGATTGCCACCTTGGGCCCAGCCTCACTGCACTACGAAGAGACCCTCACCACCCTACGCTACGCCAACCGGGCCAAGGACATTCAGAACCAGCCCAGGGTCAACGAGGATCCCAAAGATGCTCTGCTGCGGGAATTCCAGAGTGAGATTGCTCGTCTCAAGGCCCAGCTGAACCACAGGAAATGGAGGAGCAAACAGAAGAAGGAGCAGGTGGACGGTGAGGCCTGGGATGAAGATACAGAGGTAGAGGAGGAGGTTTTGGAGAAGGGGGAAGTGGAGGACTATGTAAAACTGGAGGAGCAGAGGCTGGAGATGGAGAAGGAGGCCATCCAAGGAGATGAGTTCATGTTGGCTGAAGAGAAGCAGAGGCTGCTGGGAGAGAAGGAGAGGATGATGGGAGATCTGAGGAAGGAGCAGGAAGCCACCGAGCAACTGACCGCCAAGTACAAGGTAAGAACTTGAACCTGATAGCAGCCCATCAGTTGGCTCATTTTCAGACACAATGTCCATGCGATCCAGGAAATGAAAAATTGTCCTTCTGATTATCATAGAAGATCAATCAAAGTGTGTCATAGAGATTATATGGTGTCAACATGAAAAACCGTATCATGTATTTATTGGATATGAAGATCAATTAAATGTATTATTATTATTATTATTATTAAAAGAAGCAACTCTATCTAAATCAAATCTGTGACAGATATATCCCAGAATGCATTCGCCTTGTCCGCAGCAGATTCATCGTGTTAACGCGATAACTCAAAAACCATTTCTTGGATCAGAAACTAGGAGGAGCTTTATCTCTTGAAGTCTTTCGGGCCATAATTCCTCTACTGTTTGTCCGATTTAGTACAAATTTGGTGTATATGAATCGACTCAAGGAGAACTATATGGCAAGTATCGTATTTTACTTTTTAATCCATATCTTACTCAATAGGGAGGCTTCTTTTATGAAATTTTTATTTTTTCGGTAATCTTCCTTACTAATTTTGTCTAAATTTGCTGCAGATGTACCGAGTCGAAGAGATCTATCTTCTATTTTTATTTATATTTATTTTACTTTAATAGTAATAGTCCGTATTTATTCCCTAAAGAGAGCTTTTTAAAAAAAAAATATTATTTTTGTTTTACAGAAAAACACTTTATCGTACACAACGTCACATTTCATTTTAGGATTTTAGGGGGTATACCTTTGCTAGGGCTAGTTCATATTTGCGTCACGTGTTCATAATGTTCCAGCACTTATTTATTAGCTCTTGATATCTGGAAATGATTGTTTATTCAGTGTTTATGCATTTTCTCATTGTGTTCTAGTCACGTGCGTTACAGACATTTCATTCCTACGTTATACATATCAAGGTTAAGTTAAAAAAAAATGGGGACACTGACTTTAATAACACCAATTCCAACAATTGGTTCTTTGTGTTTTGGACTCTTTGCTCTTTTTCCAAGGTCTGGGTGGGTTTTTCCACGCAGGAACTGATGTCCACTGTAGTTTAAATTGTCAGTTCTCTCTCTTCCCTATATTACGCACATAATCACAGACAGGCAACAATCAAAGACTGAGTCAGAGCTGAATTAATTTATCCCTCTGAATCATGGGCATATCCGGTCATAAGTCACCCAAACAGATTGGCCAAAGGACTACCGTCTATAACTCTGTAGCTGCAGGCTGGACCATCACACATGAGACAGTGCTGGATGAGAGCGCTGAGCCCGAGGCCCCACTGTGAGGAAATTAGAGGAGGAAAGAGATACGTTCAGTGTCACATGTATGAGAACAATGGAGGTCCAAGTTGAGGTTGTACTGGAAAAGAAAAGAAATTCAGCTAGTATGGTCTTTTTGTATTCCGTTGCATTCCGTTGCAAAGTTTTGTTTTATAGTACTCGGTATATCATGGTGTTTGTATTTTTGACTCAGACAGCGTGGGAAATTTGGAGATACTAGGCAATAGGATTCAGGAAATAGTGATTTTGGTTGACTTTAAATTTTTCTTAAGGTGATCGAAAGAGACAATTCATTATTTAAATGCTATTTCTTGTTTCCATGAAATCATCTTACATTTCTTTCTGATCCATCAGCCAATTAAAACACATCCCGGAGCTTCACTCTGATTGGCTGAGCCTTATATTAGCTCACCAATCTCAGAATGTGGCCCACAGGTGAAAACCTGACAACCAATGAGAGAGGGGTTGCTAAGCAGCAGACAGACTCAGGGGGAGAACGTGGAGACATGGTGGAAATTATCTTATTACAGATACCATCAGATTGAAATGCAACCTAGTCCCTTCTCCCATTTCCTGTTTATCTCTCCTCCACCCTCTCACCCACAGATGCATCCATGTAGGCATCAGTAAGTAGGTCAGAGACCAGCCTTGTGAGAGTATGTTAGATCATCTGGTCTTTCTGCAGGGTTCTGTTGGTTGACTGACCTCCACATGCAGCGCTCCATCTGTGGATCGTGTCATAATGTTGGTGCAACTGTTAGTTAGCTGTTGTCTCCTCTGCTGGAACGACCACCAGCTATTCTTTTCTTGGATGAAAGTGACGTTATTTGAAATTTTACTTCACCCTTTAGTCTCTAAGGTTGTTTCCATCTCCAGCTTTGGTAGATGCAGAACCATGGTACTGGTGGGCTCGAGCAGGATTGTTGCCACAGATTTTAAATTAAAAAAGCATTAATCATTCAAAAATAGACAAACACCTCCTTTAATTTTTAAAAATAATTAATTAATTCATCAATAATCTTTACATTTTTTATCTAATTTTAATCATTTTTAATTAATTTTTCAATTAATCTGATGATTATATGTTGATTAATTGCTAGGCGTTGTGAAAAATCTGTAATCGTGATAAACTATCATAATTAATCACACCCTTGATGTCACCCTTTGGACCAACAGTCCAAACCTTTAACTTATTTGAAATAGTTATACATTTTTAAACAGTTAAAAAAGAAATACAGCAGATCCTGAAGCAAGAAATCATTTATAAAAATTACTTAAGAAATGAAATGATTAACATCAACTAATTGATTAGTCAACCAGTTGTTGAAGCTCTACTTATCTGCACTGATGGGCAATTTCATTTATAATAGAAATAATTGTTTATAAGCTCTTCCTTTGTTAATATGCCAATATTTTTAAAATAGTGAGTAACTGTTAAATAAATGCTTTGAATAAAAAGTTACAGTATTTTCCCTCTAAAATAGTTTTTATTAAGTACATTTATATCAGATTACTTGAATAAATGTACTTATTTTACATACTACCACGTTTTTTACTTCAGTTTCTTTTAGCAGCAATAAACCAGATGTGCGCTATTTCTAACATAATTTGAGATTAATAGTTTAACAGTATGTTATTATAAAACTAGAATACCTTAAATATTTGAATGTGTTTGTAACTAGAATGGCAGTCAGTTAGCAAGTAGGTTTCATGGAGATGTTGGATTTTATACAAGTGAATGAGGGGAATTTACCATAGAAATGCTGAATCAAAAGAAATGTACGATGCCGTCACAACTTCAGTTGTTGCTTTTTTCCCATTTTTCTTTTTCTTAATTTTTTCTCGGGAATTTGGTAGAATCCATTCATTTTTTCGCTTTCCTCTTAAAAGACCTTCAGCACCAAAGTGTGTCTTTTGAGTAGGTTATTTGAGGGCCTTTTTCACCATTTATGCCAATTATTCTTCTCTTTCTTTGATATTATTACTAATATTGATTACTTTATTATAATTTTTTAATTCTAAAGAGCTAAACCTGGAGGACTCGCAGGCATTATAAATAAAATTTGATATCTTTGTGTCCTGGATTTGATGTAATTGTAACAACTTATAACTTGAAATGGTTATGGACTATTGAGCTCTAGTTTTTTTTGACAAACATCACCTTTCATACGTGACAAGTTAATATGTTTTAATTGTTTATTAAGCCATGGACACTAATATAACAGAGGGACATACATTTTTGAACATTTTGTCCACTTCGGTGATTTTGTATGAATAAAAACCTGAAGATATTTATTTTGGAGGATTATCATGTTTTATTTTTCTCTTTTTAGTTACAGTATTTTAAGGCATTGTCTCCAAATTAGAGACTGTGAAGGAACGGAGGAATAATGTGAGACAGCAGATATAAGATGAATACAATCACAATTACAGTAATTTTAATGAATTCTCTTGTGCATCATCTATCTCAGTATTGTATTCTATCTTTATTGAATAATATTTTCTATTTAACAATTTCTGAGATCCTTCTCTTCCACCATCTCCACTTTTTCTAGTGTGCTAATTATCTGCCTTTCCCTGAAGATGCTTTTTACAAGCTCCTACAGAAACAACACAGTAAATAGTTGTTTTTTTTTGGGGGGGGGGGTTTGCATTCCTGTGTAAATCTTGCCTTTTAGTCTTATCTTATAACTCTGTTCCTTATTGCGAACATAACCACAGATGCCTGAAAATCAAATAGTTGTATTTCTAAGACTTATTTTTGGATGCAGGAAAATTACATCAGCAGGGTCACAAGAATGTGAATTGAATTAACTGAAAATGGAAATGGCAAACTGCCCAGATTAAACAGTAAGAAACTCAGACATGTAATGTGTTAACTTGGCCTGGAGCAGGAGGATAATGGTTTCTTTAGAAAGGACCAAGATTCTATCTTTGACCATTAATGCTTCTTGCAGCCTTTGTGGTCTTTTCTTGTCACAGGAAATAAGAATTGACTGTACATTAAGTTTTTTTCCTACATCCTGTTGACTGAAGCTCAGCCAATCACAACACATAGTCATCAACAATGCCTACTGCCTCACTGGAAATATTTTCATCATGGCGCAAAAAAGTCAGACTTGAAGCTTATAAGTCAGCTTTCCACAACAGAACATTGACTTTCCACATACACACACTCACACACACACTTGTGTATTACATTATCGATAGAATGACTGTTTCCTGTTTATGTAGCTGCCTTCCTGTCTAATCAGAGGGCGAAACGTGGATAGCGAGAGGTGGTCCGCTGTGTGTTTGTGGGTCTGTGGGTCTGTGTGTGTGTGTGTGTGTGTGTTATTGTGTGTTCCTTGCCACTCACCATCTTTCAGCATGGAGGGCTGCATCACTGAAATATTGATGAATCAAGTCCTTGTGTATCTGTGTGTGTCTGCATGTGTGTGTGTCAACCTGAACTGAATATCCAGTCGGGGGATCTGAGGACCAAGTCATTTCTCAAACAGCACACTCTTCTCTTTTTTCATATAAGGAGACAAACACACCTTCACACACAAGGGAATGAGAGTGAGAGAAATGTCTACACATAGAAATAATAAATTGCTCTTTTGATGGATGAAGGATGTGATACTCTGCCACCACAGTAGCTTCATGAAATATTCAAAACAATAATGAAAACATTGAATAATTAATTCAAACGATTTTATTGGCTGTTTAAATACATGGCTGTACAATTCTGCTTAAAAACAAACCTCTTGAAGTATATTCCACTGATTTGTAATTCTCACTTTATGGTCCTAATACATTATTTGACTTGGGAAAATCAGAACCAGAGTATTAGTCTTCCTTGTAAAATTGGCGGCATTCATTTCCCACAATCCACCTGCCTGACAAGACTGAAGTCTTTCATTCGAGACTATAGGTGGTGGATACTTTCATATCAATCATGATCTAAAATCGTCAGATTGAAAATACTTCCTTTGACAAAACTGTTTAGATACTGTGTAGAACCCAAAAACCTTTAACATCAACCTTTTATTGAAGTCCTATGTTTTGGTTAAAACCCAGACCTGTAAACAAACTTTAAAATGTTGAATTAGAATTTACACTATGACAAAAATATGCTTCCGATCACACATCGCTATCACACATTATTTTATTTAGATAAACAACAAATTAGATCATTTGACAAAATACTTCTTATCCCCCCACCAAAAGGGTTACCCTTGTCTGTCTGACCTTATGATAGAGATTATGGTCTGTACACCTTAAAACACGTTGCGTTTTCCAGTTGAGGGGGAGTCTGTGTCACATGTTGGGATCTGCAAATTGCAAACCACTCCCTGGATCTCCCTTTGGGTTTGGTTGATGCATGAGACTGACAGTAGGTGAATGGTAATAAGTTGTGGCATCTTAAATGGTATTTGCATCGACCAAGACTGAAAGAAGCTCCCTGAGGTGGTCTGACCTTTATTCTCTCTCTTTTTGACCCACGTCCCCCGTGATCAATATCAGTTTTCACTTTCCCCTGTCTTCCTCTGCCTTCTGCCCTTTGTCCAGAGAGCTTTCTGCCTCTTTGCTGTATGCACAAGAGACATTGTCGTCACATAGTATTTATAACCCGGTTGCTCCCAGCAGGCCCTGGCCTTGCTGTGATTGGCTGGCTGATGTGGATGAGGCATCTCAATATGCACCACTTCCCAGTCTCGTTCACTTTCCCATCAGGAAATCAGATCAGTCGCATCCAAAGGAATTTGAGCTCACTCTCAAGGGTAAATTATGCAGGATGATGCACACATGCACTCACGAGGAAAAGTGTTTTCCCCTTCTCTTTTTTGTGTCCCTCCTGCAGACCCAGAAACTATGGCTAAAACAAGCACATAACCATACCCATAAGGTTGTGCCGGCTTTATGCTGCTATGAAAGGAGACTTTACTTGACTTCCGACTCACAGCTCATGCTTCACCTGACAATTACTGATGATAAAGCAAATCGCACTTATACCTAATCCTTACTTTCCATTGTGGTGTTTCAAAATACGTCTTACCACAAACCATAGCAGCGGTCAATCCTACCACACCGCACACACATATGTAGATCTATCAAAAGTTCAGTCAGAAAGACTTAACTCCCACATACGTGCCACAGTACCGCCCATACCACCATTATCCTCACCTTTTGCACATGCTCAGTCTCTATTACCCACTCCGTGGTCTGGTGCATCAATTCATATCAGGCATCAATCGGGCCGCCACATCCATTCAATCACTATCACACCTGCCTGCTTAGCCCATCGCCGTTACCTGCTGTCTTTAAATATGTCTCATTCCATCCATGTAGTTCTTGCTTGCTACTGGGTTGCGTCGTTGATATTTGCAGAAAAAGATGGGCCCTGGTGATAATTTAAATCTGTCTTAACATTGTAGGATGAACAATCTGCTTTGTGATTTATGTTCGAGCTGCCAGGACAGAATCTGAGCCTGCCATCATCTCAATAGTCGATACAGGAAGGTTCATAATGAAATGATGAGCAAACATGATGGTGACTCTCAGGGGACACCAGACATCCTGACTGTCTCTGTTTGTGAGGGAGAGACTGATAAACAAGTCGTCTCTCATGTGATTGAAGATCATTTGAGTCATCATTCCCCCTCCTTCTCCTCTTCCTCCTCCTCCAGCTCCTCTCATGTGCTCTCTTCATCTTCACCTCTGATACATTAGTTCAGATTGGAAGCAGGTTGACCAGAGCATGAGACGCTGACGAGGGAAACCATGACACCATGACTGCAGTAAATTTCAGGATAAGTTCATTTCCTTCAGCGAACAGGCAACTCAAATATGAAATAAGGCCAAAGCTTGATTACTTTGAAGAATCAAAGTCTATTTGTCACTTAGAAAAAGAGCAGATGGCCAGTAAACATCTCTAAACCGGCAGAAACCCTGCATTATTATAATTCTTAATATTCTTATTGTGAGAGTACTAATTAAACACTTAATGGGACTTTTTAGCATGACTGAGCATTTACAGTTTGAGGTCTTTGAGTGGCTACTGAAACAGGTTTTATGAAACTATCGTATTTTCTCCAGAAAGGTACAAAGTTTTCTTTTATAACAATAACCCTTCTAATCTTATCCAACTAGCGCCCCCCCCCAAATCTTAACATTTTGAGCCATCTTCAGCTCTGCCTCCTGTCATTTGGTCAGAGCCAGCGTCTCTAAACCATCCAGCGGAGCTGCTCTGACTACCGTCTTGTAAACATATCCCTTCACTCCTTCTTCTACTCGTCTGTCACAGATAACTCCTGACATTCTTGTCCACCCACTCCAACCGGCCCGCACTTCCTTCTTCACCTCTTTTCCACACTCCCCATTGCTCTGAACAGTTGATCCCAAATACTTAAACTCCTGCACATTCTCCACCTCTACATCCTCATCGTTCCGCAAGCCTTCCTTTCATTCTCACTCAAGTCAAACATGTATTCTGTCTTGCTGCGACTGACCTTCATACCTCCATCTCTCCAGGTTTTCTTCCAACTGCTCCCTGCTCTCACTACAGATCAAAATATCCTCCGCGAAAATCATAGTCAATGGAGATTCCTGCCCTGCAGCCTAGTCATATTCACAGCGACTGGTCTGAGAAAACATCTAAAAGAACATTGCGGCTACTGTGCGCCCAACCGGCACTCAGTGACGAACCGTTTTTAGATAATCAGAGTAAACATTTCATTTTAAGTCAATGTTTCTTTATTTGTGAACAGATGGAATTGAGATTTTGACTCCCAGTTTGTTATGTTATATTTTATTAAGTTAAGATGTTGAATTTGCACTTTCTTCTCTAGATAATGATCTGGTGTGTGTGTGGATAGTGCCTGGAGAAAAACTGAATTATTTAGTTGAATATAAAATGTCCAGTTGTCCATTCGGGCGTGTTTATAGCCTGCATCATAAAACCCTGAGTATAAATCGTTTGAATGTGTCCGATCCAGACTATAAGGGCACAGAGACAAGGACGCATGAGAGAGAAACCCCCCCTGACGTGAATCAGCCCTTTAATGAAGCTGAAAGAATATGACAAAACACAAAGAGCTGCAAACCCATCAATGACACACACACACACACACACACACACACACACAGACACACACACAGACACACAGAACACAAAGACAGCTCGAAACAAAGAGTCTTTCTGCAAAGATCTGCTGCAGACCCATCTTCTGAAGGATTCTACTGTACTCTCACTATGAGTTTGAGAATGTGTCGTTGTGCAGTAAAAAACACACTAATACACACACACCCACACACATTGTCGTTTTGAATAAAGTCCTGTGACTGGAATGTGGCCATTACAAAATTGCCATGGCCCCTGCTTGCCCTTCCCGGGCCCCTCATATCCCTCTCTTCCATTCTGCTTTGAACATTTTCATCTTCTCTTCTCTTCTCCATCTCTCTCTCTCTGTTCAATATCTCATCTCTCACTCTTCAATGCTCATTTTAGATTTTCAGCCCTCAGGACGGAGAGGATGTTTGAGATTGTATGACAGATTGCATCACTGCGGTCTCAGGCCTTTCCGTCTCCACAGACACCAAATACTCCGTAGCCAGAGGCATGAATGACGATGATTCCTCTCGTTTAGAATACTATTCAGTTGAGAAGTTCTTCGATGGATAAGCCCCTAGATTTTGTCTGTTTGTTATGTCACTTTCATTGATGTTGAGTGATCTGTCTATTCAAGCTGTAGGGATTCATGAATTCTGTACGAAATTTCATGGTCCAGATAGTTTAGTCGGGATCGAAGATGTCGGTCAACAAGATAGGTGATATCATATTTTATTTAATGGAAGCCCAACGTCACATTTTACTCTGGTCAGCTTTTGATTGTCTTTCCTGCTGGAGGTCTGGTGTGCTATAATGTTTTTAGTCGAGCTCAGCTTGTTGTGGCGAGGTGCCATTATGGGGTGGTAAAGCTGCCCACTTCCAGCTTCATCTGCCTCATCAGCACAATGTCTGCCCCGACTGCAGCTCACAAAGATCATCAGATATCAACATGAACTGACTCTGACCTCCACAAACTCCACCCTTGTTCTTCAGGCGTACTTTTAAACACAACGCGATTGTTACAGCTACAGCACATTTTTTTATACGTTGAACTTGATCCAAGCTCAAATTTGAAGAATAATCATCACTAATGATATTCAATATTGTTTCATACACTAGTATTCTTTTCTTCTCTTTATGTTATACAAAGTTTGTTAGAGACGTAAGAAATACCTCAGAGGAATCAAGACATGATCAATACTTATATACAATCTGATCTAATAGCTTTGATACTAAACTGATGAACTATAATAATAATAATAATAATAATAATACATTTAATTTACACAATATTTCCTTGAAGAGCGATTTAAATAATAAAATTTAAAAAAACCTTTTTCTGAAAATATTATAAGTTTATTTAGTTATTTTACCTCAAAAATCATTTTTTGTTTTGTTTTGTTGTAGTATTATGAATGATCTCAAACATTTTCGTACATGTCTACCTCATGGAATGCTGCTATCTCAGACTCTCTTAAAATCCCTAACAAAAAATGACACATCCAGCAAAATTTGAATGAAATATTAAAAGGAGCCAAAATTATTTAATTGTCATATAAAGATGCACCAGCAGAACTTTCAACATATCCGTCCAGCGTCACACAGTCACTTCTCTAAAATAAGCTTTTTTTTAACTCCTGTGACAAGAAGAAAAATGCTTTGATTCTTTAAGACACACAAAAGACTCCTGGACAACCCGACACTCTCCAAAAGTGCTGATCTACCCTAAACTATTTCAACATTTAACTCTCAAATTCTCCTCCTGTCCTAAATTCGCTCATTGTAACCTCAAAACTTTGAAAACTTCATAATAACACCAGAGTGAAGCTGAAAGTAGTAACCAACCTACCAGAGCAACAACAAGTTTTTAATAATTGTGAGAATATAATTTGATTCAAATTCTTCTTTTATTTTAACAACAAGTAATCTGATTACTCACTCATTGCTTTAGTTATATACCTGCCTATACAGGTTTACGTGTAAGAACCCCAACCCTATGCTTTGGTGTATTTTGAAATGCTGCCACTTGTCAGAAATCTGATGTTATATTAGGGTGTTATGGTAATTTTTCCCTAATTTTTGCTTTTTTAATCTGCAATTCTTTAAGACATATCAAACTTCTAACTCGGCGGAGGTTTTACAACATGAAGATACTAGAATGTTTTCCTCATTTGTTGACTAGGTAGTTACAGCAGATTAAATTGCAGACACAGCACTATATTAAAGCGTTAGAACTGTTAAATGGAAAGACAATTACCTTAAGTAAGTTATAATAACTTGATGTATTTGAAATATGTGTTTAAGTGTTGGGGATTTGAAGACCTTTCATTTTTCTTACCGACAGAAACCGTTAAAAAAAAAAGTTCATTCTCATGAAATGTGAATCCAGATGTTCTCTTTCTCCTCTCAGGCGATGGAGAGCAAGCTGCTGGTTGGTGGGAAGAACATCATGGATCATACAAACGAACAGCAGAAGATGCTGGAGGTGAAAAGGCATGAGATTGCTGAGCAGGTAAGTGTGTGTGCGTGCGTGTGTGAGTGTGTCTTTACAATGTGGCTCAAGTGATTTAGCAGTTTTTAGGCTGGTAGTCTTCTACATGTCAAAGCCGTAAAGACACAGAAACCCCAAATAGTTCAGGATTGATTTTCCGTTGGCGTTCTTTCTAAAGAGTGGATCTTGCCTCTGCTGTCAAGTTGTCCTGTAGCTGTAGCAATGAATTATGAATGGATAACATTTAATATATTACTATATTTGAGCCAAAGCTAACACAGATAACACAGGGAGAGGCTGTTTAACATGAAAGTGACATTTGGTGACGCCGATGTTTTCAGACGCGCAGCGAGAGGGAGATTCAGCAGCAGATGCTGGTCCAGGATGAAGAGACTCTGGAGCTGAGAGAGACTTTCACCTCTCTGCAACAGGAAGTGGAGGCAAAAACCAAGAAACTCAAGAAGGTAAAAGATGCAAAAACTCCATCTCCATCATATACATAGAAGAAAGAAAAGACCGTAGACCTGCGTGTTTACGTCAGTGTAAACTTCTTCACCACCTTTGACCCCCGATCCTGATCCTAATCTCCCACTGCCTTGATCACCTGCTCCATAAAATTCAGTACCTCGAGGTTTGTCCTGCTGTCCTCTCCCTTTCTCACTCTGTCCCTTCTTAATCTTGGCTCTCCTCATCCTTTACAAACTAAACTTCTCCGACTGTTCTATCTATCATGTAATAAATCAGCATCTCCTCATCCCTGACTCCTCAAGCACCAAAATCTGACAATCTGACCTTTTCTGAACCCCTTTGTAATACTTGCTTCTCAATCCGTGGCACAGCAAGCAGGCCTGACTTCAAACAAACCGTTGTGTTGGTGCGCGATGCACTAACTTGGCGCGCCCTCTCTCACTGCATGGTGCCGTTCTGCTGAGGAAAAGAAGGATTACTTTCACACTGTGGTGTCAAAGCTCAACAGCGAGCTAAACAAGCGATGTTTATAGTGGTTTTAGTGAGGTTGATAGTGTTTAGTGATATGTTAATATTATTTATAGTGATGCTCTCATGTGAAAAGCGACTCAGCTTTGTGACAAATGTCGACGGAAGATGAAATCAGAGTCGCATTATAGCCGATCTGACGATTCAGAGTGAGGTCTCATTTCCAAAAATCCGGACTGTGTCTGATTCAGGTCCAGATGTGGAAGTGGCCCAAATCAGACATGGAAGAGATCCGATTCCATGTGGTTGTTGTCCACACTGCCATGAAAAAGTTACATATGAACAAGATATGAGACCTGGGCCGCTTTTTCTCTGCAGTGTGAACGTAGCCTGAGATTACATCACATTACGACATGATTATGTGTGAGCCATGAATTATAAATGAGAACCTAGGCTGCAGTTATCTGCATAAGGACTGTAAATCCTCTAATTCCTTATTTGTAGATTTAAAGGAGTACATGTTCGCAGAACACTTACGCCCATGTTTTCAGTTGATTAGGGAAATATTGTGAGAAAGTAATTTTCTTAGAATCTTAAAGTCAAGGAGATTTTAATCCATCAGAGGAATATCTTCATTTAATGCAGCAAAGTGCATGAAATTTCCTTTAAACACACCTGATGGCACCTCAAAATCATAATCAACAACAGTATTTGAGTATTTATCATAAAAACGAAATATAAGACACCACACCGCAGAGGCTTGCACCGCCGAGTCATCTGTCAGGCTAACTACATCAGGGACAAAGTCAGGATTAGCCTTTGGGGGTGCATGACGAAATAAGAAAAATAAGCAGGAGAAAGGGAGAGCAGCCATGTTGCTGTGCTCCAATTGGCTGCCCAATTCTCCAGACACCAGTGCCTCCAGCGCTGTTGCTATGGGCAACCAAGCTGCAGCAAGTGGCAGACCAGTTCATCAACGACTACACTGCACTGGGTGACATCTCGCCTCTCCATCTTCTCTCTCCCTCTATCTCTCTCTCTCTCCTCATAGTTGTACGCCAAGCTCCAGTGCATCAAAGCGGAGATCCAGGACGTGAACGACGAACACGTGAGGAGCCGACAGGAACTGGAACAAACTCAAAACGAGCTGACCAGAGAGCTCAAGTTTAAGTGAGTCGAACATTCGGGAGAGTCAGCAGCAACGGCGAATACGTATGGATGGTTCAGCAAACACAGAGCCGGTCACATCAGACATGCCTCACAGGAATTCCATTATTAAAACACTGAGAGAAGAGCCATGATGACATGATGCCTACAATCGCAAACAAAACTGCTATATTTATTCTTGTAACATTTTATTTTATATATATATATCATACATTCTTATTGATGGAATCCAAAATATGCCTAATTTCTAAGATAAATGTGTAAACAGTTTGTATACATATAAAACAATATGAATAATACAAGTTGTTTTTTTGGGAAATGAAGATGAATTAATTAATTTTGATGTAATTGATATTTTAGACACAAAAAATGTATCCTTACTATTTTCACTGTGGACTGATTTGTTTTATTAATGAGGAAGACCTGCTGATGGTTTCATTCACTGTGACCAAACACAATGAATGAAAATGCAAAGAGATTGTGTGTAGACTCCACTCTAGAACTTTCTCACACATTTCTTCCTGGTTTGACCTCATTATAAACCATTTTTTTTCGCTGTGTGTCGTGTTCATGCAGGTATCTCATAATAGAGAACTTCATCCCTCCAGAGGAGAAGAATAAAATCATGAACAGATTGACCTTTGACCCAGAGGAGGATCAGTGGAGATTTCAGTCCCTTGTTCCAGCTGAAAGGTCATTGTGGGTTCTAGATGTGGGGATGAACTCTGATGAACTCAGAATGTGTTGAATCGATGTCAGGGTTCATGACCTTTTCGATCTTCCTCCTTTCTCTGTATCTTACTCTTCCTCAAGAGGCATTTTTGAATTGGAGATTGAGATTAAGTCAATTTTTTTGTTTCTTATTGATCTTCTTTCCTTATATATTCAGTAAAACCTTGCAGATGAAGAAAAGGCCGACATCTGCGGTTGGATACAAGCGACCAGTCAGTCAGTACGCCAGGGTTGCTATAGTGATGGGAGGTCACGCCAGATACAGGGTAAGAGTGTATGCATGTTATGGCGTGCAGCGTTTAAGCACTTTAACCATTAGTTAGAGTAGTAAATTTAAAGGAATATTCTGCCAAAAATGTATCCTTTGCCTGTCAAACTAGAATGGCACTAACACACACACAGAGGCCACTTTAATTTTAACCGAGCCTTTTCCATATTTGTTTCCCTTAATGTACCATAAGGTTACTGGGTTTGGAATTCGGACCCTCACCAAATGACCAGATTGTTTTTTCATCAAGATCTGTGTCTCATTCACTGAGAACTTGAAGAAAATTAGGAAAAACAGATTGAGATAATAATTTATTAGACTGTATTTATTTATATTATCCTTTTATCCAAACCAAAACCTATTGATGTCCATTCTGGCACTAGACACGTCCTCCCAACAAGTTTCATGGATAACCGTTCAGTAGTTTTTGAGTAGTCCTGTTGACAAACCAACCAACAATCGAACAAACGCGGGAGAAAACATTAGGTAACAATCCTTCTTTGTAGGCTGGAAAGATTGGAAACTTAGGCTCCTTTAAAGGGTTAAAGGAGTGACTTTTACCTCCACCAATGAGATTTGGAATGAATTATGGGAGGCCCACATTTGTTTGTTTTTTCATAAGATATTTCAAAAAATGTATTAACACATTACGTTACACATTATTACTGTTTAAGGGAGGATGTTGGGTGAAGATCTAATTACATCAACAAGAAATACAACAAGAATACCTGGGGCGTGGTAGTTTTCACACAAGACCTACGAGTATGAAGCTCCTCCTCTCGAAAAAAAACCTTAACGTTGGCAAACATGAAGAATGAAACGCCTTTATTTCTAGTCAGCATCTATATATATGTATGGGTGTGTGTGTGTGTTTGTATCTGTGTGTGTGTGTATGTGTCTGTGTGTGTTTGTACAGGCTGAAAACATCATTTTCTTGGAGCTGGACTTGACTCTTCCAAACACCCACTCTCTGGACCGGAGAATGGAGGCAGAGCTGAACCAAAGCCAGTCTCTGGACAACTCGCCGACCAAGATCAGCGGAGTCCGCAAGTCTAGATCCTGGTGAGCCCTAGACCTCAAACCGGAGCTTTACTGACTGAAATACCAATGAAAACTGCATGCTGGTATATACGCAGAGAGTAACTACAGTACATAGATATTTTCCCAGAGTTATTTGTGTCTTTTGGACTCCTTTTTAATAAACTTTAGTGTTTAGCTGTGGAGTATCTTCCTTCCGTTTGTTCTACTGTATATCTTCAACACAGCGGCTAAAAGACAATGTTTGAAGAAGTCAAAGAGTATTTCTATAAGTGAGACTTATAAACCCAATCCAAATCATTTGTCCAGCTGGAGAACACGCCACCTTATAATAAGTAACAAGAAAATCATTGAACGGAAGTTAAAGATAAGTTTTAACATTGTTTTTCATTTGTGAATTGCCCTTTTTAAACATGTTTAAAAATGTTTAATAATCTATTTTAAGGTATGGATAGTGTGGTTGCACATTTCTGCAACCCTGCACAGGTTAGGTGGTGAGAGAAACAGAATGAATGAATGAATTTATTTACACTTATCCGTCAAAATCTTCTAACCAGTGACAGGTGAAGTGATTGACATTGTTTATTTCGTTACGATGGCGCCTTTCAGTGGGGGGGATATATTAGACAGATTTGTACATTTTTCTTCGTGAGGTTTAAGTGCAAGATGTTGGAAAAATGGGCAATTGTAAGAATGTCAGCAACTTCAACAAATGATGAAGTTGCCAAAATCAGACTGGTGTAGATGGTTTAGAGTCAATGCATCGCACCGTGGTCTTTTTCAGGATAAGCCACACCCTCTTGAAGTGGGCATAATCTGATGGTTCATCCCCCATTTGTACATCTCAATCTCGCTGCATGATCTTATAATGTTGTGTCTAAATTGTATTTGAAATAGGTGATTTTGATCATTTATGATCAATATTTTCATTTTAATATCTATTATTTCCTCTCCTTTTTTTTTAATCTCTTGCAGGTGTCAGAACCCCAGATCTCTCGCATCATCGTCTTCTAATGTTTCATTGGCTGCATGTCACACCGCGGCGCCCATGGCAGCACAGTAAAGATTAAGTGAAGAGGGGCGCCTTTTCTCTTGAATTTATTTTATTCCAATTCTTCATGCCCTCTTCTTTTTTTGACCAGTGATCCTCTAAAAGACCTCTCAAGAACACTCACCGAGGAAGGAGGAAGTGAATTTCATACAGGAAACTAGGTGATGAACTTTAGAAACACCTCCTCCTCCTGCTCTACAGATGTAAAGACCACCAGAATGCTTTTCCTCCTTGCATGTCTGAAAACCACAAGCCTCAGATCTTCCTCTTGAAAACCTGGATGCATTGCTGTACTGCCTAGAATCTGTCAATGTGTGTGTTTGAGTGTGTGTGTGCGTGCGTGTGTGTGTATATATATACAGGGCTATGTGGTTTCCTGTTTGTGTATATAATTGTGACCAATACAGATCAAAAACCTCACAAACTGCTTGAATCGCCCATAAGATATCTTTGTAAATATCTCTTGTACTTTGGGGATATAGTTGGTTAAGAAATGATGTCATAGAGATGAGAGTTATTTCCCTGTTGGAATTGAGCACAGTAGAAAATAATGCAACGCACCAAGTTGTTGGTCAGAGGCGGTACCCTGGAACCTGAATGATGACCTATTATTGCACCTGATGTCTCAAAGTCTCAAAGTCCCTAATTAAGAAACAATGCCTTAATATAATCAAATTTAAATGACAATATTAAGTCATGTCGCACTTCTAAAATATCTGTCCCGGGTTTTCATACTTTCAAGTTCCCATTACTCTATTGTCACCATCGTGGGTGAAAGTGAGCAAACTTTCATGAAAATCATCCGAGTTGAAATATATCATTAACAAATTGAAGAAACCCGCTATTCTTAGGGACTCCACCGGGCGCTCGTGAAATTTCGAAGAGATGTGGATAGACCGTACCCTTTGAACGGGAGCCGAATGATTCAAACATTTTTCTCATATGGGCCTCAAATGTAAAAAATGAGCAAAACCAATTATGAGATGCACACCTCCGGGGAAACAGGGGAATCATGTGTGAAATTATAATCAAATTGTGTCTGTTTTTTTGTTTTTATGATGGACAGAAGGGTCATACCATGTATCCCCTCTGGCAGGAACATAAAAACTACTAGAAGGGAATTCAGTAGAGCACAAGGCTGCTTAGTTTCACATGATCACTTATTACAAAGGCATCAAAGTGTATCAGAGCCATTAAGTCCATATGTCGTTATTATCCAGTCAGTGCGGGTCATTTCTTGCAGAAGTGAAAGAAATGTCCTACATGCATTGTTAAAGAAAGTAAAAACAAAGTGCTATAGTCGGATCCACTCCAGAAATGTAACTCCTTCTTCCTTGTCTTATACCCAACCAACCCTAACATATTTCACAAAAATCCCTCCAGTGGTTTTTGTGCAATTATGCCAAACAGATAGACAAACGAATAGAGTGACGCCACCGAAAAGCAGGTCAGATCATCTAATGAGGACAACCAACCAAAACAGTGATTGTTCAAGCTCTTCCTGCTTTTGTCCTTTTCTGTGTGAGGACACTCAACATTTAAAAACGAATGTCCATCTGTGAGGAAAAGTGACCCTCTGCTGTGCCTCATGGTCTTCTTGTCTCCACCTCAATGTTATTTTTACATCTCATGACATTTTAATTGACACATTCGAAGACGCCATTTTCTTTTGAGAGGCCTCAGATTGAGATTCATTTCCACTTTAAACATCCGGGTAGGGCCGACACTACAACAGAACAGATTCTAGATATTCAAACAGTGAATCTGTTTGTTCAGTCAGTTGTTGCTGTCTGCTTTTAGGTGTGTGCAGTTTATTGTCATTGGGTTCTTTTCCTGTAGATTTTAAGCGGAGCAGACAGTAGGGGGTCCGGCTGACTCATAAAGTCTGTATTATTGATGCCAGGAATCAGGATGCAGCTGAACCCACCGAAAAGCATAAGAACGCATGAAAAAAACTGTTTATTGTTTTATTATGATCCTATTAGCCATTTAATTTAATGACCGCTAGTCTTCCCAGGGTCCTTACAAGAAGATATTACATCCAAGTATAACACAGGGCATCATTGATAATTAATCCTGAAATAAAAAGGAGTATAAAAAAAATTGCAAAAATAATGAAATAAACAGAAATTCGTTTTCACTTTAAAGGCTTAATACAACAAACATTTTTGAACTTCACCATAATGAATAATTGATGGATTCTTTCATTAACATTTTAGAAAATGGTAAAACTGGCTACCACATGTTCCCAAAGGCCTGAGGTGAATTCTTAAAATTGCTTTTATTCACTTAAAGCCCCACATACGTAAGCAGATTTCTCACAGATATGAAACACAGAAAAGTAGCGACTCATCATATTTGTTGAACCAGAAAATATTGCAAATTTGCAAACTTTATTCACTCAAAATTACAGTACTAAATTGATCTAAATAAAGAAAAATAAGAGGCAAAGGCTTTAAATACTTTGTGTGTTGAAGTTGAGGACTCATGTGTGTTCAGGCATCAACATCTGGGTACATTTTGTTAATAGACCTGAGTTTGTGTGTTACTTTTCTCTGAGGATTAAAGCAAAATGTATAATGTATATTAAAGTAAATGCAACTATACCTTTAATGCAGAGTTAAGACTCAACGAGAAGTGTATTACCGTATGTTGAGATGATTATTTATGGAAGAAGACATTGTAGATTTATTTAGAAATGTTTCAAGGCATAAAGAGGCTGGATCAGATATGCTTTTAATCAGAAAATGATTTTAAAATATTGAGGAAAGAATGACAAAATGATGGTGTCGGATGTATTGGACTAGATCTCTGTTTAAATTGTTGTATGATATTAATTTGCTGTGCGTAATGCAGAATCGGTTATCAGTACTGCTTCGATACATCCATGAATTATGGTGTAGAAAATAGGACAGACAGTCAAGCAGTGATGAACGTGATTGGGTTGGATATATTAGGAACGGTTCACGATTAAAACATTACCAGCCTCTATTGTTGCTTCTAAAAATGTCTCGTGTGTAAACATTTTTACCATATTGATTGGTAAAATCGTCCATGTACATTTCACATCTGTGTTATGAGTGTAACATATTGTAAACGTGCGTGTGCATGAGTGTGTGTGTGTGTGTGTGATTGTGTGAGGGCTGTTGGGGTTAGGAGGAGGGGGGATGGCGATGACAGAGGGGGGAGGTTGGTGGATGGAATGCAGGGATCCTGAGACAATCAGGAAGTGAAGAACGACTGAGGAGGAGGCTCGTAGGTCTACAGAGCCTGTTTCCATGGTAACCTGCCAGTAAAGGGTGAGGGGACTGCGATACGGGGGTGGGGGGGGTGGGGGGTGGATGTGTATCTGTATGTATGTAATATGGTGGGCTGTTCGAGCTGAACTCATGTCTGGCTGACCAAAAAAATGAATAATAAATAAAAGACAGTGTAACAGACACCTGCTGGTCTGTCAGCCATCTTTAAACGACTCTAATCAGATTTATTTCAGGTTGTTGCGTGCCTACGTGTGATTTCCATGCGTGAGATTTCCCTCAAGAACTACATTTATTTTAATTTGACCTTAATTGTAGCAAGAGATTTCATTACATGGCTTTTCTGTACATTTTTATGCATTTATGATGCCCTCCAAAGTCCCGTTATATTTATTTCACTACAGTCAGGCACTAAATAAGTAAATACAGCAACAACAAAAAAATAAATAAACACAATCAACATGTTTCAGATATTAATATGGCATAATAATACATCTGTAATCTAAAATAATGTTTTTTCAAATATAAACAGCTGAAATGACGGCGACAAATAACAAAATACGCAACACTGATTATATATATAATATATATATATATATATATATATATTCCCTGCAGTACCTGAAAGTACACCAACGGGTTTAAGTACCCCCATTTGAGAAACTTTGTATCATCAGCATATAGTTTTAGATGTTCTATATAGCACACACTTTACAGCAAAGAACCAGTGTAAAGTTGCACTTGAGAGTGATAATAAAAACATTCAGAGTATTCATACTCTGCCTGAATGTATTGGCAGCTCAAACGCAGATTTTATGTTAGAGCTCCACCTGCCAGACAGAATAATGTCATTACAGGAGATGTGATGGTTTGACGGGCATCTCTCCTGAAACATGATGTTTGTGCTCACATTCTAAAGGGCATTAAGTTCATATCAATGCATTTAAAAAACAACAATAAATACATTATTATAATATGTGAAAATACAGTATAGAGGGCGTATTAAGTTCCTATTCCCATTTATCCTCATTTAAATATTCATGATCAAACTGTACTTCCACAGCTTATTATTACATAATACAACTGATATATATATATATGTATATATATATATATATATATATATACACACCCCTCCATAGGATGTACCATGGACAGACAGGAAGTGGCTGAAATCAAGAAGTCGTCCCTGTGCAGGCCTGAAGGACAGCACAGATGTTCTCATTATCTAATCTGACTGGAGCGGGCCCTGAGTACCAGATCCATAGAGGCTTTGGTCTACCACAGATGACCGGGCCAAAGGTCTAGGCTGTGCAAAGAGGCTCCTGTGACAGTCCAGCACATAGCAGCAGGGTGTAAGAGGCAGGCTGGGACAGAATAGACTGAGAGGCAGAACCAAGTGGCTGGGATAGTGTACAGGAACATCTGTGCGGTCCGACACAACTAAACAGCAGAAGAGCAGAGCCAAGATTCTATGGGACATAAAGTTGCTGACTGACAAGCAGCTACTGTTCATCCAAGTAGACATAGTGGTGGTTGAAAAGGACCAGAAGAGGGCAGTGGTGATTGATGTAGAAAATCACAGTAATTAACTTGCAGCAAGTAGAGAGTTATTACTACGGTTATTACAACAGAACAAAGGTAATGTGGTATTTGACTGTGGTGACGTTATTCAAGGATTCAAAGATTCAAGGATTCAAAGAGCTTTATTGTCAATTTTGCAGTAATGTACCAGACATACAGAAAATCATCAAAAAAAAAAAATTTCTGACAGAACCGAGGCGCAAAAGTTTATATTAAATTAAAGCGCTTATAGCCCTGAGAAAAGTATACAATTAGTGCAAAAGGGTTGATTTGATTTACAGCAGTGCAAAAATATTTCTTGGGACAGTTGTCAATTCATTAATGTGGTTTTCACAGTAATGAATTGAATACTGTCATTTTAGACTTACTACACACTCAAATACTGTACAGGACATCTCAGCAAACGGTCACTTCAAAGTGCTTCACACAAACAATCAAGAACATTGCAACAAAGTGCAAAAAAGAACATTAAGACATAGCTAAAAACAGTAATAAAACACAGAGAAAGATTTAAAAATGAAAAACAAGCTTAAAAAAGGTAGACAGAGAGAAAATCTACTGTGTATCATAAGTACAGTAAGAGTTCTGTATAGAAAAGACAGAAATAAGAATAATAAAAAAATAAAAAAATGTAATAACAGGCAGCAACAAATAAAAAAGGTTTTGAGCTTTGATTTAAAAGAACTGCAGTTCTCCGGGAGCTTGTCCCAAATATTTGGTGCATAAAAAGTGAATGCTGCATTTCCATGTTTGGTTCTGACTGTGGGGTTCCTGAGCAGACCTGACCCAATGACCTGAGAGGTCTGGATGCTTCATAACATAGCGGAAGAACAGAAATGTAAGTTGGTCCTAAACAGTTTAGTGATTTGTAAACCAGCAGCGAGATTTTGATTTCAAATCTCTAAAAAAAAATGTAATGTGAGATACGAACCAAATACAATATAAATGACTGAATCATATTTTTACAGTTCACTTATGTGTTCAGTGATAAAAAAAATAACAATATATGGCAAAGATGTTAAGTTCCTCATGATTTTCTGGATAGGACGTACATAGTTATACACTGTTTTTACTCCTGAGAAGAATAATCTAAGAGAGGAACCTTATAAAAACTAGAAGGAAACTCACACCTGAGCTCTACCACAGGACTTAAGAAGGTCACATTAGTCTCGATCAACCATGTCAGGAAGTTCTTCAGGTTTGGATCACAGTGAAATCGGTTCATTCTCAGATCCAGGAAGCGGAGAGATTGAAAATTGGTGGGATCAGGAGAGGATATGAAGTTGTTGGAGAGGTGAAGTGTTTCGAGACTTTTGGGAAGCACATCTGGGTGGAGGTATGTCAGTGAGTTAAATGAGATGTCCATCTCCAGTACTGAAGTGAGACCCTTGAAAATGCCCTGTGGAAGAGTCTGGAGGGAGTTGAAACTCAAGTTGAGACCATGCACCTTCTCGAGATTGTCAAACAGATTCAAGCATCTCCCTTCAGACCAAATGGACTGCAGGGAGCTGCCATGAAGGTCCAGGACCTGTAATTTATTCAAGCCAATTGCTGAAACTCGTGTACTGGGACTGCACCACCTGATGGTGTTTCCTCCATACAAGAGATTCTGGAGGTCTTTCATTTCAGTTAAAAAAGGGTAAACATCTCCCAGGTTTGTTAGTCTATTGCCATTAACGTCCAGATGTTTAATATTACCAGCAAAACGCTTGAGGCCACTCACTGAAGTGAACGCCAACTTATTGTCATCCAACAGGAGATAATCTAAACTGGGTAGAGATGCAGGGAAGCCAAGTTCTCTCAAAGAATTCCCTGTCAGAAATAAACCCCGCAGTTTGGGAAGTCCACTAAATGAGCCATAACCAAGCACACCAATGTTATTGTGGGACAGGTCTAACACCCGCAGCTTTGTCAGTGAAGCAAAAGTGTGAGAGTAGATTTCCCCGAGCAGGTTGTGTGAGAGGTTGAGCCCAACTAAATGTCCCTGAAGACCCGTAAAGGCATTTCTGTGTATCTGATTCACACTATTTTGGGAAACGTCAATGATCGCAACCTCTTTCAGTGGACTGAAAACTCCCTTTTGCAATGCAAATATCCTGTTTTTAGAAAGATCCAAAATGGAGATGGAACTGTTCTTCAGGCCTATAAACGTGCCGCGGTCTGGATCACGGAGATTATTGAATGAAAGTCCTTTACCGATGTGACCCGGCAGATTCAGACGGGAGATTTTTGTCCCCTCAATGGCTTTGAAAAACCGCTCCAATTTATCCACATTAAACCCGCTGTAGGATAGGTCAAGTGTGTGAAAGGACATTCCTCTAAAAGGATTCCCACATTCCTGCCAGTTAAAGCCTTCATTAGACATCACCCTAAGTTGAACAGAGTCCAAGTTCAGAACATCAAAGTGTTTTCCCTGGAACCCAACCAGATCAGACTCACATATTTGATCAATTTTGTTCAGTTTTACATTCAAATCTTTTAAATTAGTCATGTTTACAAAGAACAATGAAGGCTGGAGTCTGTTTATGTTGTTACCAAAGAGATCAAGTGTCTCCAAGGACGACAGCGGCGCAAGATAGTTCCCCGTCAGTATGGAGTTTTTAAGACCACAGGAAACCAGGTGAAGATTCTTCAAACCAGACAGTCCCAAAAAAGAATTTGGCTCCAGACGAAGTTGGACATTGAAGCTGAGGACCAGCCTCCTGAGGCGCTGTTGCCCTCTGAAGGCGTTGTTCTGGATTACAAGAGGCACATGCTGCATCCCGAGGTCCAGCTCCTGCAAGTCCTCCAGGCCTGACAGTGAGGAGGCGTTAATCTCACCAATGTGGTTCATCTCCAGGTAAAGGTGGGTGATGTGGGGAGGCAGAGGAGGAACCCAGCGGAGCTTCTGGGAGGCACAGTTGGCTACAGAGCCCATTATGAGGCATGATGGGAAACAACTCGGCACCTGCAGATTAAAATGAACAAATGGAAGTGGGTTTTCATAATCTGGAACATGGCATGGAATAGTTCAAACTCATTGAATGTTTTTTGCAGAGAAAATAAGAAGTTATTTTTGCTTTTATTTTTCAGCATTTCAAAGTTCTGAATACAAAAATTGTGTCGAAGAAAATTCCGATAGAAAAATTCAATGCAAGAAATTAGATGCCTTTCTATTTTCAAAATCCAATGAGATATTTGTTTCTAACACTATTAGCTTTTTAGTTCATTGTAATGTTTGCTTCTGTAATAACTTTCAAAATAAAAAATATCGATATCTATCTATAGGATTTAGCTCTACACTCAATATATACTTTTAGAAAAAAAAACACAGATGGGACATGGAGCTCATTGGATGACAAAGAAACTAAAAAAAGAAAACCTTCAAAGATCTAAAGAAGATGCTCATGATTCTCACTTGCCACAAGTTTCATTAACTCTCTCTCTCCATCTCGTTTTGATCGATCGATTAATCATTATTTTTTAAATGAGTATTTGCTTATTGCCGTTCCGTCATTTCCAGTGAAATATTTGAAACCATCAACCCGTTTAAACCTCTCCATCAACTAGATTTTGAATATTTTCTATTAAATAAAAAAATCTCATTTTGAGTCTCAATGGGAAACATGTATGTGGTAATAAATACGGGGCCAAGGATTGGGCTCTCAGGGACACCACAGGTCAAAGGGGGCAGAGGTTGAGGCGTTAACCATGGCTATTGAGAAAATCCTATTCCATAAGTAGCATTTTTTTGACTTATTAAAACATGTGAGGACTTACTTAACATAATTCTGGGACTTGATGCAACCAAAAAATGTCTAATAAGTGACAAATAGTTTTATAAAAACATGAACTACTTAAAAAAAGTTAAGCTAATCTGATTAGAACTATTTTCCATGGTAAGAAAAAAATTTTATGGACTAAATGAGTATGTGTGATTTTTCTTTCACTATTTAAAAACATGCCTGACCAATTGATTTTTCATTTAATGGTAAATTCAGAGTGTCTGAGATTATACATTGAATAAATGCCCAAAAGTACGGAGCCCATCTGATGACATCAAAGGAAAAAAAATTTATCCTGTGACAAGAATTAATAAGGTGTGGAAACAACTTTTTTTTTTTTTTTTTTTGGTGTAGACTTTAAAAGCAAGATACTTTATGAATTTTTTTTTAAAAAAGATCACAACGAACAAATTACTTGAGAGATACAAAACTGATTCAATACAATAATTCCTAATTGCAAATGCAAATTAATTTTAAAGCACTAAATGTTCCCGATTTTTTTGAATTATTTTTTATTTTTTTAACTTTTTTACTACCACATCATGTCTCTGCAGACCTTTATTTGTCTGCTAGTATTTCTTAGGAAAATCAGTAAACAAAAGTTTGTCGTCTCTCTTTGGCCTTTTAATGTAATTGTGTCCTTTTTTGCCCCCAAAATTCCATATATCCATTAAAAATCCATGCTACTTCTCCTGAAAAAGACTCTTTACTGCATTAATAGATGGTGTAAAGCATTCTATAATTCCTTCCAGCATAGAATAGGGCAGAAGTAGCAGAAATACACATTTAAAGTAGAATTGAAGTTGGAGTTGAAGTATTGATTAGAATTGTTAACGCAGGTAAAAGTGAGAAATATGACAGGCTTTGAAATGCATTTTAACTTCTATTACTGTCAATCACAGAAAAAAACAAGATTGAATCCACTTGAGTATTGTGTCTGTCTTGAATATATAATAATAAGGAAGTACAGATATTTGTGTCAGAATGTATGGAATTGTATCAAAAGTTGTCAGAATACTGATATTCAAGAGAAGTACAGACTCCTGAAAACTTCGTATTTGCACTTTGTTACTTTCCAAATTTGAGGGGATGTTACATAAATACAGTATAAAGCTGATTTCTATTTACATAGTAGCAGTATTTAACAGAGCATAACACCTATTTATGTTTCTATTGTGCTGTATTTTCACATACCTGTAGGAAAACACAAATGATGACCGCAAAAAGTCCCGGCACCTTCATCTTGTCACTCAGTCTATAACGGCTCGGCCTCCGCAATGAAAGCAGTGATCTGCAGAGATTTCTGTTTGTTGCCTTTTTATCTCTCCATGTTTGCGTCACTCGTGCCCGTTGTTGCAATGAACCTTTAGCGTAAACATGACTATGAGTGGGAATTCACCTTTTTTTTCTTTCTTTCACTGCCAGATTTACATTAAAATGGGAAGTACCTTCACTTGTTCACAGGCTTTTCTAGGTAATGTATGTTTTGTGCGTCCGGGTTAAGATGATATATTCTTTTGCACAATTGGCTACTCTTCAAATATTGTGTGGCCAAGTTTGTATGACTTTTTGTTTTCAATAACCCTTTCCTTCCTTCCAAAAAAACAAAAGGTAGTTTAGTAAGAGTTAAGCTTTTCAGATTTGAGTTACTGCACTGTGGAGTTGTTTTAATGTTATGTCAGTAAGTAACTGTTATATAAAGTGTGCATCAGCGTAATCGCTGGTCTTATATTTTGTATTTTTTATATTTTATTACCTTAACCCTTTAATGTCTTCACCAAAAAATAAACAAAGAAATCATATTTCCATAAACATTATGGAAATATGATTTCTTTACATATTTTCATCATTTTTTTCTTGGTTCTTGGATTTATTAATTCAATATCTGAGACACCATAAATCTACCATAAAATCAAAAATCATATGTTGAAGCATATTTTTAAACAGTGAAAAACATTTATGTTTATATATGCACATATTTATATATATACATTCAAATATATATATAAGTACGTAAACACACACATACACGTACATACATATAAATATACATGCATATAATTATTCACACATATATTCACACATATATATATATATATATATATATTCATATATACACATACACATACAAATACATATGTATATGCTCAATCCAAAATTAAGAAATAGAAATGTAGGTGAAGAATGTGTTATTCAGTTAACATAAATATACTCAGGGGAAATAGTTTTAGTAACAGGATATGTTGGAAATCATTTGTTCTTTCTTTGCTTAATGAGGAAATTATTTCAATGACTTGCGTATTTTTTTTCGCAATTTCCTGAAAATGTTCTTCCTCTTTTAGTTATCAAGTCTCAGGTTCCCTCATCACCAGTTCAATAATGAAGATTTTCTTACTACCACATCATGTCTCTGCAGACCTTTAATTGTCTGCTAGTATTTCTTTGGAAAATAAGAAAACAAATGTTTGTCGTCTCTCTTTGCCCTTTTAATGTAATTGTGTCCTTTTTGCCCCCAGAAAGGACACCATGTCCTTTGCCCCCAAAAAGGACATGGTGAAGATGGTACTTCACCATCTAATTTTACATGTGATCACAATACATAGTGTTAAACATTGCCAAAGATCAAACCACCCTATGATCTGTGATGTAATAAATGAACTTCTCAACCATCTGTGATATCAGTATACTACAAACATCTCACTACAAATAACAGTAGTGATTATAACACTTTCAAGTGGGCTCTTCCTCGCAAATATTTTTTCCTTGGAAAGAGTATTTTAAGGGGTGGTATTACCATTTGAAGCTATGGATAGAGTACTTCCTCTAATAATAATAATAATAATAATAATACAGTTAATTTATAATGCACTTTACTGTCCTTAATACAATCAAATAGGGTAAGAATGTCATTATTATGACTTTTTCATAGATTCTGGATTGTCACCTGTACAGTTTGATAAACTGTCCATCAGTATAAAATCTCAGTCTGGGGTATAAAATGACAGATAAACAATTATTTATAATGATTAACTGTTTACACTACAAAAGTTCCCAGAGTGGGAGGGAGGGGCCTGAGGGGCATTGAAGTTGTGGAAGACAATGATAACGACTAATCTACAGCACTAAAATGTAATCATCATTACTAATACCGTTTATATTTCACTCAACTAGCCAAACAATTTCTAAATGTGTATAGAATATATAATAGTGGTTGATCTTCTACATCTGTAGGATCTAGAGGGTTCTGGGTGATATGTGCGTGAAGTTTATTCACACATGGATGGTGAATTTCACAACCTCAGGAGAATGAATGTTTGTCAAATAAAATAGAGATAGAGGGAAAGAGAGAAAGGGAAGTTGACTGACATGTGGCCAAAATGTTGGTCTGCAGGACAGGACATACAAGACAGCATGAACTGTTGCCTAGCCTATTTTTTACAGCAAGACACTGAAATCATGGAGAGTAAATCAATAAACAATTATGGGGGTTTGTGTAATCTTCTCTGACTATTTCCATTTGATATGTTTTAATTACTAATCAAAGGCAAATATTACTCTTTTTGCACCATCACAATTTATAGAACCATTAATAGTAACTGTATTTCTTACCACAGTCTATTGAACACAAGCAACTGTACTTATATTTGAGTACATTAGCACTTTTTAAATAAGTAACTATACTTATACAAGAGTAAGGGTTTTTAGATAAGGAACTTCAATTTACCTATATTAACTATACTTCTAATTGAGTAAAGAATGTCTTTTCCACACAATTAACTGTACTTCCTCGCCTACCAGTCTTTTTCTTTTTTACGTAAGTAATTGATAACTTCTACTTGAGTAAAAAAGGGTTCTTACACAACTAACTGTACTTTTACTTGAGTAAAAAAGCACTTTTTGAATAAATAACTATACTTCTACAAGAACAAGAAATTTTAAATAAGCAACTGTAATTTGCTTAAGTAAAAAATCTTTTAACAAGACTAACCGTAGTTTTAATTATGTGAGAAATTCTTTTTTTCCACACCAGTTACTGTACTTTTTACTTGTAAATAAATGTTTTTACACGACTAACTGCACTTTTACTTGAGTAGGCTAAATAAGTTTTTTTTAAGACTATATTTCTATATACTATATTTCTTTACACCAGTAATTTATAACGTCTACTTCAGTAAATAAGTCCTGTACTTCTACTCTTGTGTCTTTTTTTTTTTTTTACATAAATAACTTTATGAACAGTACCTTACCATAGTCTTTTATACATTCATCACTTCTACTCAAGTGTAGTGAATTCATTACCTCCTCTGGTTAGTGTATAGGTGAAATATGAAGTGTCAAATGAGTTATGCGTTTGTTTCATGTCACCGGAGTACACCGCTCACTGTCAAAGGGGAGGGGTCAGGAAGGGACCGAACGGGAGGAGTGACTTCGTTTTAAAAATAGTATCCTTCATCACAGCAGTACAGCGGCGGCGGCGGCGGGCGGGTACGGAGTGTGTAATACATGGCTCATTACGGAAATAAATAACGGGACCGGGGCGACATGATTTAAAGCAAAAAAGGAGGCCTGGAAACAGAGAGAGAAGAAAGAAGAAGGGGGATAAAGAGCTCTGTGAAGTCAGAGACTCACGTTTCTGTGTTGATGTCGGTGTTCTGCCGCGAATACCTGCCGAACTCAGTCCCGGTGAGTAACCCCGTCTCTCTCTCACCCTCAACCGATGTAGGTAGTCACCGAGACTGGAGTTTGTTTGATAAATGTCTGACTCTGTGTGTAGAAGTTTCGGTGTTTTTTGAAAATTTGGGGACTAATTCATTCGGGGGAACAAGGTGAGCAGGGAGTTAAACTTTCCTACAACATGGCCGCTCAGATGTCACAAAGCTTCACACAAGAAGAAACACCAGCTCTGATTCACAGCATCTCTGCTCTGTTCCACATGTTTCCTCTCTAATCTCTGTCTGTAGCACCATAAAACTACCACTGCTCGTGGAGGACGGTAACTTTACTGCACTTTAGTACAACGTTTGTACTTCGTAGCACATACTCTACTTCATCCCAAAGGGAAATATGGTACTTTCTACTCCAATGTATTTGTCTGGGAGCTGTAGATACTAGTCAAAGGTCTTTTTACACAAGTAGCTGTACTTGTACGTGAGTAGAGTAGTCTTGAGTTAAGTAGTCGTTTATGCACAAGTAGCTGTACTTCTACGTGAGTAAAGTAGTCTTGAGTTAAGTAGTCGTTTATGCACAAGTAACTGTACTTTTACTTGAATAAAGTAGTCTTTCATACACAAGTAACTGTACTTTTACTTGAATAAAGTAGTCTTTCATACACAAGTAACTGTACTTTTACTTGAGTAAAGTAGTTTTTCATACGCAAGTAACTGTACTTTTACTTGAATAAAGTAGTCTTTCAAACACAAATAACTGTACTTCTACGTGAGTAGAGTAGTCTTTATGCATAAGTAACTGTACTTTTACTTGAGTAAAGTAGTCTTTCATACACAAGTAACTGTACTTTTACTTGAATAAAGTAGTCTTTCATACACAAGTAACTGTACTTTTA